>JAHTLZ010000016.1:75456187-75501304 GCA_023846285.1 Phrynocephalus versicolor
CTCTCTCTCTCTCTCTCTCTCTCTCTCTCTCTCTCTCTCTCTCTCTCTCTCCGTCCATCTCTCTCTCTCCCTCCCTCCCTCTCCCTCTCTCTTTCCCCCATCCCTCCCTCCCTCCCTCCCTCCAGCCCTCTCCCTCTCTCTGTCCCCAAACTGTTCTTCCAAAGACCACCTTTTGTTGTGGATGTACACAAGCAAGTGCGCAAGAAGAAGGTTAAAGTGCAACATGTTGTTGTGGATCCCTGTTGTGCACTAGATATCAAAAATGTGGAGGAAGGCTCACGTGACATATATTCTTAAACTAGGCAAGCTACCAGAAGACCCAAATATGGATTGGCCCATATCCCTTCTCAGCCACTCATACAATAGTCCCCACTATTGAATGCCTAATTCTGAACCAATTGACTGCAATAGTAGAATCCCGGCTTATGCCAGCACAGCAAGCTGGTTTCAGACCTGGCAAAGACTGCACAGCTCAAATTCTGAATTTTGCACAAATACATGGAAGATGGTTTTGAGTTGAAGAAAATCACAGGTGCAGTCTTGATAGATCTCACTGCAGCTTATGATACAGTTAACCACGCAACCCTGTTGAAGAAAGTCCAGCAAGTTAAAAGGGGGGTTAAATTTATGAAATTTACAAAAATCATATGTTACCTACTGGAAAAATAATTTTATATAGACTTTCAGGGACATATATAAATGATCAACCATTGCCAGGAGTTTTTGTATGCTGACAACCTGTTAACCTTTGAAGCTATAGAGAAAAAACTGACTGAAGCTATGAATCTAGTGACTATATATTACATAGATAACTGTAATAAAATAAATAAGGAAAATAAATAAGGCAAATAACATGAGAGTGCCCAACTGCACACATTAAGAACTTCTGCACTAGCCCTATGCTATTCTGTAGGGGAATACGCTAGCCAAGCTTGGTATAAATCAAAACACGCAAAACAGGCAGACATGACTTTAAATGAAACAGCAAAACTGGTCACTGACTGCTAAAATGTATTACCTAGCTGGTATTCCGCCACCAAAATTTCACTGGGAAAATGCTGCACAGAAAGAGTGGGTCAAAGTGAAGTCCTCCGAAACACACTTGTTATTTGGTAATCAACCACCAGAGTGGAGACTAAAATGGTATAGTTTCCTCAAAACCTCTGCTCTGCCCAACAATCAGCTCCCACAGACTGCCCTAGAACTATGGAAGGCAAGCAAGGAGCTAGCAGGTAACTGGGCAGAACCACATGACTCTGCACCACCGGATCGAGAACAACTTTGGCCCATATGGAAATCATAAAACAAAATGTGCACCTGGGTTGGAAGAACAAAGGATAATCTGAGAAAATGGGGCTCCCCATAGAAGACACCTTGTGCGAATGTAGAGAAGAACAAACTATCTCACACATGTTACAAGACACATAACACCCTTCAACATGCACAGAGGAAGACTTTATGGTGGCAAAAGGGAATGCTATTGATGTGGACTAGTATTGGGCAAATGTCAACTACGGGGTTTTTCTTATTCATTTTATATATCTTTTTATACATAATAATTTTATAAATTATTTGTAACCTGCTTAGTGGTGTATGCCTATCTCTCAATATAGTCTCTTGATATTCTGACACAAATAAAGAAAATAGATTTGCTTAACCATATAATACCAACTACAATTCTTTGATGATCTGTGGTACCAAAGAGTCATCCATTCTTTCAAAGGCACACTGCAGGCATATCAAAATAGAGTCAGCAATATCTCTCTTTTTTTTAACTAAGCAGCTTTGTTTAAGGGAACTTGAGAAGTTTTTATTTGAGCTCTTCACATACCAGAACATTTCAAGTATCTCCTATCATGAACACAAAAACCTAGGATTTGGGAGCCATATGTAACTTTCTCTTTCTGAAACTCTCCCTCAGATAATGCATGCTCAATAGGACCAGTGAAGTGTTGCTTGAAACCTATAACAATTCTAACAATCACCATTTCTAACAATCAGAGAGAGGATGAAGCTTTGAAGTAACTCATTAGGATTAATACAGTAAGATAAGAATAAGCTTCCAGAAATGTGGTAAGATGGTGAGGCTTAGCCAAGTCACCATTCAAAAGAAAATAAAGTAGAATTCATTACTCCCCTTTCTGTTTGCAAGAAGGAACATTTTAAGTTTCATTTTGGAGGCAGATTAACCAGACTTTTTCTAGTTTTACGGCACTTGCCTATCAGACAAAGGAGTTTCCCCCCTCAAAAAGGCAATAAAAAGTAACAAGTGCAAGGGACATCAAATTTACAATGACTTGTTTTATACCTCATCCCAGGTTTTCCAACCATTCCAACATTAGACTCCCAACCTACATCCCACCCACCCCAACGTACTTTTACTACCACTGCACCCAGTAGGAGGTAGGAAGGAAAAAAGAAGACTGCAAAAGTCACGGGAGAGGAAAAGCGTTGACTGCAAGCAAGCCAGACTGAGAAGGTAAGAAAGAGAAGAGGAAGACAGCAGAGACTAGAGAAGTTTGAGCTGTGCAAAGTATTTTGGTTACAGTAAGGAAGGGTGCACATCTTGCAGAAGGAAAATCATAGGATTAATTAGAGTTCTTCTGAATAAGGATTTAAATTGTGACTTGAATCAATTTAAGTCAAGTCCAAACGGTTAAAAATTAACTTTCCAAGCTTTTTGGAAAGACAGACATCTTATAAGTCACTTCAGCAGCACAACAAATGCACTGTTGATAGGTGGCTTCTTAGCCCACTTCACATCCCTCGTTGTTTAATAAAAACCCATCTGGAAATAGCTAAATCAAATGCTTGAAAATAAGTACAGTGGCACCTTGTATAAAGGAATTAATTCGTTCCAAATGAAATTATGTTAAGCAAATTTTCCTTTATACAAATTCCCATAGGAATGCATTGAAAGCAGAGTAATCCCATTTTTATGTTGTACGGATTTTCCCCATAGGCAATTATGTTAAGCAAATTTCCCCTATCTCTGGAATTTTTTATGTTGTACAAATTTTCTGTTATACAAGCTGTCTGTTATACAAGGTACCACTGTATTTGATATGGTGGTGGCAGGTGCACCAGTATTAAAAAGAACTTCAACAGTGGAATAAATCATAATCTGTTCAGGAAAACCTCCAATATATGGGTTCTTTTAACAACTAAATGAAAATGGGCAAAGAGGTCTCACCTTTCTATGGTTGATGGTTGTTTTATGCTTACACATTATAAGGACTTTAAAACCAAGGACTTTAAAAGTAACCTCCTGGTAAAGCACATCTTTTACCATGCCTGAACTTCTGGGACCTGCTTTGAAGAAGGGTGATTTACACTTGAAAGCTTGCAATGTTCCTTTTTCACTTTTAATAGTGGCCTATAAAGGTATTGCCTGTAACGTATTTTTGCAATTGTGTTTTGTGATGGCCACGCGGCTCACCCCTTTTTTTGCTTTGATGGAATTGTGAATATACCAAGAATGAGCCGGCATTCCCCCAGACACCTGGAAAGAGGCACATGGACTCTCAACATCAAAGGGCAAGACTGCATCCACTAGGTCAGTGATGGCGAACCTATAGCACGGGTGCCAAAGGTGGCACTCGGAGCCCTTTCTGTGGGCACCTGACATCGTCCCTTCATAGCCACCTGTATACAGGTTAAATTACTGTATTGGCACTTTGCAAAAAAAATAGTGGGTTCTGAATTGCAGTTTGGGCACTCAGTCTCTAAAAGGTTCGCCATCACTGCACCAGGTAATATAACTTTAATTCAATCTGGTTACAATTGGCAAACATAGTGGACTTACAATTATTTTTTTTACCCCAATCCAAGAATGAAGCACATGGGTCTCTTGTATCAACCCTTTTCTCCCCCGAAACCCAGGCCAAAAGGGATTTGTATGTCTCGTAATGCCAAATAGAGCTGGGTAAAGGAGTAGGGGTGATATATGACCCATGTTCCTTTGTTTGAAGAACGCGGATGTGACTTAAGAAGCAGCTTTTTACAACTGCCCATCTTGCCTCTAACAAGACTCCTGCCCTGGTTGCAACATCACCTAGCCATGGACTTTAAGAACACAATCTAACCAAGGACTTTAAAAGTAAGCTCTTGGTAAAGCATATATTTTACCATGTCTGAACTTCTGGGACCTGCTTTGAAGAAGGGTGATTTACACTCGAAAGCTTGCAATGTTCCTTTTTTTATTTTTAATAGTGGCCTATAAAGGTATCGCCGGTGTAACCTATTTTTACATTATAAGTGGTTTCTGAGTGAGGCAACACTAGAAGCTTAGCTTTGCTACTCTGCACTGAATTTTGTAGCGGCCTCATTTGCATTTGTTCTCAGAGGCTGGTTTCAAGTTGACAGTTTGGAAATGAGTAGAGGAAGATGTACACTTTTGTTCTGAATTGTCAGGTGGTATATGAACAACAGTGATTGGCAGTTGGTTGGGGCAGCTTTATTTAACAGTGTTCGTTCTTTTGTCACTTTCATCACACCTTGTTCCCAATGGAAGGAAAATAAGCTAAGCCAATTACAGGGCTGGCCTAGTGCTTCTTTTAACCAAGGTGCAAAAGGGCTTTGAATTCCATGGATCCAAATATTTTCTTGCCATTTTTTCTGAAACTTAAGGGTTTTTCAGGGGGTGGTGAGGTGCTCAACATACCTCATATCTCTGATACTGATGTCAAACTTCCCTTTGTTTTGTCACTTGACTATTTAGATAATGGTCTTTTTAAATCATCCCAGAAATAAAACATGTTTTCTTTAATAATAATTACTCAATGTGTCTGAAGTGAGCTGTAGTCCATGAAAGCTTATGGCAAATGAAAACTTAATAAGTTTTAAAAGGCCCCAGACTCCTTACAGTTTTTGCTTGAAACATGCATGTCTCAAAGGCTGTCAGAAAGTATTTATTTCTACTATTACAGAGTATAAAAATAAAACAGTCCATTGATTTAATTTCTGCCCTGCCATTTTCTCCCTTCTTAAGACTCAAAGCAGCTTACAGGACAATATTTTGAAAGCCACAAACAATTTTTAAAAACCCAGTTTAAATGGCAGAAGCATTTTAAAATATTATATTAGAACTATAATACAGATTTTGTAAGACCACTAAACCTCCCCATTAGAATGTTGAGGATTTATTTGCAATCTGAAATGCAGCCTCTAGTTTAAGTGACTGCGAGGGAGTTTTCTGGGCTGAGATTATCTATACAGCAAAACAAGTTGAAGAGCTGTATAACCACCACCACCCTTTACTTCAGATGCAGCCTCAGAACATCTAAGCTCCAGGCCTCAACTAAGAAACTACATGGCATATTTTCCACCTTGCCAAGGATTTTACATCTAAGAAATAACTCATGGCAACTTCATCTTTGCCATGTTTTAACCTGTTGGTACAGCCCTGAAAAAGAGGGTTTTTGCCCTCGAAATATTAGCAACTTTTTTGTTATTTTTCTAGTAACCTAAAGGTATTACCTGTTCTACTTTTGTATTTGCTATCTATACAGCACTAGCCAATTATTCCTTCCAGCCTTTGACTTCAAAGAGAGCCCTGCCTCTCTGCTCTGTTTTTCTCTCTCTCTCCTTAACCTGTCAGTGGCAGTTGTCTGCTGTGAATCTGTTCAATTGGTTGCCAAGTATTGTACAGTAAGAAGGCAGCACACATGCATGTAATTTCAAGCAACTGTGAGTAAATAAAAAATACTCGCACTCTCCTACAAATGTCTCAGAGTGAGTTATTAAGACTTTAAGTGCCAGTTAATGAAAAAGGAGCAGACTACTCTGGGAACTTGTAGCTACTCTGCTCTGTGGATTGTTGTATCTTATAGGAAAAGGAATTTTACCAGAAATTTAAAACTCTGCAACACTGACTTGCCTGACAACTTCCACAAAGCCTTTTTCTAAAGCTGTAGAACTTTAATTGCTAAACGAAGAAAAAGGAGGGAAGGAACCAACCAGCTTACTTCAAATAATCATTTATATTCATATAATAGTGACTGATGTTTATTAAAAGCACAAAAATAACACATCAGAAATTTTATCCTTCCATCAGTTCTAATTTCGCTGTTTATAGAACTTTGTCGGTAATGCTAAAATATCTTCACAGCAAGCAGATGAGAGTTTGCTTTGGAGGAAAAGAAAATATGCACACAATCCCAACCAAAACTTGAATACATACAACCAGTGCTTTCAACTAGGAAAAGAAAGCACCTTCCCCCCCCCCCATTCCAGATATGACAGTGACCCTTACACAATATACTGTACCCACCACTTGCATATCCACATGTGAAGTAGATAGGACAGGAGAAAGTTGAGCTCTCTATTTTCTTTCCACCCATTATGTCCTGAGGTTGTACAGTCATGGTACAAACTCTCTAAATATACCCAGAATGTGACTATACTGCAACTCCTGCCATGAAACAAACGTAACATTCTGTAATAACTCCACCTCAGATTCTTAAGTTTTTAATAAACAAACTGCAGTGATTAGACTCCTCAGATCCTCTACTACTACTCTAATGATTTGGTAAAGGTGCTTATGATCAAACCAATCTCAAATTTTGTTAATGAAATATTTTATTCTTCTTTCCATAAAAGTATGTACAACAGCAATAATGGATTGAAAGCCTTTCAGTGACATACATCTCACATCATTCCAATCTTCAATGCTTATTTCAATTACAACTCAGGCTCCTTTTTTCTGCTTTTCTTTTTCTTTTACTGCATACTTACAAGACTGTCATGCATGGACTTGTTCCTTTCAGCAGCTCAGCCATAAGGGATCAAATATAGTCAGCAAAACAAAACCACAGATGTTCTTTCTTAAAACCACTACATGTCAATAGTTATATTTATAAAAATAGTAGCAACCATATCTTTAACTTAAACCCTTGAGCCACTGTTAGCATACTGTAAAGAATTATAGATTTGCAACTGGTGGGTTGAAAAATATATCTGCCAATAAATATTCTTTCCCCTATCTTCTCTTGCCCATGGAAAGATAATCTTTATTTCTTATTCCTTGTCTACAAGTTGGAGCAGGAGGCATAATTGTGCAATATTTACACAGCACTTCAGAGTATTTAGATTAGAACAATCCATACATGCTGGCTGAAATCCAATAGTAAGTTGCAACTACAGTGGGCCAGTTGAGTCAAAGGAACTTACAGAAGAGTTGATATACCAAATCCTAACTTATTCAATGGTCCAACTTTAGTTAAGACTAACTACTGTTTGTTTTGTTAACTGAATTTCAGCCATCTTAATTATATGTGAACACCCTAAGTAGCCTTAGGCAAGCCCCCATTTGTAGCATGGAAATACTAATGCTGATCTACCTTGCACTATTGTATAAGCTGTGCCAGTATTAGTATCCCCATACTACAAATGGGGCTTGCTTAAGGTTACATAGGGCATTCACAATAGAGGAATGTGAGATTTGAACCAAAGACATATTGAAAAATTAATTTTCCAGCTGATCAAGAACATTTGCTATGAACTGTTTACATATATGTAGAGTTCCAGCTCCTCAAATCCAGGTTAAAACTGAATATTATTCAAATTAGCAATAATGCAAACCTACCAAATTAATTATGCAATTGTTATTATTGCACTATGTCAGAGCCCTAGAATAATGTATGCAGTTAAGTGACTGGAGAAGACTAGTGTAGCAATCCTCAGAGAGCTGCACTTGAAAAGGGAAGATCCAAAATCAAAGCCTTGATCCAGCATGAAGCTTAGTGGGTGACCTTGAGGCAGCTACTCCTGTATGTCCAACTCTAGCTTATATGGTCATTTAAGAAATATTTGGGACAGAGGCACCAAGAAAACTGGTCATGGACACTGCAGGTGTAAATAATAAATGATATTTTAATTGCATCACTGTATTTTTTAAACACCACTTTATAACTGATGGCAAAACAATGCAAATCTATGAGAATAGCACACAAAGCCACCACAAATGACACAAACAGAAAATTGCAAAAGAAGGTGACCAAAAACAGTAGGCATCCCAGGTGTGTCCATATTACTCTCATTTATTATATTTTATGGCAACTGTCTGGACAATATTGAAAACACATACTCCTATTTCTTTTTCCATTTGTGATCACTGCTACTAAACCTATCAGAACTGTGAATGGTATTCTTCCATTACAGTACACAAATCAGCTTATCTAAAGTTAGTACCTATGCTACTATCTCACTACTGTTTGTTAATGAGCACAATCGATAGATACATCCATGTTTGTCCTTTTCATGTTTCCATTCATTTTCAGTACACTGATAACATCATCAAACCTAGTCACGTGCACAATAATTCATACAACTGGTAAAGTGGACCACAATCCTCAAAAGAATAAGACATTGATATCTTTGTTGTAGTGGAGTAACTGAACTATCTCCCTGAAAATGTTGAATGTGGACCAGCTAGCAGTAGTAATGGGCAGCTTGCTTAGAATACTGGCAAAACAACTTGAGTGGACAACATAGCAACTCTAGCTAAAAACTGCTGGATAGTTCAGTGGTTTAGGTCTCCAGCTGCAGAGCCAGAGGTTTTGAATTTGATTTCCCACTGGGTCTCCTTGACAGGGGTCAGACCTGATGATCCACAGGGTCCTTCCCGGCTAGGTAATTCTAAGATTATCCTTGAAAAGTAAACAAATAACCATTTTAAGAAGACTATGACCTAAATTCTACATAACACTCAGAGTAACAGAAAGACTTTCAATGCCCCATCTTCTGCAGGCAACTCAGGCATGGAAAACTTGCTAAGAGAATTTACTAATCCCCCCCCCTCTCTCTCTCTCTCTGTGTGTGTGTGTGTGAGAGAGAGAGAGAGAGAGAGAGAGAGAGAGTGCATGCATGTGTGTACATGCCATGACCTTTTAAAGAGCTCTTTTTGGGTTCCAGAGTTCCTTGTCAAATAAGGATAAAACACAAACAGATAAATAGAGAAATGTTTCATGGCCCCCTTCAAATGTACCAGGACCCCCTAAGTGGCATATGGCCCCCAGTTGAAAATGGCTGCCCTAGAGCATATACAGTACAGTACAGTGATACCTCGGATAACAACGGTAATTCGTTCTCCGAGGTTACTCATTATACAAATCTCGTCATTATCCGAAACGTGGTTTCCCATAGGAATGAATGGGAAACCTATTAATCCGTTCCAGAGCCTAGAAAAAAGGCACAGACACCTGATTTTTTGCTCAAAACTCTTTATAAAGTGCACTTTAAAGGTACAGATGCAATGCCACCTGGGATAACTCTTTTTTCCTGATGCATGCTGGAAATTTGTTATCTGAGGCAGTCCAAAGGGAAAATTCATTATCCGAGGCAGCCCATGGGAAAATTCATTATCCGGGGCAGCCCATAGAGAAAATTTGTTATCCGAGGCAGACCTATACCTGGAAATTTGCAGTCGTTATCCGAAAAATTCGTTATCCAAGGCAGTCATCCGAGGTACCACTGTATTATGATGCCTGGACTGCTATAGCAGAAAGGCAGATTCTCTTGTCCTATTCTCCACTGTGGTTATGAAAGAATAATGGATCCTAGTGTATGCCTGCATTTCATTCTAAAACTGTACATTTTGTGAGCACAGGCCTCGTAGTCCATAAGAACATAAGAAGAGCCATGCTGGATCAGGCCAAAGGCCCATCTAGTCCAGCTTCCTGTATCTCACAGTGGCCCCACCAAATGTGTCTGGGAGCGCACAAGACTAGATATCTGTCTCCTGATACCACTCCCCTGCATCTGGCCCTTGAAGTACCCCAGTTTTAAGACTGGAGATTAACTCCATCATGGTTTGTAGCCTATGATGAACTTTTCCTCCAGGCATCTGTCCAATCCCCTTTTGAAGGCATCCAGGCCAGATGCCATCACCACATCCTGTGGCAGGGAGTTCCACAGACTAACAACACGCTAGGTTAAAAAAAATCTTCTTTTGTCTGTTCTCACTCTCCCAAATCCCCTAGTTCTGGTATTTTGTGAGAGCATCCCTCTATCCACTTTACTCATGCCCTGCATTATTTTGTAAGTCTCAATCATATCCCCTCTCAGGTGCCTTTTTTCCAGACTAAAGAGGCCCAAATGTTTTAGCCTTTCCTCATAAGGGAGGTGCACCAGCCCAGTAATCATTTGAGTCGCTCTCCTTTGCACCTTTTCCAGTTCCACCATGTCTTTTTTGAGATGCAGTGACCAGAACTGTACACAATACTCTAGGTGTAGCCTTACTATCATTTTGTACAATGGCATTATAATGTTGGCTGTTTTATTTTCAATCCCCTTTTTGATCATCCCTAGCATGGAATTGGCCTTCTTCACCGCTGCTAACACATTGGGTAGACACCTTCACTGAGCTGTCCACCAGCGCACCAACATCTCTTTCTGATCCGTCAGGGATAGCTCAGAGCCCATGAGTTGATATAAAGTTTGGATTTTTTGCCCCAATATGCATTACTTTACATTTTCCTACATTGAAACACATTAGCCATTTCGCAGCCCATTCCCCCAGTTTGGAGATATCCTTCTGCAGCTCTTCACAATCGTCTCTGGTTTTTACCACACAGAAAAGTTTTGTGTCATCTGCAAACTTGGCCACCTCACTGCTTATCCCTGCCTCCAGGTCATTTATCAACAGATTGAAAAGCACTAGTCCCAGGACAGATGCCTGGGGCACACAACTTTTCACCTCTCTCTATTGTGAAAATTGCCCATTGACACATAATCTTTGTTTCCTGGATCTCAACCAGTTCTCAATCCATAAGTCCCATGTTAGCTCAGTTCACATCACATTGAAATTCATGGCTTTCCACTACAAAAGGCCTTGTCACTATGCACACTTTCCCTTTTGTTTTTCACATACATGAAGAGGCACGTTAAATTTTAAGTAAGCACAGTTTCTTCTGATAACCAGATTTGCTCTTCTTCAGATTCCTCCTCCATCCATGAATAGTAATTATAGACTATTTTCCAGTTCCCATATCTGAAGAAGGTAGCTGAACACAGTGCAACTTGAGAGAAAAACAGCTGTCACTCTTCCTCCCCCTGCTAGGTTTTGGGGGAGAATCATTTCCTGAAAATCAGTTAAAACAGCTGCGTATTGTCAGCTTCCTCTGACTTGTGCAGTATATATTTATTTATGTTGTATGTATTATTTTATACTCTACCTGTCCACTGAAGATAATATGCAAGATGACTTATGAGCATTAAAAGAGAGAAAATCAGATTAAAATAAAATTATATAAACCGGCCCCACTGTAAAACCAATAAGATTAAGCAGATACATCAAAACCATTAAAATCAGCAAACAATACAGATTAAAAACAACACAGCAAAACAGGCTAGACATCATACTCCAGTCTAAAAAGTTTTTTCCCACTCTCTTCTTAAAGCCAGAGTAGAAATAGATTGCAACTCAGAAGGGAGTGCATTCCATAGTCTGGGAGCAACACAGGAGAAGACATTCTCCTCTGCTTGCTAGAAATACTTCTTTAACAAAGGTAACCAGAAACAACTGCCACAGAAATTCCTTTTTCCCAAAATGTGCACAACATATTCATGAGTTATTGTTCTTTTGGCAACATACGTAATAGGAGCTCTTCTGCTTTTTCTATTTAAAACTTCACCATTGTGAATTTTAGACTGTTCAACTTCAGCACAAATAATGAAGCTGAATACATAAACATTCCAGCTGTCATGCCAGCAGGTATGGAGACCATGTCTCAGTTTAATGACCTCATCACTTGGCTACAGTGATGGAAGAACTTCGGTCTGGATCTGGAACAGCAGGCCTTGTTTCAAGAGAATATGAATGTAACTTAACACAACTCTTGGAACCCTATGCTTAAGAAGCCGAGGATTCTCTTTTTCAATTGAAATGCTGAATATACATATGAACTATGGATTGCAATTGCATATAACAGCATTAAGTCTTTTGTATAGGAGACCCAACAGTTGGTGGAGAAAAGCTCCAGAATGTCATTTACCAGTGGGGTTCCTCAACGGTAGCCACTCCTAGTCAAGGGGGAAGGATGACAGTAAAGAAGGTTCAGCTGGTAAAGCATTATGTAGCCCAATGCTACCTGTACAAGTGTCTTCTATAGCTACTTTGGTTATTAGTACAGTACATGTCATCAAGTTGCCTCCTACTACAGCAACCCTATGAATGAGTAATCTCCAAAATGTTCTGTCTTCAACAACCCTGTAGCTCTTGTAAACTCAAGGTTGTGATTTGCTTGGAGTCAATCTGCCTCATATTTGGTCTTTCTGTTTTCAACTTTTTAATGGCATTTTTGCCTTTTCCAGCAAGTCTTGCTTTTTTGATCTTTGAAGGCTAAAGCACCCTAGCTTCTCATTTGAGATGTGCCGTTTGTCCACCAGCCTACCCTCTCTTCCTTCTTTCCTTCCTCCCTACTTACTCCAATTCTCAAAATTCTCCAGTCACAATTTTGGGAGTTCCAGTTGCAAGATCCACACTTACACACATCTCTAATTTGTTCAGCTAAAACGGGCCTAGTCCTCCAAGACCCTGTGGATACAGAATCAATTATGCTAGGCCTTCTAGGCCTTTATTTCCTGACACATGTTTCCTCAACATGGCGGTCATCCAGTCCTTTCAGCTCTAGGCACTTGGCAAATAATTACCACGTGTAGAAAGCATTCCAGCGGCTTCCTTTCTGGAAGCGCAGCAGCAAGGAAAGGGAGGCCTAGAAGGCCTAGCTTAGCTACATTTGGATCTATGGAGCCCGGCCAGGAGTAGATCTTGTTCCAGATGAGTGAACTGAAGGTGTCTGTTGGTATGAGAGCTGGAACTCCCAGAACGGTGGCTAATGAATTCATGGAGAATTCTAGGAGCTAAAATCCACAAACCACCACCAAAACAAAGCAAGAATGAATGGCACACCCCTACCTCTCAACTCAAGAGATTATTTTCTTCAATACAGTACTCCCTATTTCAGCTGGGGTAATGCCCAGCTGCAGTCCACCAGACCACAAGCTAAATATCTGAGATCTGCTGAATCTGATTATGTGCTAGACATTCAGCTCCTGAGTTGCTGTGGACTGAAAAAAACAACTGTAGCTTCTTTACCGTTAACATATATTTATCATAGGAGATTTAACATATGTAACTGAACACCTGAAATCAAAATACTGTACAAAGTAAATATAAATGAAACAAAGCAAGCTAGGCTTTTCTTTGAAATGAAACCCATTAAATTAGATGTTGGAGAGGCGGTCCCTTAACATTTTCTGCGGTTAGTGAAGAGCAGGTTGTAAAAAACAAGATGACCCTCAATCCAGATAAAACAGAACTGCTATTGCATAGCAGAAGAGCCATTTAAGTTTAAGTGTTCAATCTGTTTGGGATACACATTCCTTCTTAAGAATCAAGGTTACAGTGAGAGAATATTCTTGGATCTGGTCCTTCCATGGAATCTAAAAGAATCCCAGCTACTGCTGACATTTGAACATTCAGGACCATGCACTGACCATTTTCCAACATGAGTTGTGCCAACAGCACTCTTTCTTCAAAACATTTAATTTGGCTACAATTTCACATATTTGGGGTGGGTGGGTGTCCAGTCTAGACTACTTTAATGTACTCTACAAATTGTCTTTGAAGATGGTTGTGTAAATTCACTGAATCATACCTACAGTATGACGCATACAATTCAAACAATTTATTGCTTTGAAAGATTTCAATTAATATTTGGGTCCTTATAACTGAAGTCCATAAAAAAACTATTTTTACTATGATCAATCAGTAAGGTAATTTCGGAGCAGTTATCCTCCCCAGGCTTCAAGGTTCTTTCCCTCAAAAGGCCCATCCGTTTCTCTTTCTATTAATATTCTAAGGGAAAATATTTCTCGAAATACATTACTTGGACTGTTACTAGTTGCTGTTACAGATGTAATCACTATGCTGCTAGTCACAGCTTTAACATAATTTTGAAATATTTATTTTTTAAAGCTGCAGTTTTTTTGAACTCATTGACTTCAGGGATAGTCTTTAATTTCATTTTTATTTTTGTTAGCTCTCTTGGGTTTATAATTGGTAAAAAAATATGAAAAATTCCTAATGTAATATTGATTGTTAAAAGAGGAAAGAAATAGGCTTGGGGGTTGGGAAGAACCAAGCAAAATGAACATACTGTAATTATTTTAACCTATATGTTTAGTTAAGATACAGCACACATTCTGCCAAAAATCTATGAAGATTTCCTAGCTATTTTAAGTACAGTATTCTGATCTTTAATTCAGGATGTGTTTTCATTATTTTGCATGAACAGCATATCTGTACATGAAAACCCTCTAGTGACTACATATATTAGCCAACATTTTCTCTGTTCGATTTGAGCATGTTGCCAGTGTTAATGGCTTTTATGCTATCCAGCCTCCTTTCGAAAACTGAAGGCTCAAGAGGAAAAGTAGCTTGACTGGCACGGCACTTCAATGCCATCTCTGCTTAGTACCAAATGAAACAGAAAACAGGGGAATGAATGAACGCTTACTTGCCAGAATTGGAGGGCATGTACTCTGTTTTTTGGCCTAAGCTGATGATGTTGACAATGCAGTTCCTTTGCAATGTAGCTTTATATACTTCTGACAAACAAACCAACAAACCAGAAAGCAGATAGAAGACCAACACAGCTGCTTCCATTCTACAAAATAGACAAGAATTGAGTCTTTAGAGCTGCCTACTGCTGAGAAGAGTTTCAATTGCATGATCAATTACATATCTGCTGTACACACTTAAGGTTCCCTGCCTAATGAATTTCTAATTACTGTAAATGAATGAATGAATGCTTTATTACAGTCAATGACCAGTATCCAAAATGCATGTACACAAATAATGTTAATTAAAACAAGGCAAAGAACAACAGGGGAGGGGGTCAAAAGTTCAATGTGTCCTAGAATTTGATTCCTTTTTTTCCTTTCATAAATGCCCAGAAATTCCTTTGGGGTTTAAGGATTATGAGATTGGGAACGTCCAGCAACTAACCATACTATGGTGTCAAATATACACTTAGCTAGACCAACCTTTGCCCATGATCAGCTACTGAAGATCGGGCAGAGCCAAAAAACTTTTTTTCCTATTACAAACTTTTAAGTACAGGGAGAAAATGTCCTTAAAAATACAAACCTTTACTTTTCTTGAACAGGAACTGAAGAATTGCAGCATCAGGCCAGAAAGTCTGACAGCTTAACAGTTTCCCAAAAGCACTATACAGTACACTACAGTATAACTTTATAGACCTCTAGATGAAAATCAGAAACCTGTGTTTGTCATAGCTGGCATTTCTCTCTGAAAGGATTAATTCCACAATGAAATCAGATAATTATTTCCAATCATATCAAAAGTAATCATCCAGGCAAGGAATAATAAAAGCTTCTATGTTTCATGTGCACAAAAATACTTCAAAGAGTAACAATCCAAAAATGTATTGAAAATATTTTACAGCTATGGAACAAAATGTAGGCAGAAATGTTTAAAAAACATATGAAAACTAAATTTAAATTGCAGGGAAATACTGAAGTCAGAATCCAATCCAAAATACAGGAGCAAACAAGTACAAAAAAGTACTAAAAAGAATGCTTTAATCACACCCCAAAAGAATGCTTTAATTACATCGCAAAAATACAAGCGCTCATAAACTGAAAAGACACAATCAAAAAGCAAAGAACACATCCTTAAAATACTGAAGTTCTTAAAAATAAGAATATATAAATAAAATTGAGTTCTTAATCTTTAAGCATATTACAATAATACAGAAAGTAACTGTGTAAATGCTCACCCAGCCAAGACAATATGAATCTACAGAGGAAAATTCATGTTGTTCCCATCTGTTGCTGCTGCTGTTTCTGCTACATGACTGATGTTGATATATGGCATGTGGTGTGGTGTGATGCATTGTCTTGTGTTAATGAGCTGGTGTGTGTATATTGTGTATATCTTCTTTTTATAATTCTCTCTGATGCAAACTTCTGATTTTTCCTGGACTTGTAAGTTAAAGATCTTGATGCACCAGAAGAATTTTTATAAAAGGAATTTCCATTGCTTTTACAATTCCTCTAGAATATGACACCTGTAATCAGAATTTGGCAAGCTGCCACTATGACAATAACCATTGTTGTTTTGTCTCGCAGAGTGAAACTCCAGCACACGGCACTGACTATAACTCTAAGGATCATAACTTATAAAAAGAGCTAAGTGCTTCAATTAATCTTTGGGTTTGCTAATATCACCTACAGCTCATGTAAATACATTACATACCACAAAACAATGATTTCAATACACTTACGATTCTCTCTCATGACTCAATTATCAGCAATGAAAAAAAAATTCTTTTTAAAGCCATATTTATGTACAGTGACCTTGTTTCAAAGTGCTGGCTTCAACCTAGAAAGTCTTAAATTGCTTGAGCCCAAATTATCTCAAGGACCACATCTCTCTTTATGACACTGCCAGGAAGTTGAGATCATCAGGGGAAGCTTTTCTCAGAGCCACTACCCTCAGAGGTGTGCTTGATGGAGACATGGGAGATGGGCTTCTCTACAGCTGCTCCCAGACTCTGGAACTCTGTCTCTCAGAAGACCAGGCTGGCCCCATCTTTCCTGCCCTTCTGCAAGCAGAGGAACACATTTCTTGTCAGCCAGGCTTTTCCTTAGTGACTGACTGTCTTAGGAGACAATAAACAGGGCCAATTATATTTTGTTGCTTTGGAATCTGTTTTTTTTTTGTAATGCTTCTATATAATATTTTAATACAGTGTTATTATTTTTTAAAATATGTAAATAATTTACTGCGCTTAGCTTTTAATATTGTGCTTTCAGTTATGTAAGCCACCTTGAGTCATTTTTAAGAGAAATGTAGGGTTGAAATATTTTAAATAAAATAAAAATAAAGTTTAGTAAAGTGTTGTTCAAACTTCATTATTAAAAGCATTTCATTTAGAGAGACCCTTTTAATACTCATCTTAATTATGTTAACACCCTATACACATAAAATTTTACATCTCGACAATACCAACTTTGTGTTTCCAAAACAGAGAAAATAGCAATGACAAGCAAAGAAATATTATTGCTTATTTCTCATACTCCAATCATAAAATTAACTGTATATGCTTATTTTTCTTGAAAGAATTTTCGATGGCACACTTACATTTAGCAGTGTGTCTTCTATGTTTCTTCCAAGATAGATATAACTACAGTACTATTGTTTTCAAAGGCTATCATGTCCCAGGTTGCCTACTAACTGGTGCAAAATATGTATGTATCATGACTAGAAGATACCTATTTTGCACTAGTCAAGCAACTTTCTCCATCTGTTCTATGTGTTTGTTTTTGGTCCAACATCAACATTTACCCCTACAAAGAAGGAATATTGCTTGGGGGCAATTTTCAAATAGTGTAAAACATATTTACAATGGAAAGTGGTGCACTGGTTAAATGCCTGTACTGCAGCTAAAACTGTGCTCACAACCTGGGGTTCAATCCTAGGTATCTGGCTCATGGTTGACTCGGCCTTCCATCCTTCCATGGTTGGTAAAATGAGTACCCAGCTTGCTGGGGTGGGTGGGGCAATGTGTAGCCTTCATAATTAAATTGTAAACCACCCAGAGAGTGTTTGAAGTGCTATGGGGTGGTATATAAGCAGAACACTTTGCTTTAACTTCAGTGATGGATGGCCCAGACCCTCCTCTCTTGATTTCATCTTCTAGAAACCGATTTTCATCCCCCACCCTCAAGTCAGGAAGAACATCAGGTACAACTTTGAATAATGCACAGCCTGGACCTGAGAAAAAAGGAAGATCACAGAAGCAAGGTAATAAACGTTGAACAATTTTAATGAAGGAGGTAACATTCATTGCTTCTCATCAAATTACTGTAACACAGAAGAAAAAGAGTAGGAGCTTTCCTTTGCTTTCATATGCTGGGATACACTGAAGTGCCAATGATGGTACTAATGCTTTGTTCAGAATGACAATGTTGCCCTAATAAGAACATCACAACATTTTAATGGATGTTTCTGTTCACTATAAATAAAATCAGTACTATGAACTAGAGAGCAATTCTTCAATACAGTACCATTACATGGCAATAGTGAAAATTAGTTTCTGGGAACAGAACTGTATGTATTTTTATATAACTGACTAAACAACATAGTCACATGGCATTTATTTTTCAACATCTCCTAAATAAAATGTTACTTGTCTTTGTTAATATATATGCAGCTTCGTGCCAGACACCTCTAAAGATGTCACGCCAAAGGTGGTGTGACAAAAGCACAGCAATAGCTCAACACCAGCAAGTCACTTATTCTTCCTTTATGTGACGGTGACAACATGCTCTATATATCCATTATTTGACAACATGCCCACCATCTAATCACTTAAGAGACACTCAAGATCTGTATCATGATTTAAATGTGCTCTGTAATACAATGATTTAATTAGCTTTCACTGTAGTGAAACTTGCATGTGAACAGAAATTCATCTTCTACCTTTGCTGCAAGCAAAATTTTAGTGATCCCTTGCTAATCCACCTGACTGGGACAAAGATTCACAGTAAATATGGTGTCACACAAAGAACAGAATAAAACAGCTTTAATTACAAGTGTTTTGGAAAAGAAAAATGTAAATAATGCAAACCAAATATTTCGCAAGAACAGTAAAGTAGTAGTGCCTCATAACTGTCTTTCCTACAATTTCATCAGTCTCCCAGATTCCTTATGATTCACAGAAATGCATGTGAATGAGAAAATTTGTCAATATACAAAGCAGCTTCAAAATGTCATGATTACAGTAAAGTATTTTATATATTTGTTCAGAGTCAAGAACTAATGAATTCAAATGAATACTGGGAATACTCTTCTCTGTATTGATGAATAGTATTTCAAATAAGGTTTTATAGGCGACAACCAGCACTGTAATAACTGATAACAAGATGTCCTATAAAGCAGCCCATTTTTTTTTTCAGAGCTTCCCTGGTCCTGGGGTAAGTATGGGAGGCCTGAAACAAGCCTTTGCCCCTTAGCACAGGGGGTCTTTTTTCATATACTGCGGTCCCGTGATATAGTGGGACTGCAGTATATGAACCGCAAAAGGGCGGGGGACTACTGTACCAGCAGAAAAATGAAAAGGCTCAACCAAGCTGTAAACAGTATACTTGCTATAGTCAAAAACATGCACTCGTTTGGATCCAGGTTAAGCACCTCGCTGGACGCAAGCCCCAATCTCCGACATCCAGGACCACAGGCATGGGCAGGTGGCAGGGAAGCGGCCAGGCAGCGCAGGGCCCAGGGCAAGCTGTGGATCGGGACGGTGGGCCTGTGTGTGGCCCTCTGTACTTACCCCAGGCCTGGAACTGCCCAAACAGGTCTCCGGTGGGCTTCCCAAGCCTGTACAAGCCCCAGAAGTGGCTTCCGGCAGCCAAGAAGTGACTTCTGGTTTTCCAGAAGTGACTTCCAGTTCACTGGAAGCAAAGTCTGGGGGATTGTACAGGCCTGGGAAGCCTGTTGGAGGCCCTTTCCAGACAGCGCCAGGCCTGGGGTAAGTACAAGGGGCCACACACAGCCCCCCCCCGGTTCCAGATCGACCCACAGATAAAGGCACCCATGTATCACAGATTTTCCTTTATCGCGGGCCGGGTCGGAAACGTAACCTCCATGATAAACAGAGGAGTTCTGTACTGTAAATTTGTTTTGAATAATCTCCCACTGGGTCAGTTTGCAGACCCCACATTTACTATTTTTTCTCTTCAGCATAGCAGAAATTGTCTTAAAGGTTAATAAACTATTGTCATTTATGTAGTTTTTCCACAATATTGTAGTTTGGTACTAAAATCCAATGTATTTCAATGTACTGTATTTACCTCTCTTAAGACAGGTATACATGCTGAAAGTTCGATCGTTTAAAACTTTAACTGTATTAAAGTTTTTAAAAAGTTTTTACTTGGAAGCTAAACTCATAAAAATGTAGATATTTTCAGTCTGTTGACTAATATTGGTCTACCTCCATTTAAAATTCAGAATGTTCCAAGAAAGTAAGATAGTTTTTATCTATATTGTCTAATTTCTTCTAAACTGACTGTTACTTGACTAAATCAAAGGCAGCAGAGAAGTCCACAAAAGCTATATAAAGTTTCTTCACATTTTTTCCTAATGTTTGCCTTCGCAGATACAGGATGAAACATTGATCAAGAGTGGAACATCACTTCAGGAAGCCTGCCTGTTTTTTATTTATAATTTCAGCTGTTCCTTCCCAGACTTTCAATCTATGGAAAATATCAAGCATGTAGCTTTGATCTAGGAGACTTACTGGTCTATTATTACATGGGTTATCTCTTCTCTCTCTTTTTGATACAATTCACACAATTTAAATTAATTTAAACACAGGAATAATATCTTCGTTTTTGTTTCTTGATTTTCTTTATGTCATTACTTTGATTTCAAATTCACCTCAGAGAGCTCACAAAGTATGTGATTTCCCACTCAATAAAACAGCAGCCTCTTTGAAGGCTTACCAGTTGAGAACTGTTGGCTCAAACTGTTGACAGATTTCAATGGTTCTGCTTCCAGCACACATCTCAAACTCAGTGTATTAAGACTGGCACAGAATATTGCACTTCATTCAGAGAAAAATGAGAACAGACACAGCTCGCTCCTATGCTTCATATGAAATTGTGAGAAAACAAACTGTGAGAAAACAAAGCTCCTATGCTTCATATGAAATTGTGAGAAAACAAATTGTGAGAAAACAAGGTTAACAGGAAATGTTGCTTCATTTAATTATCACCATCTAGCTTTATGGAACATTAATACAGCATTAGAAAAATCCCACACTACTGTATATGAAATTCTTCTCTATATATCATAAAGAAGCCGCCTTGGGTCCTTTTCAAAGGAGAAAGGCGAAGTAAAAATACTCTAAAATAAATAAATAAATAAATAAATAAATAAATAAATAAATAAATTAGAGCCAATGAGTATCACTCTTCCTCTGTTTTCATCCCTTGAATCAATTCATTCTCAACATGAGAAAATTAAGTAAATGCTCTCCATTTCATAGTGTCAGCATTAGGAAGTCAACAACAATGGCAAAATGAAGCTGTTTTGTGGAAAGCATGGCTCTGTAATGAAATAAGCAAGCATAGGATTTTTTGAATTTTCTTATTACAAATCTCATAACTCTGGGACTTCCACCTGAGCGGTTCACACCCACAGACACCTAAATGTGGTTCACTCGCAGAAAAGGGTTAGCTGGGAAGACTTTCTGCCTTAGTTTTGCTCTAGCTTCCTCTTTAAAAGGAAGCAGCCAAACTACTGTACTAACTGGGAGGTTCCTTTCTGACCTGGAGTTTAGAGAGTGACTAGGTCTATGCAAGGTCACAAAGCCTTGTCAGCAACATTCCCTCTAAGATGTGTGTATGAATACACCTGCACACCTCTGCCCCCACCCCATAGGTCTTTTCCTCCACCATGCACCTCAGTGGCATTTTTTGTTCTGGTCGGGACAGCACTCACACTAGGGGGAGCTGTACACGTGGAAATGGGTGCACTCATAGGTTTGATTACATTTGTAAAAAGGAAGCTCTAAACAAATGTTTTTCTATTAATTAATTAATTTTGAATATTTTTACCCCACCCTTCTGCTTGGAAAAGGATCCAAGGTGGCTTTTTCTACCTTTATTCTACTGTAATATGTGTAACTATCGCAATATGAGGTGTCCATATATAGAAGAGCTAATCGCATTTGACTATAAGAGTGTAGGAATAATGGGCCATAGTGCTGTAGGATAGGTGACAGGCACCGCAACAAGCTAGCCGAACTCCCATTGTTTGTTTCACTTTACTGGTTTGTTGAAATTACTTGTATTGCCAGCAAACGTGAGGTTCTATTTCTAGCTGCTTCTGTCTTTCATCTGATGCTGCATCACTTGAGTTGCTACATCCTGTTCAAAGAATACAAAACCACAGAACTGTAACCAGAAACCTAAGAAACATGCAAAAACCTCTTGTATGCATGTTGAAAACACTTGTCAAGTGGAGCATACAGAGATACCTCAAAGTGCTGCATTGTGCCAAGTGATGATACAGCTGTTCCAAGTGGAAGACTGAAAACATATTCAGATGGTTAGGCAATGGAACACAAGGCCACTTCAATCATTTGACAACCAGCAGTCATGTATGGATGAACAGTTGGAGAGCAGATTTGTATTGTGCTCTTCACTGTGAACACAATGTAACAGGTGAAATAGAATATATATAACAGTATGGAATGTACAGTATTAATGTTAATATGTATGACAGAGCAAGCATCTCTGGGACTCAAAGTAAAGGATTCAAAGTAAAAGGAAGAAGGTTTAGCCCATCAGAAAGTATTTGCAGTAACAGCAGTTCAACAATGCCATGGACTCACCAGGAACACGTTAGCTTCACATTTGTTCCTTAAGCAGGAAGTCGGACTCAATTACCTTTGAGGAACCTTCTATTTTCTAGAATTCTATGGCCTTCTTCATGTACATAAATGTCTCTTTATATATAATTCAGGACAGGAGCCTACAGACCCATCTGCAGACCCACTGGTCGCCAGGTTTATATATCTAAATTAGGGTTATGAATAAAAATAAATAAATATTTTTAAAAATAAATATAAAGAAAACATTTATAAAGAAAAAAATAGATTTTGATGATTTAACTCAAAATTTAATTTTAATTTATTTTGTGACTTAGATGAAATTGATATTTTAAAAATCATTGATTTTTATCCACTGTGATATGAATTGATATAAATATCCTTGCTCAAAGAGCTAGTGTTTGGCATATTTGCTTTAACCAATATTAGCAATCTACATCTGTCTGCTCAGAATTAAGTATCATTACATTACAGGACATGGGGGTAATTCCCAGGCAAGCCTCTTCAGGACTGCATCATAGTGGGCTTTGTTATTCCTACTAAGTCTTATAAAGTCACTTCCAAATTGTGGTGACCCTTATAGACTGTTTTAGAAACGTGACATTTCCAAGGAATGGTTTACCATTGCCACATCCCTGTAAAATGCCAAATGAGATTTAAACTCAAGCTTCCTGAGTCCTGTAGGACTCTCTACTATAATGCACTGGCTATATCGGGGTGTAATTTAGAACTAAAGGCATTGCAGAGTGACATGTTGCAACACCCAATGGAAAGCAAGTATGCAAGAGCACCTCATAATACACATCATTCATAGAAAGGAGACATGGGACACTGGAGCAAAATGGATAAATATGTCAATAGTCAATTTCATTTTTAAAAAGCTGCCTCCCAATGTGATCACATCAAAACTTTACAAGGTCCAAGCACAATGGCTATTTTATATAACCAATAAGTTATGTAAATTAGCAATAGCTGCCAAAGAAACATAGCTGTGAAAACCAGAAACTGAATAACTTTCAGAAGTATAGTAGAGGTACAGGCAATTATAAAAGGGGATTATGACTCAAAAAAAGGTTGGGAAGAATTAGGCTTACAATTTAGAAAGTTACCTGAGTCTCAGAAGACATATGTTGGGGGGAGGAGAGAGAGCGTTAATCAGTACTTTTTGAAATCCACTCCAAAGATTTTATACCAGAAATATATTCTATTCAGTTCTTGTACTGTTGGAAATTTCCTTACACAATGAAACATACACACATCATATATTCTATATATGTACACAAACATTTTGAATGCATTATTCCCATGTACTGTACAGTATTATAAGTATGAAAAGCTTACGCACGCAGATGTAGGAAGCAAATGTTGTACTATAATTTACAATTGCCCCATTTTCTACTATAATTTACTAGATTCATCAGAAAAAAATTACCCTTGTAGGAAGTAGACCTAAATGTGCATCCTACTCTTTTCCATTAACAAGTCACGACTGTACTTTTTGAAGTGTAAATGATCACTGGTATGAATGAGTCAGACACACACGCACACACTGATCATTCAAATAATAGGATGACAAATCTCATGTGGTCACCCATCCACTTCAGTGGCAAATTATTTATTGGCCTGCAGAAAACCAATTTTCCTCAGTGCCAGTGAAATAAATGTATTTCTTGACTTTACAAGGTTCCAATATAAAGGGGGAAACATTAATTTATTCAACATTTTAGAAATGTAAGATTTAGAGCAGCATGTTTGCTCCTGAAAAATTAAAGTTTGACCATATAAAAAAGTATAGCTTTCATATTCTAAAACAGTGGTTTCCAACCTTGGGTTACCCAGATATTCTTGGACTGCAACTCCCAGAAACCCAGCCAGAACAGGTAGTGGTGAAGGCTTCTGGGAGTTGGAGTCCGAGAACACTTGGGCCACTCAAGGTTGGGAACCATTGCTATAATACTGTAAGATTTGACTCACAATTACACAGAAGAAAAAACAGAGTATAACCATTATGAGACACAAAATATTGCTAATATTTATTTTGCCTCTCATGCCTTAAACCAATATTCTTCAATATAAGGTTTACAACATCTAAAGCTGCTGTATGTTACATTTCCACAAGCATTGTTTCTGTTATGCTGCTGTGTTTCTCATCACTAATCTCCTGTTTGCTATAATCCAATTCCAACTTCTCCAATTTTTCTTTCCCTTGTAGAAGAGTGGTAAATTCTGAATGGCAGAGGTTCATTGTAACAGTCTATAGAGTGATATATCTCAAGACATTTTAAAAAACCGAGTTTCTTTTTACAGCAAGAACACCACTACTTTTCTCATCTACTAGTAGCCTGCATATTCAAGAAAATAAACAGAAAGTCTTTTTCAAAGCCAACATATTTGTTCTAGACGTTCTTATATTTCTTAGAAGGTCACAAAAAGTAAGAAGTATTAATTACCCATTCAAGCTCGTAGTGTCACAAAATACAGTATTTAAATCATGAGAGAGATATCTCATTATAATATTGAATATTTTTATTGGAGAATATCCACTTCCTCCTGAGAGGAAGAGAGATAGAGCTGCATGTCATCAGCATATTGATGACAGTGGACCCCATAACTCCTAAAGACCTCAGCCAACGGCCTAATATAGATGTTGAAGAGTATAGGGGAGATGACCGACCCCTGGGGATCCCCACAGGAGAGTATCCATGGGGCCAACAAAGCAACCCCATCTCTACTCTCTGGGCATACCTGTCAAGAAAGGACTGGAGCCAGCACAAAGTCTGACCCCCAATACCTGCCTCAGACAATCTGCCCGGGAGGATACTGTGGTCGACGGTATCAAAGGCTGCTGACAAATCGAGAAGGACCAACGGGGTAGTGCAACCCCTGTCAGCTCCCCTCAAGGCGAACAGCACTTTCTCGGTCCCATGCGGCAGCCTGGAATGGATCCTGGATATGATCTTACTCCAGGAACGACTGGAGCCTAACTGCAGCAACCCGTTTGATCACCTTGCCCAAAAAGGGAACATTGGCTACCGGTTGAAAGTTGGACAAATAATCCACAGCCAAGCCAGGTCTTTTAAGAATGGGCCAGATCACGGTCTCCTTCAAGCAAACAGGAAGGATTCCGTCCCCGAAGGAGGCAGACACGATCGCAGCCGCCCATTCTGGCATGCTCCCTCTGACGGTCTTAATCAACCAGGAAGGGCAAGGGTCGAACAGAAAAGCCACTGGCTGGCAATGAGCCAGCACCTGGAGGCCTCAGTTGGAATGACAGGCCCAAACTCAACAAATCGGGGAGACCGAGGAGGTGCGGCACAAGTAACTCTCGGGGACACATTAGTGGAACTGGAATCCAGGTCAGCCCGGATGGCCTCTGTCAAGTAATGTAGTTTTGACAAAATGTTTGTAACATGGTACAGTATTTAACAGATTCATAAAATGGTTTCTGTGTAAAATGCATAGTCATTTGCTAGACACAGGTGTATAGAATAATCACATGAAAAGGTCAGAATGATTATGTCCAGGTGCCATGGATAATCGCCTAACACTCATGTGATTGGTCTAAACCAGGGGTCTGCAACCTTTAAGACATAAAGAGCCACTTGGACCCGTTTCCGACGGGAAAAAAACCACTGGGAGCCGCAAAACCATTGCGACATTTAAAACAAATATAACACTGCAAATATATTTTCCCCTCCCCTCGCTCCTGGCTTTTTGGGCGCTCGCAAGCAACACACTCCCTTGCGTGCTCCTCGGACACACTGCGTCCCGGCGACGGGCTCGGGTGGGGTGGGAAGGAGCGCCGGCGGCTGTGGCTCCTCCGGGCACCCCCGAAGGGCTTCTGAGAAGGAAGCCAATGAAAGTTGCTTCTTCGGCACTTTGGGCGCTGGGAGAGCGAGCAAGCGCGCGAGCCCGAGCTGCCGCCGCCTCCCCCACCCCGCCACCCTGTCCCGAGGGTTTCCATCGAGGCGCGCACCTGCCTCAAGTTCTCCCGCACGCACAACTGGGGCGGCTGCGTGTCCGCCAGCCTCGGGGAGGGCCAGGCTGGGGGGGGGGTGGGCGCGCAGGAGGCACATTCTCTGTGTTGGAATGGAGCAGAAGGCAGCTGCTGGCGGGCTTTTGGAGAGAGCGAGAGCGAGAGCGAGAGAGAGCGAGACAAGCAGGCAGGCGCACAGGCGCTCCTCTCGGCTCGGCTCAGCTTCTCGAGCCAGGTGGCGTGCCATTGGCCTCCCCGGGCGGCCAGGGGCCCTGAACAACTTGAGCCCAGCACCCCTTCCCCGCCGCCGAAACCGGCTGACTCCAGGAGGGAGCCGCTGGAAGTCTATTAAGAGAGACCCCTCCTCGGGCTGGGGGGCAGGCTCGAACTAGCTGTCACGCCGCGTCCCTCGACTGACAAGTTGATCTCGTGCAGGAAAAAGAAAAGCCGACTTCCTCCGTTGCTTCTCGCCTCTCCGCTGCCACCGCCACCAACCCCTTGCTTGTTGGGCCAGAACTGACAGCACCGGGCAAGGAAACAGGGCGGCGGTGGCGGGGTGGTGGTGGTGGGGAGAGAGAAGACTAGCCGTGGCCCCCTCCCCATGCCGCCTTTCTTGAGGTTCCCATTCCGCCCGCACTGCCTTCTGCCCGGATCCTGCAGCCATGGTCTGACTCTCCCCCCCACACACACTCCATCTCTCCCTCCTCCTCCTCCTCCTCTCGCCCCCACCCTCCATGGAGGAGGGAAGCGCAGCCCGAGTGCGTCGTGCCCACACCGCTTCCACTTTTTTGGGGGGGGGGCAGTTTTTAAAAATCTTCCAAAAAATAGTACAGGAGGGAGAGGAGGGGAATTTCTAATCTCTCTCTCTCTCTCTCTTTTGTGGAGACATGCCGCGCGCGCGCCCGCTCCCCCACATTTTTGGAGCTTCATCCCGGCAAGTTAGTGCAAAGCCGTAGTTTTTTGGGGGGGACTGTAGCGAAGCAAAAGGAGAGAGAGAGAGAGAGATGCCAACTGCACATGTGCAATGCTTGGAAGGGGAAGGGGGGAAGGAAGGAGGGTTTTCTCTTCCTCCACGTTGAACCGTCCTGTCTAAACGCTGCCCCCCCACCACACACACACAACACACACACACACACACACACACGTCGCTTCTTCCCCCTCCCACCAAACACCCAAGCAAGAAAGGAAGGGGAAGGAGGGAAGGAAGGAAGGAGGGTTTTCTCTTTCTCCACGTTGCACACACACAACACACACACACACACACATCACTTCTTTCCCTCTCCCACCAAACACCCAAGCAAGAAAGGAAGGGGAAGGGGGGAAGGAAGGAAGGAGGGTTTTCTCTTCCTCCATGTTGCACACACACACAACACACACACACACACAACACACACACACACACACACGTCACTTCTTCCCCCTCCCACCAAACACCCAAACAAGAAAGGAAGGGGAAGGGGGGAAGGAAGGAAGGAGGGTTTTCTCTTCCTCCACGTTGCACACACATACACAACACACACACACACACACACACACACACACAACACACACACACACACACACACACACACACACGTCGCTTCTTCCCCCTCCCACCAAACACCCAAGCAAGAAAGGAAGGGGAAGGGGGGAAGGAAGGAAGGAAGGAGGGTTTTCTCCTCCCGTCTTTTTTTCTGGGGGGTGGGGAGGCAACAATCCAGATCTCGGAGGTTTTCTTGAAGTTAAAAAAAAGAAAAAAGGCTGCTGTTCGGGGGGCACTTTCCATCACGCCTCCCTCTCTCTCTTGCTCTGAAGAAGAGGGAGCGTGCGGGAAGGTAGAGCGCGAGAGTGTGGCCGCGCTTGGCTTCACGCCGCCTTGTGGGACGGGCTGTCCTCGTGAGATTCGGCGCCTTTGTATTGAAATTTCTGAACCCTCCCGGAGCCGCGGCAAATGTTCCAAAGAGCCGCATGCGGCTCCGGAGCCGCAGGTTGCAGACCCCCGGTCTAAACTATGTTGCCAATGTGTTTAAATGACAGCATTGAAATCCATTTACTTTGGGACTACTTTTGGTAAGATAGCAGTTTCCCACTACTCTGTATATATGTTGTGTGTCTTATCTTGATGTATATCGTGTAAATATGTAATATAAGCTTTTGCGCAAAGTTCCTTTGTCTCCCAGCTCCAATCTCTATATTGCAATTATCTTTACACACCACTGTACAACTCTGCAAGTTGTCTAAACCACATTTAAACCTCATTCATTTATTGCAACAGTCTTTATTTTAGATTTGAAATGGGCTGCGAAGGACTCACTAGTGAAATCACTAGGAGGAGGCCTCCACAGACCAGGACTGGAGAGGTCTTGAACCACCCTGAACAATTCAGCCTAGTGGTTTGAGGCCTTGCCAATTCTCAGGGAGGTATGGGATATTTCAGCTTCCCTGATCGCCCTGATGTAGAGCCTGGTCAGCTGTTTAACTGCAGCCCTGTTACTTTCCATCCAATCCTTCCTCTATCTGCTCTCCAGCCTCCTCCTTTCTTGCTTCATCGCACGCAACTCTGCCGTAAACCATGGTGAAGGGTGGACTCAGCAGCAGATGAGGCGCTTGGAGGCTATCTGGTTGACAGCCCCAGTGGCATCCCCATAACATCTATCCACCAAGGTGTTGACAGAATCGTCGACCAGACCATCCGGAAAGCCCCCAAAGGCCTCCAAGAACCAAACTGGTTCCAGAAGCCTCCGGGGGTGGGCCCAAACAGAGGGCTCAAGCTCCCCGTGAGGAGGGGCACCAACCCTCAGATTATAATCCGCAGACATAGAGGAAAACACCAGGTCCAGAATATGCCCGGACCTATGGGTGGGGCCAATGACATGTTGGGAAAGGTTCATGGATGCCATGGACTCCATGAAATCCAGAGCCACTCCAAATAGCCCAGGCCCAGCATGCACATTAAAGTCAGCCACCACCACAAAACGGGAAGACCTCAACAGTCCTGCACTCTGAGATGATCAAGAACAGATCCTGTCCCTCCTCTCTATAATTACATAAGAACATAAGAACATAAGAATGGCCATGCTGGATCAGGCCAAAGGCCCATCTAGTCCAGCTTCCTGTATCTCACAGTGGCCCCACCAGATGCGTCTGGGAGCGCATGAGACTAGATATCTGTCTCCTGATTACCACTCCCCTGCATCTGGCCCTTGAAATACCCCGATTTAAAGCCTGGAGATTACACATCTTCATCATGGTTTGTAACCTGTGAACAAGTTGCCTGTCAAGTATTTGAAAAGTACTATCACATCTTTTCTCAGCCTTCTTTTCTCAAAACTAAGCATGGCCAGTTCTTTCAGTCTAATCGCACAGGGCTTGGTTTCCAGTCCTCTGACCATCCTTCCCGCCCTCCTCTGAACTTATTCCATTTTCTTGGCATCATTTATAAAGAGTTGCATCCAGAACTGGACACAACATTTTAGATGAGGCCTAACTAGTGCTGAATAGAGGAATATTAGTATCATATGGAATTTGGCGACAATACTTCTGTTAATCCATCATAAAAGTGTAACTGGCTTTTTTAAAGCTAGATTGCACCGTTGGCTCATATTCAGCTTTTAATCTACAACAATTCCAAGATCCTCCTCACTCATAATATTACTGAATCAAGTACAGTATTCTACAACTTGTAACTATGCATTTGTGTTTTTTTCCTTAGGTGCAGAACTTTGCATTTATCCCTCTTAAATTTTATTCTCTTGTTTTCAGCCTAGTGCTCAAGCTTATTGAATTTTCTTCCTGTTTTCCAAGATATAATCTATTCTACCCAATTTTGTGTCACTCACAAATCTGATAAGTATTCCCTGCAACCCTTCATCCAAGTCATTAACAAAAATGTTGAAGAGCACCATGGCTAACACTGAGCCTTGTGGCATCCCATTTGCTGCATTCTTCCGGTTTGAAAAGCAGCCATTGATAAGCACTCTGAGTGCGATTTTATAACCAACTATTTACCTACCTGACACTTGTTCTACTCAGTACACACCTAGTAAGCTTACTACTATACTAGTACAGTACAGGGCAATTTGCCAAAAGCTTCGCTGGAGTCAAGATATATTATATGAACAGAATTCTCACAGTCTACCAGGGAGGTTACCCAATCAAAAAATGAGATAAGGGTTCATTCTTTGTGAATCCATGTTAGTTTCTAGTTATTAATTACATTGTTTCAAGGTGGTTGCAGAGTGACTGCTTTATAACCTGCTCTAGAATTTTTGCTGGCTGTTATCATCTGAAATTAGAAAAAATAGTAATGAAGATTGAGATCTTGTGATGAATATTGGGAAGAGAGTAAGTTCAAATCAAGTGAGTTGTCATAAGAAGTCAATTACGGCCATAGTTACTTAGCATCAAAAGCGCATTTTGAAAACAAGACATTGAGATATCACAGAAGCTTAATGCTAGCTTTTGGAATAGATTTACATCAACTGTCCAAAAAACAGCAGCCAATACATTGCCTTCCTAAAAACGTTCTTTTCCAAGCATTTCATTGCAGGCTTATGACTCTGTCCAAATCAAATGCTAGCTTTTAAATTGCTGAGAAACTGACTTAAAGGATTTCACATTTGAAGCCATTTTCTGCTAATGTGACACCTACAGAACTGAAATCCTCACAACTTTACAAATGCACATGGCTCTCTTATGCCTAGCAGTATTAACACACACATTGTGCTAATGCTGACTAACTCTAAGATAGATATTTTTAAGAGACACAAAAATTCAATATGGGGGAAGGATTAATGCTATATTTTTCTTATTTCGTGTATGCTGTCAGCAGAGTTCATGCCTTTTTCATTTAAGCAGAAACAAATCACATTACATTCTCATAGATGGTTAGCTAACTGACAGAAGTGTGTATGTGTGTGTGTGTATAGATATAGATATAGATATATAAAACAGTCAAAAATCTTTTCAGAAAATACTGTACAAGTATAACCCTAGTTTTTCAGCCCTTATTTTTGGCTGAAAAAATGCCCTCAGCTTATCCTCGAGTCAATAAGTTTTCCCATTTTTTTGGGGGGGGGGTAAAATTAGGTGCTCAAATGGCTTGGGGAGGGCAGCAAAGGGCAAGTCCTGATCAGGCAAGCGATAGTGGTGCCTCCGCTTCCCATATGATTCCAATGAGAAGGTTTAGGGGCACCTCCTTTGGAGCTGCATAACTCAGACCCCTTAGCCCCAAATGTTTCCAAATTTCAGGGGATTCCCTAAAATCACTTTCTGAAGGTACCCCTGCTACTTTGGTGTCTCCAATGTAAGTAATTTTTGAGTGCATGTTTTTTTAAAAAATACACACTCAAAAATTATTTTAAAAATATGCAATCAAAATTCACTTACCTTGGGACTCCAAAGTAGCAGGAGCACCTTTAGAAAGCGATTTTAGGTAACTCCCTGAAATTTGGAAACATTTGGGGGGTAAGGGGACTTAGTTATAAAGCTCTAAATGGTCTGGAGGTAGTAATTGGCAAAGTGTGCTGGGAGTCTAGAGGCAATCAGGGAGTTTATTAACTCCCTTATTGCCTCCAAACTCCCAGCACATGTTGCCTATTACTACCCCCAGCCACTTTAGAGCTTGGCCGGTATACCATATAGGCCAGTATACCATATATACTTGAGTATAACTAAAAAAAACACCCTCGGCTTATACTTGAGTCAACACGTTTTCCCAGTTTGGGGGGGGGTAAAATTAGGCCCTCGGCTTATTCTCGGGACAGCTTATACTTGAGAATATACAGTAGGTACTAACGCTGCATGCCTGTACTCAGAGGAAACTGAAGCAGTAGTGTATTCTTCCAGATCACAGAGGACATGGTACAATATATGCTACTTTCTCTGATTCTCAGAAGGAGATCTGTAAACCTCCCTCTCTTACTCTGGAGAAACTGTCCCCATACTCTGACATTATGGCTGAAATGCTACAGCTTAGCACAGTAACTCACACTACAGTAGGTGTAATGCAGGGGTGCCTAAACTTTTTGTGAGGAGGGCCAGATTTGGTGGCTGAGAATGTGTCAGGGTCCGATTGCTCCCCAACCCTGCCACCCCACTGTAAGCCCTACCCATTGACCAATAAGCCCCACCCACTGACCCATAAGCCCCACCCACTGACCCCTTGCAACCCCACCTGCAGGAAGGGAGGCGGAGACCAAGGGAGGGAGGGAGGGATGGAGGTGGAAACCAAGAGAGGCAGGAAGGAAGGTGGGGAATAAGGAAGGGAGGGAGGGAGGTGGGGACCAAGGGAGAGAGGAAAGAAGGAAGGTGGGGACCAAAGGAAGCACAGGGAGCCGTGGCCACCGTAGGGGAATGTGTGGGTAAAGGAGGGGGAGGGAGGGGCGGGCCAGCCAGCTGCGGGCCACTCAGAATGGCCTGACGGGCGGATTTGGGTGCCCCCCCCCGGGCCGGACTTTGGGCAGTCCTGGTGTAATGAATCAATGGAGATGTGATGTGTCAATTCCATTATTCAAACAGGACTAGTTGATTCAAATAGGACTACTCTAGTTGCAACTTGCTACATTAAAGTAAGTCCCAACTAGAGCAGACCCTTTTGAATAATTGTAACTTACAAAGAAGTTGACTCACCAAATCCCCACTGATTCACTAGGCATGCTCTATAGAGACCTACTACAACAGGAAGCAGGATTTCAGCCAATGATTCTCAGATTCTGATCGTTCAGATGTTTTGGCTTCAGTTCCCAGAACTTCTAGTCATAATAGTCAACAATCAGTCAAAACATTTGGAACACCAAAAGTTTATAACTTAATATACACCAATTTGCAGATTTCATTTAGTTCATATGCGACCTCATTTGCAGTCTCCCAACTAACACCACCACAGATGACTATGACATGTTATCTTACAATATATTCACACAGATGTGCTTATTTAAGGCATCAGCTCAATAGCTTTATTTGTACCAATATTTAATTAAGGAAAGCACTACTGAAATGTATATATTCTATACATTATTCCTTTTTGTTCATTTGTACATGCACTGCTTTGTCTGCACAGTACAGGAATGAAGGAATGAAGTAATTATGCTTGACTAATTTCTGTCAGAGCACTTAATTATCTTAATACACTTTGCCAATATCATTTTTGAAATCAGCCTAGGACAGTGATGGCAAACCTTTTAGAGACCAAGTGCCCAAACTGCTATTCAAAACCCACTAATTGTTCGCAAAGTGCCAATACAGCAATTTAACCTGAATACAGGTCGCTATGAAGGGACGATGGTGGGTGCCCATAGAAAGGGCTCCGAGTGCCACCTTTGGCACCCCTGCCATAGGTTTGCCAACACTAGCCTAGGAATTGCTTTGCCACATGATTAAGTACTTCAAGGTTATATTAGCTCAATCCACAGTGCTTTGTGATCCATAACCACAGTAGCACTTTTTAAAAAATTGTTCTTTGTCATCCAGGAGCAAAATTCTATAAACTTTTCATCTACCTCAGTAGATAAGATACTGTTTAGCAATAGTGGGCCATGACAAGATTTATCTCTGCTGCCAAATACCATAATCACTTTCTAGATTTCAGCCGAATGCTTTTTAAAAGTAACTCTATAACTTACTATTAGTCATTTATTGAGACAGCAATGATCTTGCTACAGCAACAACGGCTGTACCTGGGTAGAAAAGACAGCATGATTTAACAGCTAGCATTTGTGAATAGGATTTCAAGTGGTGAGGGAGAGATTCAAATTGGTGCTCGGCCATGAAGCTTGCAATGGATGACTTTGGACTACTCTATCATTTACCCTATCTTGACTGATGAATTTGTCATGATAATGAAATAAAAAGACAATGCATGTTAACTAGATTCTTGGATGAGGATGGGGCTAAAACCATTAAATAATGCTGAACATAATAATATGCAGATTGAATTTATGTCACACAGCACTTTATATTAAAGAGAGATCTAAGACAGTTCAACCAGCCTTCATGTATTGCACACATACAAGGTTTCCTCAAAGGTGCGCAGCTACGCAAGTGCACATGACTCCACCCCCTTCAGCACAGCATTCCTCCTCCTCCTCCTCCAATGCATCCATATTTTTTAGTCCCTTGGGTTCCAGTCCCGGAGGAAGCCCGCATTCAGAGGAGGACAGAGCGATATGCACAAGAGGTTAAGCCCTGGTTTGAATTAAATCAAATTGATTTAAGTAATGATTTAAATTTTTAAAAGGATTTTTGATTGTAAAATAAAATCATTTTATTTAAATAACAATTTAAAATCTCTCTCCCTCCCTCCCTCCCGCGCCCCCCCCCCCCCTCTCTCTCTGTGCGTGATTTAAAAATCATTGAATTTTATCCACTCTGGGCCAAACTCATGTTTCAAATGAACTGGCCCCAATGAATTACAAGCATGAAGGGCTAAATGAATGGCATATGAAACATTCTTCACTGCTGCCTATGCTCTGTATGCACCATCACAGTTTGACTATCCACAGTTCATGACCTTTAGAGTGTATACTAAGAATTTACACAGCAAGCTTATGCAGTCAAAGGGCCAATATTATTAGCCTTCAGTCACTCAGCGTACTACAACAAATAGGAAGTGCTGAGAGAGGAGGGATGGGCAGACCATGTTTAAACTCTTGAAAACAACTATTGCAATTGTCTTTATTCTTGCAAAGTTTCTGGCTTCCCGAGTGTGGGCATGGAAGGAAGGGAGACCTAGCCATTGAACCAACGTCTTCATAATGGCTAAGGAAACACAATACATTGTTTAGAATCCTGTTGGAGATTGATGCAAGTTCAAAGATGCAAATCATTGTGGTGATCTGCCACTAATTAATTCCTGTTAATGTACCCAGATTCCCACTACCATAACCTGATATTATCCAAAATAAAACAAAGTAAAACTTCATACCCACTTAGGGTAACCATATGCCATCTCCAACTAAAAGATTTTCCAAAGCTTCTTGAACATGCTTGTTTTGATTTTTGAAGTAAGAAGTTCATCATTGTCAGCATATAATTGAGAATTTTGAACCAACACAGCTAAAATAATAATTAATCAAGACCAATAATCAAGATAACTTCTTTATACAGAAGAAAGAAGTCAAGTAATTTCAGTATGCCTTCGCTGCCATCATCTATATCCTTACCTTCATTTCAGAGATGTAAATGCTACCAAAATGAATATTCCATAAGAAATTGGATATTTCCATGGAGAAATGTGTTCTATAATTAATGTACTGTATGTAGCTTCAGATCACTGGGGCAAATCCACACATCTTCAAAGATGAGTGAGATTGCGGGCATTAAGAGATGAACTTCAGGTGTTAATCTCTTGTGCAAATGACTTTGGCATAATCACAAGTACCACAAGTCCTCCCATCAAACAAACAGTCCTGCCTGTTACTGAATTTCTCACACTTAGCATTAGAAATTACCAGCACCAATGGAAATTACTAACACTAATTAGTAATTAACTCAATTACTAATTTAACTACAGTATTTTTTCACATTACCATGACAAAACCTCTACTGAGATGGCAGCAGCATTTAGCTAATACAACAAAAGAGTTAGAATTTTAATTCACCTTGAAGCTCTACAAATAAAATATTTTAATGTTCTTATTGTTATAGCTGGCTGTACTTTAGAAGTGAAAAAGGTAAATTATTTCCATGTGCCTGTTCATGAGTCAACAGAAATAAATATCTAGAAAAAAACTTTTGTGTCTCATTTCATTTTTGTAGGAGTTCCCCACAATATTAAGAAGGAAGAAGCAGGAGAGAAACCAAGACACTGACCAGTACAAACAGCAAAGTGAATAGTGCTGTGTAGATGTTTAATTAGAAATGAAAAAGCACTAAAATAATAGGCAAAGTATTAGCGCAGCAAACACAGGACTGGGTTGATTGTACCTACAACAAAGATTATGACTCTTTATATTCTCTAGGAAAAAAACAATGTGCAGAAAATAATTCCATCTGGGATTAATACATCCTCTGGCCTTTTGTGATGGATACCACATGCTTCAAGGAGATTTTTCCCTGGCTGGATGCCAAGTGACTTCCAAAACAGGCTAAGTCTGTACTGCTGTACATGGATGAATGCTTCATCTGTTCTGTGCTGGAGAGTACTGCTATTTTATGTGTGTATAGCCTTGCATTGAATGAAGATTTTCCAGTGCTACATACATCATTGTTTCATAAAACAAAATCTTACTGGTGCTCACATAATGCTTGTATGACTTGACATCGTTCATCAACAAGGTGCCAAGGCACACCACAGTCATGTGCTTCTTCACTCATCTAACAACCCAGCACCTCATCAATTGGCCATGGCAAATCTGGCAAACCATATGCAAATAGCAACAGAATTTTGGTCACAATTTCCTTGTTATTGCAACATTGTTAAATTGATGGAAAATACTACAAATTAGAGTTGGAAAGATATGTCACTCTAACTCCATTTTATTATGGACAAATTCAAGTAAATCATAGCATATTAGAATTACAACTGTTTATTCACTTGAAGATTATATATGTCCTTAACATAATTATTCTATGAAAATAATTACTTGTAGAGTATCCTAAATAAATAAATAAATAAATAAATAAATAAATAAATAAATAAATAAGCAAGCAAGCAAGCATGCCAAAACAACATACTCCTTCAGTTGTTGTTTTCTTCCAGCCCTTTCATCTTAAACAATGCAAAACAAAGTGTTATTACATAATCATACATTTCATTTCCTTATTCCCTAGAATTAAAAAATCCTACTTTTTAATTGCTAAATTATTGCAAGAAATTGGATTTTTAAGCATTTGAAGTACTAGTGTGATCTCATCAAGAGTTAGATAAATTTTGTTTGCAGAATAAAGCTGTCAGTTCAGCCATAATCAGTCTAACAAATAATGTAATATAACAAATAACTACTGGGGATATCATCCAAGCAGTTTCCCTCTTTTAGAAAATAGTAAGAAAAATTACTCTCCCTTGTGAGGTTTACTTGGAAAAGGCATTAAGCTGCATAGTAAGTGGCAGTTTGCAGAACAATAGAGAAAAACTTTTCTTTTTTAAGTTATAAGGGAAAACAAGACTTGGTCTTATTTTGACAGGAAGCTGGGGAAGCATTCTGAAGCAGGGAACATTTCAGCAAGGAGTTTTGATACGACAACATCAAGAAAATCACCAAGAATAAGAAATTCTGCAAGTACTCATCACAATTCTAATATTTATTACAGTCAGAGAGGATGAATCTATCCATAAATAGCTCAATTCCCATTCATACCAATACAATTTTATTGTCAAAATAATCCAAGCTTCGTATGGGAATATCCAGCACCATCTTCATCAGGGAAGGCAAGGTATAAACCAAACCAAAGTTAACCTTAAATACATTAAGGTTTAACAAAGACCAGCTGGGTAAACATTCAGACCAAGCTCAGGCAAGGTAACATTAAAGAGACAGTACTCCACAATGGCCAGAATTATATAAAGGAAACCTGCCAAGTCTATCCAGTTTACAAAACAGAGCTCCACTGTCTCTGTTGATGGAATGTGGCTCCATCACTGATCATCACTGATGATTGTGGGTCCTGATGGCAAGTTTAGTGTTGTTTTTAATGTACTGTATTTATTGTATTTACATGTTTTATTGTTCTAATTTTATTGTAATTTTGAAGTTTTATTGTTCTAATTTTATTGTAATTTTGATATTTTAATTGTCTATTTTGATTGTGAGCCGCCCAGAGACCCTTGGGTAGTGGGTGGCATAAAAGCTATATAAATAAACAAATAAATAAATAAGTTTTATCAAGAATTCTAAAATTGTCTTATTTTGGCCAACATTTGTATTCTATTCCATTGTGGTATGTCTGTGAAGATTCTCAGACATCCAGGTGAGTTTATCTAGAAGCAGAGTCATGGCAACTGGACTTCTTTTCTTGAGAAATAGAAATGTTTCGCTGATCATCCAAGCAGCTTCCTCAGTCTGAGGATGGTTAGTGGCTACACCTCCATTTTATAGTTCACCTTGATTTCACATCACCCTGATCTGAATAGACTCATAAGTTGGACAATGGCCTGAATAGGGTTCACACAGTCTAGGCCAGGGTTGGCGAACCTATGGCACGAGTGCCAAAGGTGGCAATCAGAGCCCTTTCTTTTTTATTATTTAGTTTATTTATTTAGGTGTAATAGAAACAAACAAAACAAGCAGCTATTCCGGTGACACAATTCATAAAGCAAAAAGGGAAAAACCAATTTGAAATATAAACACAAACAAAATCTGTAGTGGACACTACCTGTCCACTTATCTATTACTAATGCAAAAGGGTTAAGGATTCCACAATTGATCAGCCATCTGCAAGTCTTTCACGGGTTCTGGGGAGCACTGTATAAACATCCTTATATCTATTTCACCCCTTATTCATTTGTCTGCTTCTGGGCCCAGTTATATAGCATCTTCCAGCTCTCATTTACAAAGTGTCATGGTTGGTCTCGCAACACCTCTGAAAGCATATCTAGTTCTGCAATGTCCAGTTATTTTTTCAACAGTTCAACCTTAGTTGGTATTTCACTTTTCTTCCATTTCTGGGCCCAGAGCAGTCTAGCTGCCATATATATACAAGAGAATGTATTTTATTTTTTTGTCATTACTCTCTGGCATTATGTTCAGTAACAACATTTCTGGTTTAAAGTTCAATTTAGTTTGTACAATTTCTTGTGCCACTTTCCAAGTCTGTTGCCAGAACTTCTGAGCTTCGTTGCCTGACCACCATGCATGATAATAAGTCCCTGGGTTCTTTCTGCATTTCCAACAAACATTTTAGTCCAATCATCAATATCAATTTTATATCTGAAGTTTTGAGCCCATTTGATCATTCCCTCCTTCACCCTTTCATCCTGATTCATATTCTAATAAATATGTTCTTATTCTATGGGCACCACACATAGCCCCTTCACAGACACCTGTATTCAGGTTAAATTGCTATATTGGCACTTTCCAAAAAATTAGTGGGTTTTGAATCACAGTTTGGGCACTCAATCTCTAAAAGGTTTGCCATCACTGCCCTAGGCCATTATCTACCTATCAAGCCTATTCAGATCATGGTCCACCTATGAACCTATTAAGGCTATTGTCGACCTAATGAGCCTGTTCAGGTCATTGTTCATCTTAGGGTGGTGTGAAATCAAGGTGAACTATAAAGTGCAGGACTCACCACTAACCTTTCTCAGACTGACGAAGCTGCTTGGATGAGCAGCAAAACATTTTGATCCATCCAGAAAAGAAGTCCAATTGCCATCACCCAACTTCCAGATTCCATTGTGGTTGATGACTATACTTAATACTATTTTCAGCCAGTGCAGATTTTTCAGGCAGTTGTAATCTAATACATTGTGAATGTTCAGCTATTCTCTCTGTAACAGATCTTCCAGTCTTGTGGATATAAGCTCTACCACAGCAACATGGCACTTGGTAATTCATCTAGGATGAATCTAGTTTTCCCATGCTGTTTCCAGTTTCATCATTCTCCTACAAGCTGAGAGCAATAAATTTGAAGAGAGGAATCTCAGCTATCTATGGAGGCTTCTCCACACCAGTCAGGACTCTATCAGAAACACAGCTCAGAAGCATTCCCCCATCCCCATGGACTTGTTCTCCTAGTCATACTTGCTACTCTCCATATATAGTAGACAATCAATCTAGAAACAGAGAGGAAGGCATTAAAATCCTGCTCTCTCTCCATGGAAAGTATATAAAACTTGGTAATAAGTCGGGCTTTATTTTATTGTAGCATCACAGCATAACCAGGCAAGTAAATTTAGTTTAAATCAAGGCATTAATTTCACCCTGTAATTAGTCACTTATGACTCAGACAAGAACCTTACTACTAATCTTACCAGATACTGTACTTAGTACTGATTAGATTTAACATTTCATGATACTACCTTCTGGAACAATGTTGATCCTGCTGCTACATTTATGAGAAAACAAAGTCCTGGAAAAGACAAGAGTGCTGGGGAAAGGAGAATGCAATAGGAAAAGAAGAAGATCAAACAGGAGATAGACTGACTCAATAAAGGAAGCTATGCCCTTTAGTTTGCAAGATCTGAGGCAGGCTATTAATGACAAGACTTTTGGAGATCTTTAATTTACAGGCTCTCCATATATTACAAGCAATTTCACAATACATAACCTACAGTACCCTATTTTCTATTCAAACTAGCTAACAGAATGGAGCAAATTATTACTCATGAGGAAATATTCTGTGATGTGAACAATGTCAGAGAGAATATCTGTGTTTATACATCAATTACTTCCATACAATGCTACAGTATGGACACCAGGTTATTGTAGGTTACAAATCTAGTGGACCAATACTGGAGGAAAGACTAAACAGTCTGTAGGAACAGAGCTTGTAACGATGATGCAGTATAACAGACTGCCCATGAACAAATTAAAAAGCCAACATATAAACAGTTGTTCTACCAGTTCAATATGTAGAAAAAATTATGAAGGTTCATCAACTCTTCTAAAGGATCACTGCAAGTCCAAAGGCCTCAGAGTGCTGCTCTATCTGCCACGATGTGGACTGATAAAGAGTAAACTAATTCCCCCAAATAATTCTGCCACATTTGCATTCAACCTCTAAAATTATTTGTATAACTAGTTTTGACTTCAGCAAAACTCCCAGAAACAAAAAGCATAGAATAGACATTATACAGTAAACTACTTTGAAGCGTCTTAATCTAATACTGTATGAGCAAAATGCATTCAAAATGTCTGTGAGTACTTACACCTGAAACATCTCCTTCATTAAGCTGTTACTCAATTATAAAGCCAATTTTCTAGATGTGATTGTTACAACTGAGAATTATCCCTGTATCTTATCTGTAATAAACATTTAAAATTAAAATATGGAGAACAATATCAGATGTCAGAAGAAAAGGATCTATGATTACATCTGTTATATCTCCCCTATAAATAGAGCAGGAAGATAAACTGAAATAAGGCTGCAAAGATTCTGCTGAACTGATTATTTTCAAAAGGATACTGGGCAAGAATATTTCAACAAGACAAAATAATTCAGCAATTGAGAAAGGAATTAAATCCAGGAGTATAGGTGCAATCAGATAACAATTTAACTCATTTTTTGGAATGTCTATGGCATAGTTTGGTTCAAATTATTTTCTGCTAACTAAATGATGTAGAGCAGTGGCGGCCAAACTTCGGCACTCCAGATGTTTTGGACCAAAACTCCCAAAATCCCAAGCTGTGGAGTTCTGAAGTTTGGCCACTAATGACATAGAAAATATAGCAAACCAGCACAAATCTCCTCTGTGCCCAATACAGACTGTATTCTTTTTGGGCCAGACTGAAGTTATCAGGACCAGAACACATGTGGACAGTAGGATAGATTTAAAGATAATAACCAGCAAAGAAACTGATTCAGGCACAATGCAATGTAGATCATATAGCCACCTGATTGCATAGTCACAGTATTCCATAGGATGGAACTGCTATGGTTCCATCCCATGGAATACTGTAGTTGAAAATTGGATACAGTACATAGAATTCTGCTATACAGTGGTACCTCGTGATATGAAATTAATTCGTTCCTCAGGACACTTCATATCATGAAATTTTTGTATCACGGATCTGAATGGGGCCTAGTGTACCCTGGGAATTGTGCAAAATGTTCATATCTCGGTCATTTCCAGAGGACATTTTCATATCTTGAGTTTTTGCAGAGGTTTTCCATTCCCAGAGTGCACTGCGCCCCAGATGTACTTCCCTTTCGTGTCTCACGTTTTTCATGATACGAGGTGCCCGTATCTCAAGGCACCACTGTACTTTGGGGGAATACAACATAATTTTCTAGCAGGATAGTGTAAGTAGCTCACCAAATTATGAATCACAGAATGAGACAGTATCCACAGAATGGCACTATAACAGTTAGGTTCTTATAAAAGTGATATATGTAATTGTACAGTGCAGATACACGCCAGGATTCCCAGACATTATTAATTAGTATACAGCAAGATAGAAACAAAAGCACCACAAAGACTATATGTAAGAACTACTTTTAAAAACACAAACATTTTTTATGATCTGTTGTTACTGTGTTTATTTTATTGTTCTGAGTTGGTTGTTGTTGATTTACTCTTGTGAACCGCCCAGAGTTCCTTCGGAAAGACGGGCGGTATACAAGCTCCATAATAAATAAATAAATAAATAAATAAATAAATAAATAAATAAATAAATAAATAAATTTAAAAAATGATTAAATTCAAAATGGGGAAATATTTTAAGTATATCTGTTTATTATTATTCCTGGTGGATTACAGTTTTGAAATGTCTCAACCCACATATTTTCAATAACGTTCCACTTGGAATGCCACCACTTTGTATTACTCATCTTGGATGACTAACAAGGCCAAGCCCGCTATGCAGGCAGGTACATATTTCCAGGCAAATTGGTTTGATTATTTATCTCTGTACTGTGTTTGAAAAATGAAAACTCAGGCCCAAACAAGTACTAGAAGTCTGAAAAATTCAAATAAGGGATTATAGAAATACAGTATATAGAAATGAGAAGCAGGGGAAAAGTGGTTCTGAGTTCCCATGCTTCAAGGTACAATTTGTTGCCCATCAAGCTGATTGAAGACTACTAACGATCCACTGTGATTTATTCAGGTCCAGAGCAACCTCCCATATCTAAAATAGGAAAAAATAGATGGTCCAGCCTGCAGGGCTAAAAGGCTGAAGAGCTCATGGTTTGACAGTTCAACACACCTTAACTAGAACTCTCAGAGAACTCACCAAGTTGTTCAGATATGCTGCATTTGCATACAAATATAAATTCATTGGTATGTATTACCACGTTGCCATGCTGTACAGCTGTAGAAGTGTTTGAAGATCTGTTGGCAAATCAAAATGAATGTGTGCGTGTGTGCTTAGAAACTTCTTAAAGGCGTGTGACTTCATTTATTTGGGGGGTAGTAGGATAAATGTGCAAACATCTGCAAATAATGCACTTGCAAAAGGAAACATCTGATGGATATGTTTACACACACAACACATGGATGTATAGCTGAAACATGGAGGCCCCAGTTCAAAGAAAATACCTTAAAATGCATGTTCAGTACAACTCAGCTAATTGCACCTAACATGCCACACATAACATAAACAATACTAACATTTATTGGAAAAGCTCTAAAGCAGCATTTAGGCACCCACCTAATTTTTAATGAATTTCCCTCAGTATTCTAAGGATTTTATTCACACAAATGTAAATGGTTCTTGGTTCACAAGTTTATCAGAGAATCTCTGTCACAATAACTGCCTATGCAATCTCTGTGATCAAAATATCAGACATGAAAGAGTTTAGCCATCATACCATAAATGTGACTTACAAACAGGAAATATTCTCTCAAAATATTGCTGTTCTGATTATCCAGTTCACAATCCCTGACTGTGCTGCTTTCGGCAATTCAAGTTGTGCTTAAAAATAGTGTAGGTAATAGTTCTCTGTGTACAATGAATAGATTCCATTACTGGATATGTTACTCCAGCCACAAAAGACTAGAGCAAATATGACTGTATCATACAAGTTCAGTTACTCAGCTATTGTACGTAATCATTCTCATTTCAACAGAAGTCAAAGCCTACTATTACTCAGAGGAAAAACTAAAATTCCCACTAAGTATAAGAACAGTCGATAAGCTGTTTTAAAGTTTCCACTGAGTGAATGTATGTATTCATACTGACATGGCCTTTTCTGGCACAGAGACAAACACCTGGATCAAGCCTTCTCACACAGCAGGAAGCTTGGCAACCTCTGGTGTTTGAAGGTTTCTATATAAAAGGTATTAAGCAGCAGACTTGAATTCACTTATGGCTGTTGTGCCCACACTTGGCAGAGATCTGATTTTTTCAAGGATGATAGGAACTGAGGGAATTTCACAGAAGAAAGGAATTAGAAGCAGAAGTTGTCATAAACAACCCTTTCAAGTAATGTTTCCCCTCAAACCTATAGCCAACGCTGAAGGTGTTATCCTTTCTTTTCTTATTTTACTCTGGGCAAGTTATTCTGGTGAAACATCACATCCTCATTCCAACTCTTTGGATGGTGCTGTTCGATTCTTGCGATGTGCTTACAATGTAGAAAAGGCACACCATGACAAGCGCCAGCTGCCTTCACTACCGTCACTCTAGCTGTGTCCTCACACACAGAAAAGGAATATGCCGCACGACCCTGCCTGTCCTCTGCCTTCGATGCACTCACTCTTCCCCCCCCATCATGACCATACAATAATAAGCTGACATTCTTTCCAGCTGCTTTATCCCTGCCCACCGTTGACTCTCTCCCCCACGAACCCGCCCTCCCTGGGTTTTCCAGCCTCCACAACTCCAGTCAGATGGGATCTACCCAGCATCCCACAAAAGCCGCTCAAACCCCACAAGGCTTCCCCCCCGCCTCCCCATATCCACATACAATGGCACCACCACACGCCCTCCTCTCTTCTTCTTCTTCTTCCACCACCCCTCCTCGCCCCGAGCGCGCCGGCAGCCGCTTAATACGAAATTCCATCCTCCCACGGCAGCAAGAAGCACACACACACCCTCCTCCTGCTTTCCACACACACACACACACACACACACACACACACACACACACACACACACACACACACACACACACACACACACACACACACACACA
>JAHTLZ010000016.1:75501314-75519842 GCA_023846285.1 Phrynocephalus versicolor
GAGAGAGAGAGAGAGAGAGAGAGAGAGAGAGAGAGAGAGAGAGAGAGGCACCCGATCCCGCCGCCCATGCCGCCGCCGCCACGGGGACCCTTCTTCTTGTTGCGAATACCGAAGGCGCTCCCTCCAAGCCCAGCCTGGTAGTCCTCGGGCCCTCCAGGGCACACGCGGGGACAGGCATTCGATTCGCACGACCCCCTTTTCCTCCTCCTCCTCCTCCTCCGCCGCCGCCACCGTGGCTGCCACAGGCGCCTGCACGACCTCCATCTCCCCCTGTCAGCCAAACTGCCTCTCGCTTCGGGACCGGCTATCCCGCTAAGTCTGACCCTCCTGCAAGGCGTGTACATGCATGCACACAAACACACAAACACGCGTCGCGCACGTTCCTTAGGGCGGGCCGAGTTATATACACCCCAACCGCCTCTCTCTCTCTCTCTCTCTCTCTCTCTCTCTCTGCTTTTTAAGAGACCGCTCCCTTCCCTTTGCCTCCCCGGACACCCGTCCAACACCGTCACAGCAACACAGCCACACGGAATCACACACACACACACACACACACACACACACACACACACACACACACACACACACACACACACCTCAGCACAGCCTCCTTTCCAGGGCTGAGCCGGTGGGACAGTGGCCGCGGCCGGTGCCTCCCCGACCACCACGACCACCTCCTCCTCCTCCCTCCTCTCCACCGACCAACCGACGCCGGCTCTCCTCTGTTGTGGTGGTGGTGTTGGTGGTGTTGGCGGCGGTTCGCGTATTTACCTCAGAGCCACGAGAGGAGCGCGCGCCGAACCGGCCAGGGACCCTTCCTCCTCTTCCTCCTCCTCTTCTTCTTCTTCCTCCTCCTCCTCCTCCTCCTCGCTCGCTCGGCATCCTTCTTCCCCAGTAGCTGAGGCGGCTGGTGCCGCTGAAGGCAAAGCGCGGCGGCAGCTGCGGCGGCCGCGGTGGAAACAGTCCTCACACAATGCGAACGGCCAACCCCCCCCGCACCCGCCCCGCGCGCGCACACAAACACACACACACGGAGGGGGGGCTGCCTGAGAGTGGAGGAACCCGCTGCCGTCAACGGCGCCTCCCGCCTGGCCCCTCCCCTCTCACGGCGGGCGGGACCGAGAGGCGCATGCGCCTTGCGGAAGTGGCTAGGGGTAGTGGAGTCCGTAGCGGGGGGTCGCACAGGGTGACTCCTTGTCTAAACCAATTTGGGCATCTTGTTCTATTGTGAGAGGACTCTAAACCCGGAGACGCGTCTCTCTGCCTTCTGTTTCGCGGATAAGTGTGCAGAGAGCATCTTGCGCAATGCTCTATATAAGGACGAAGAAGCAAGACCGAGCAGGGACGGGGAATTAGCTCAAATGGTAGAGCGCTCGCTTAGCATGCGAGAGGTAGCGGGATCGATGCCCGCATTCTCCAGTTAAGCTTTTTTACCTTTTCCTCTTCAATTCTCCCACATTTTTCAGGGGGGAAAGGTTACATATCCAAATGCATTGTTAAAGTGTAATTCTACTAGTTTCAGAAAATGGAAGTGGACTTGTCCACTAAAGCTCACCAGTTAAGGTACCACCGCATTTTTGTCTTCTTTATGTTGTTGTTTTTTGTTTCTGCCAGAAAATGAAAAGTTGGCCCTAGCCTCAGTTAATAAATACCAAAACTGTGTATGCACCTTTTAAATGTTGGGTGTTCGCTAAAACTAACTTTTTAGTTTTACAAACTATGGATTGCAAGGAAAGTTTCAATAACTGGACTAGAATTAGGTAAGAGGAGAGAAAATAAATGAAAAGGTCATCATCAGGATGAAGTGTGGATTCTTCTAAAGAGTGTCACACACAGGGAACATCAAGAGAGAACTACCTTTGTGCTGCACCCATTTGCTCCTCATAAATGCAATACTCTATCAAGCTCATGTTCAGACTTAAATAATATATTTAAAAGAGTATTAAGATACTGTAATGCCCCTTTTAGAACAACCACGGGATGCAAAACACCCACCATTTTTAATCAAGCAAAATGAAGGCAAAATAAAGAAAACTAGATTGACAGTGATGAAATTGTCTTCAGGGGACAGGAGGGCCTACAGCAACACTTCAGGACGTGTTATGAGTGAGAAAATTATTTTCAAAAATAAAAAATCCTTGATTTTTGAAAATCTCCACCTGGAATCTCATAACTGTTCTGTTTGGGGCAAAGACAGTAGGCTTCTCTATTACTATCAAATGCAATAATCACATTCCATCAAGTATTTTTGACTTATGGGCCCAGTGATGCTTCTCACCATGTTCTAGGTACTGAGTATTCAAAAGTACCTTATCAATTCATTCCTTTCTTCTCAGGGCACTTCTGGGACTGAATAGAATGCCCAAAGCTGCATAAGCTAATTCTTGGCCTAGAAGACACAAGGGCCTATTGTATCATGGTCCAAAAGAAGATAATGCAGTCTATACTGTAGCTTACTGTGAAGAATATGCATGACAATTTGCATACAATATTGCACAATATCTGGACCCTTATGCTTTGGTGGTGGGGGGGGGGATGAGAGGCTAGGGGACACAATAAAGATTTTTTAAAAATAACATTATATGGAGAGGCTTCTCTGCTCCTCTCATAAGACCAGGACCTGGGCTTTTCTGACGAAGCTGAATAGCAGAAGGGAAAAAAGATACAGTAAGACCTCCATATCTGTTAGGGATTGCTTCCAAGCCCCCCCCCCCCATCCTGTGGACACTGAAAACTGTGGACAATAGCAAACACTACATATAGCACAGTTAAAGAGAAGAAAAACCAGAAAGGTATTTCCATATGCATTGTCAGAACTGGCTACCAGAGCACTCTGATTCCATTCTCCATTAATGAGTACAGTAGAACCTATCAGCTCTGACTTGGATGCTGTAGCTGATAATAGGTGTCAGTTCTTGCAGCCTGGTGATGTGGACAGGACCCTTAGAGAGGTGAAAGATGCCACCCTTGCCTTTCCAGGCTTATAAAAGTTGACAGAAAGGGTACCTCCTGGATTCCGCCAGGTAGGTAGGAGTGGTAAATGCCTCCTTGAAAGAGGGTAGGATCTCAGCATTCTTAAAGGAAGCAGTAGTAATATTATTACTGGAAAAGTGCTCCTCAGATCTCATGGTCCTGGATAATTACTAGCCAGTCACTAATATACCATTCTCTGGCAAGGTTTAAGAGCATGTCATAGGTTTCTCAGCAAATGTTCCCCCCTTAACATTCCAGCACCGCATTTCATAGGAGCTCAGCCCCCACAGTTGCTGTTGTCACCCATTTGTTTCTGGTGACAGCTGAAAACCCCATGCCCATGGGGTCAGGCTTCACTCAGCACTAGTGGAAAAATTAGAAGGAATGTTGTTTCCCAGTTTTAGGGGTTCCTGGATGAGATGGATTATCTAGAATTATTTCAGTCTGGCTTCAGATCTGGTTATGGGATGAAGACTGCCTTGGTGTATTACCTACACCGGAAACTGGATTGTGGGCGTGTGTTTCTGTTGCTTCTGTTGGATCTCTCAGGGGCTTTTGATACTATCAACCATGGTATCCTTTTAGGGCATCTCACTGGGATAGGACTTGGAGGCACTGTTTTCCAGTCCCTCCAAACTCTCCTGGAAGGGAGAACTCAGAGGCTGGTGTTGGGAGACTCTTGTTTGTTACCCTGAGGGTTGACCGGTGTTTTGTTCTATTTACCATCTACATGAAACCATTGGGAGAGATAGTCTTGAGTTTTGGATTTCAGTGTCACCAATATGTTGATGGCTCCCAACTTTATCTCTCCTTTCCATCTACAGTATATCCAAGGAAGCTATTTCAGCTCTAGATCAGTGTCTGCTGTTAATAATGGACTGGATGAGAGTGAATAAGCTGAAACTTAAACAAAGAGGTGCTCCTGGTCAGTTGAAAGGCACATCAAAGAATAGGAATGCACTCTGTGCTGGATGGGGTTACACACCTCCTGAAAACACAGGTATGCATCTTGGGGGTATTCCTGGATTTGAATCTGAACCTGGATGCTGAGGTTTTGGTAGTAGCCAGGGGTGCATTTGTACAAATTAAACTAATGTGCCGGCTGTGCCCATTCCTGGAGAGGTGAGAGCTGGCCATGATGACACATAGCTTAGCTACATCCTGGCTGGATTACTGTAACATATTGTATGTGGGGCTGCCTATGGTAAACATCAGGAAACGTCCACTACAGCCAGACTGTTAAGTGTGGCTTGTGACAAGGATTGTAGAAATCCCCTGTTACAGCAGCTCCACTGGCTGATAATCCAGTTTGGAGCACAATTCAAAGTGTAGGTTTTACCTATAAAGCCCTGAACAGCTTGGGCCCAAGTTATCTCAAAGACTGTGTCTCCCTTTATGAACCTATCCAGATGTCAAGATAGTCAAGGGAGGCCTTTCACTTAGTACCACCAACTTCACAGATGTTTGGTGGGGGTACAGGAGAGGACCTTCTCAGTCATTGTACTGAGATTCTACCACTTGCTCCCACAAAAGCATTTTTAAACTGAATTTTGTGCCTTAATATAGTTCTTGTGTTGATTTTGTTTCTTTGTGTATTTGCTTGATTTTAAAGGTGCACTGCATATGCTTACTGTTTTTAGCTTATAAATACTGTTTTTTTTAAATTATTAAGGAGAAAGGAAGGGTAAAATATTTTAAATAAACAAATAAAAGGAGAATTGACTATAATTCTTAACAGTCTTAGTGTTCTTAAACCAGTTTTAAATGTCTTGTGATAATTATTGATACATTGATCTTATTTTATTTTATTTCTATTTTTATTGTACTGTATTAGATGTGTTGTATGTAATTATGCATTTGTATTTGTTTAATGTTGTTGTTAACCGCAAAGAGTAGCCTATGCTGTCAGATGGGTGGTATAAAAATCTAATAAATAAATAAATAAATAAAACTAAGAATTGAACTACTGCAGGTACTCCATCTCACTGAGGTATCCAGTCGTAACTGAACTCCAAATTGAATTCCAAGGTCATCTGTCAAATATAAAATGAGGCCTCCTTCTTTAACATGTCATCTTACAGATGTGTAGGTGGACATTCCGTGTATTGCTTTCTCAAATAATAACTTCAAATTATTCAGTCACAAGATTTTGGTTGCAGCCAGGCTTCAGCTTGCGTGGATGCTGTGTGTCCTTATTGCTCCCTACTGGATAACATAAGAAAAGCTTCCACATGCACCAATGTATGTTGTGTGAGAGGCAATGAAACCCCTCATGTCACAGCAGCTTAGCTTATAGGGCAGAATGAAGGTTGAACACAAAAGTGACTTCAAACAGTGCAACCAATCTGCCTGACCCACAACAGTGCGCCAGGAGCCTTCAAATGCTTGCATCATTATTACGTATGTACAAAACAGAGAATGTTCCTGTTCCTTCTGTGACACAGCAGGGTGTGTGTGTGTGTGTGTGTGTGTGTGTGTGTGTGTGTGTGTGTGTAGCCAGGCAACTGGGGAGGAACCTAAGATGAAAGTGAATGCATGCTCCAGAATAATAACATACTGCAACTGACAGCAGCTGATACACCTGTTATCTCTTGGAGTCATCCATGATGTATATGTGTGTGTTCAAACAAATTGTGTTCAATGGGTAATCAGTCTCTGAATGTGCAAGAAGGTTGAAGGTTAGACAAGGGATGGAAGTTAGGGGATGATTTTCTGGAGATTGGCAGATTTCCATCCATATACACCCCCCAACACACCCACACAATCTCAACACCAACACTAACACCAAGAAGAAGAAGAAGAAGAAGAAGTATTTATTTATTTATTTATTTTTATATTTATACCCCGCCTATCTTCGAACCCGAACTCTAGGCGGCTTACAACATAGGTAATATACAATATAAACAAACAACCATAACAGGATAAACAGCTATGTGGGGACGCCCCAGCGTCACCACGACAACAAGCCTATTAAAAATATAACCAATCTATTCTATAGTATTGTATTGATGGCGGGAAGGGGAAAAAAAAAACCTAGGTCTCGCCAAAGGCCTCTCGGAAGAGATAGGTTTTTAAAGCCTTCCGAAAGGCCAGCAGGGACTCTGCAGAGCGCACTTCACTAGGGATGGTATTCCACAGAGTGGGGGCTGCCACTGAGAAGGCCCGATTCCGTGTACGCGTTTTACGGGCCTCTCGTGGTGTGGCCACCGGAAGCGAGTGCGCTCGCGACTGCCGGACAGGTCGGTAGTAGTAGTAGTAGTAGTAGTAGTAGTAGTAGTAGTAGTAGTAGTAGTAGTAGTAGTAGTAGTAGTATCTGGGCTGTAAAATGCCCCTGGCTCCAAAATTTCATGAGTGGAATATTGAATAATAAAAGACTGGAATGACTAGGGGTGAGTTTTTGTGTGGAATGGATGTAAGCTCAGAGCAATTCTTTTGGTATTCAAAACTGTTTAAAAGAGCAAGCAGCAGCCACACCAAATTGCACCTTCAGACTCTGAAAAATGAAGAGTTAAAAGAGTGTAGGGCTTGCCCCTTAGGATTACTGCCTATACTTATGGGAAAACAATACTAGTGCTTATTGGAGAAACACATCGAACTAGGAAAGATAATAGGAATCCTACGTCTGTTTAATAAAGGCAGAGATGTCAAGAGCGACTGATACCCCTCTTAAGAATAGGGCTAAAATGCCTCCCATGGTGTCTCCCTGAGAAGGCCAAGAATGAAATAAAATGTCAGAAGGAAATGAAGTGACATGAGCAACCATAAAAGCCAGTCCAGACTTCCATATACAGTTGATTGGTATTTAGATCACTGTCTGTATGGTTTGGTTCAAAGCAAATGGCAGCATCCACACATTTCAAAAAAATCTTGAAGACCTGGCTTTTAAAAATGGTTTTTCCTTGCTACTGATTATCATTGCTGCTGATCCATTTTCAAAAGCTCTTATTCTACCTCTGTTAGGGCACTTTAGACTGTAATATTGTTTTTTTTAATTCTGATGCTGATTTTGATTTTAATTGTGGTCTATTATTTTTGTTTTATGTTTGTTATTATGTTTCATTATTTACCTTAAAATTCTATAAACCACCCAGAGTAGCTTTTATGCCAGATGGTGCGGTATATAAGTCAAATATATAAAATAAATATAAAATAAAAATGAATGAATGAATGAATGAATAAACATTTCAACTTAGATCAGTTCGTCTTGCTCCTTTAACAGCTGTTGCAAAGTCCACTAGGGCATGCATTATTTTTGTCATGCTTCAATGGGACCATCATGTCATCATGTAGCTTGTGTTGATGGTTAGTTCATACCCAAAAGAAGCCGTGGGTGGTATCATCAGAAGTGATAACCCTATGATGGAATAGGTGGGTTGTGGCATTAAAGAGGAGAAGGAGAAACCCTCTCGGATATTTTTATCTTTTAAAAAATATATTTTCCTAGCTGATGAACAAATTGGTCCTAGACCAAATCAAACATCAAGTATCTGGAGGCAAAATGTTAAAACAGAAGTCGTCCTACATTGATCCCATCATGAGAAGACAGGGCTCTCTAGAAAAGACAATAATTCAGCGAAAGACTGAAGGCAGCAAGTAACAAGGGCAACAAAATACAAGATGGATTGACTCCCTAAAGGAAGCCACAGGCTTGAGTTTGCAAAAGCTGAGCAGGAATGGGACATTTTGGAGATTGCCCATTCATGAGATTGCTATCATTTGTGGGTGATTTGATGGCTCATAACAGCAACAACTGACATAGCACAGTTCTCATTCTATGCTCAGTTGGCGTGTTGCTCTTTTGATGATATTGACACAAAAGACAACACAAAACAAAACTTACTACTACAGCCAGCAGAATGACAACTGGAAAAAGGTAGAGAAGGGGGCTGTTGACTGTCTGGGCTCTGCCCTCACAAGGCAGCAGAGCCCTGGCTTAAGAGAAAGGAGGAAAAAAGAAGGGTACCTCCCTTCCATCCCCCCTACCACCACCACTCCCCTCACATAGCCCCTGTCGGCTGCTGTTGCCTCCTTACTTATAAATAAGGAGCAATTGAAAGACCTATGTGGACTTTTTTCACAGAAGAATAAACATCTCCAGTATAAATGGAAGGATTACTCAAGTGAGATATGAAACATATCACAGTGAAGCACCTTTTAAGCATGAACTAGATTGCTTCAGATTCATCTGTCTGGACATGCCCTCCATTTTTAAAGAAATAAGTCAAGAGGTAATTAAGTTAAATATAGAGCTATGTCCTTACATAGGACCTTAATCAATATCCGATAAGAAGCAATGGGAATGGACTGAAAAAGAATTATTTAAAAATGTATCAAAAGTGGCCAGATTAATAATAGCGAGGAAGTGGAAAGTAAGATACGATTTTTCACTTAAATGAATGGAATATATAGCTCTTTGGGAATTCTCAAGAAAACTGGAATGTAGCCATTAACGATAAACAGCTATAATCGCAAAGGTTGGTTAAACAAGAATGACTTCCAGAGAATCTCTATTATTTACAGTTCTCATTAAGATGAGGGAAGGGCTGTGTTTGCCTTGTGTGAGATAAGAATTGAAGTTTAGAATACATTCTACCTGCTAATACATTTGAAGTGGGAGAGGAGCTTTTATATTGCGTTGTTGAGAGAAGAATAGAGACTCTTATAAACATCAGCTCCCCCCTTTTATGATGGCAATAATGAGTCCTAGATGAAACAAAAAAGTGATGTAAATTGTTCAGACTTCTACACTTTTCTCTTGTAAGTACGTATATTCTGACCAGTTGAAAGAGGAGCAGTGTTTTCCAAGCCAAATCTTCCTGGCGGCTTTTAGTTTAACCAATAAACACAACCACTTCCTCAGACACCTCTTGCTGTAGGTAATTCTCTACCTTGTCCGAGGAACAGAATACTGTAGAATAGAAAAGAATCTTTATTGTCATTGTCCCCTTGCAAGGAACAATGAAATGTCACGGTTGCTATATCAGCTCAGATAAGACATTCCACATAGATTTAAAAACAGCTACAACACTAATTAAAATAATACAATATGATATAATACATAAAATGAGCTGACTTCAGAGTCCAGAGTTTTCATTTAAGGCCAATATTGCTCTAGAGAAGATGTTCTAGAGATGGTTCATTCTTGCCTTCAATACTCTATATTTCCGTCCCAATGGCAGCAGCTTGAAGAGGTGGTGAGCAGGATGCGATGGATCTCTTAATATATCTAATGCCTTACAGTGGCACCTGGTGGTATAAATTTGTTCTAGGGTGGGGAGTGAATAACACATGATCCTCTCTGCTATTTTAATATTTCTGTGCAATACTATCCTATCCCTATGGTTGCAACTTCCGCACGCATGCTCTCAATAGCGCAATGATAGAAGACCAGCAGCAGCTTTTGTGGAAGATGATCTTTCCTTAAAGTTCTCAAAAATATAGTCTCTGTTGAGCCTTCTTTGTAAGCCCTTTGTGTTGACACTCCAGGACAGATCCTCCTGTAACTCAATGCCCCAAAATCTAAACCTTGTAACCCTCTCCACACCAGTCCCATCAATCACAAGTTGTTGAACATCAGTTTTCTGCCTCCTAAAATCCACCACAAGCTCCTTTGTTATCTTTATGTATAGGTGTAAGTTATTACTTCTACCCCACTTTGTCAACCGCTCTACCTAATCTCTGTAAGCAATCTCACTCTCCTAATCAGAGATGAGCCCAATCACAGTCGTGTCATCTGCAAATTTAATAATCTTATTACTAGGATAGGCAGAGACACAATTAAACGTGTAAAGAATATAAAGGAGCCCTACAAGGTTCTGCCTTGACTTCTGGCTTGATTCCGGTTTCTTCTCATTAAGGTTCGCCCCCCACCCCGCCCGATTCGGGATTCGAGTTAGATTAGAAGTGATGACGGGGGTCTTTCAAAGGACGGACTCGCAGCGGGACGGAATCCCGTGTCGCAGAGGCGTTTTCCTCCAGATTGGGCGACTGGCGAGGCTGCGCCCGGCGTCCGGCGCCCGAGTATTGGGCGGCTGCGCGGCGCGGCGCGGGTCCCCCCCACCCCTGGCTGCAGGAAGTCGATCGGTGACGTTTCCCAGCTCCTTCCTCTCCAATAAAATCCTACGTGGTAAGTACTGTACCGTCTGGCAACTTGCGGGGCGGGGAGACTAGTAAACATTATTGCTATTGTAGTTTTTCTGAGAAGGGGCGCGGAAAGACAGGTCAAGGACCAAGCCGAGCGAGGATTCCCCAATTCACTCTCCTAATATGGATCGAGGAAGAAGAGAAGGAAAGGTGTCGATGTGGGTGTGGGTGTGTGCGTGGTTTGATGGGTGGTTTTTCTTTGTTTTTGAGACACCCCCCCGCCCCCAAAGGCCAGCAGAGTAACAACAGGCAGCTCGAAGGACGCGCATGTCTGTTCTCAGGAGTCTCCGGCGCTCCAGCCTGGGAAGCCTTTTTCTGAAGAAGGCACGGCGTTTCCAAGCCAGCAGCACGTCGTCCCTTCGCGGGTTTTGGGGTTTTCCCGAGGGATGTAAGTGCCAACAAGGGCTTTTCTCTGCTCCCTCGATCCTACATGTACTGTAGACGAAGAAGGGCGCGGCGAGCCACAAACAGGACGCCGTAGGTGGTGGGAGATGACACACCCATTCCTCCAGGGGCTCAGGAGGCTCAACGTGGATGAGGGAGGCCTGAGTCACTCGACCGGGGCCTGCCTAATAACTGCGGTAGGGCTCTTAGCTTTCCCTTCCTGGGGAGAGGCAGCCTTACCCCAGAGGCTGCATCTCCGCCTCCTCCAAATCACGTTGAGCAAGACCTACGGAGCACCCAGTCTTGACTCCCAAGGGGAGAGCTTTAAAGCCCTTCCTTCCGCCGAGGGAAAGGGGTGGCTTGAGACACTTTGTGGACTGAGACAGGAAATAACACACGGCTTTTGCCTTCCTACAGTAGAACTAACTATGGTGCCCATCTATAACAGAGCTTAGGAGGTGAAGGACACTGTCCTGTCCTCCAAACACCCCATGGTGTGCCCCCACGCCATTTAAAGGAAGAGACAAACTGGCAGGAGCAGTCAGGGGGAAACTGAAGACAAGCAGCAATCCAGCATATCCACCTGGGTACGAACCTTATTAGGTTTCATGAGACATAGAACACTTCCAGATTGATGTTTCTTAGCCAATCAGGTTTTCAAAACCCCAACATTTTGTAGCTATCTAGTCATTTTGTTCTCTAGGGGTTTTTTCTTCTGTAAGAAAGATGATGGATGAAATTGTGAGAAAATAGATCAGGGTTCCAAATGGAAGATGGCAATACCTGAAATCCCTCTTCTAATAAAATTCCAAGAACCAAGCAAGGTAGTTGTAGAGTACTGTACAGAATAAAAGCCTGGTCCAGATGTAATTCTGCTTTGTAGTAGAATTGCATAAGATTGCACAATTAATTTTACTTAGGCTACAGTCCAACTTTCAAAAGTTTATAACTCCATTGAACCTAATGGGACTTCTTTCTGAATGGACATACATAAGATTATGCTGCAGTACTTTATTTATAAGTACAGTGGTACCTTGTATAAAGGAATTGATTTGCTCCAAATGAAATTATGTTAAGCAAATTTTCCTTTATGCAAATTCCCATAGGAATGCATTGAAAATGGAGTAATCCCATTTTTATGTTGTATGGATTTTCCCTATAGGTGATTATGTTAAGCAAATTTCCCCTATCTCTGGAATTTATTATGTTGTACAGATTTTATGTTATACAAGCTGTTTGTTATACAAGGGTCCACTGTACAGTGGTACCTCGACTTACGAATTTAATCCATTCCGAATGCATGCTCTTAAGTCGAACTACTCTTAAGTCAGGGTACCTATCTAAAAACTGAATAAATAAATAAATAAATAAATTTTTTGTAAGTCAAGCAGACCATATCTAAAATTTGTAAGGTGGCAGTTAAAATACCAACAATTTTCCGCTCTTAAGTTGAACTGCTCTTAATTCGAGCTGCTCTTAAGTCAGGTTACCACTGTATTTATTTATGTATGCTATGTTTATTTAGAAGTATAGCCTCTTTAGATTAGTGTGGCAAAATTTAAGGAACGTACCCAAAGATTTTAAGCATACAGTACAGCTCTATTCTATAGACCCAGAAAGAAGTCTCTCTAAAACTGGCTGGGTATGTTCATAGGATAGCAGCTGGACTAAAATCTGCAAACCATAAATACTGAATGTCTCCCTACAGCTTGCTTAACAAATCCTCTAGCTTAGAGTTGTGAAAGATGTTACGGAATTTTGAAAGGAATGTTAGCACAGCTTGAGAGTTGTCAGACCCTTGTGATTCAGTGCTTGCCTGTGGTGCAATGTCCTTTCAGAAAGGAGCTGGCCAAAGTTCATCAGCCCCAAGTGTTGCACATAAAAGTTCTCATTCAATGAGATATTTTACCCTTTTTTTTTCCTTTTAAGTTTTCATTGGGAGGACTTTCTGTGTTAGCCTGTTGAGGCGGAAACAACCAACAATCCTGCGGCATCTTAAACGTTTATACATACAGCCTTAGTAGACTAGCTCATCAGGTGCATTCCATTTTGTCTAGAATTTCAAATGTGCAATTTACTTGGTAGAGAGTGAGACTGTGGGTTCAGAAAGACATTAAATGCAGGAAGCAGTATACATTATTAACCTTGGCTATTCAGAAAAGTGGTCAGATGCTGAGACTGCAGCACAAAGCAAACCAATTCTTATAGTAACCTGATAAGAATCCATTATTCTAATCTGAATCTCTGGTGGTAGACTAGAGCTTTGTAATGAATATAATGTATAAATTTGCAATTCAGATGTGAGATACACTGCTTGTGTTGGGGTTTCGCCACCAGGGACCCCAACCTTTTTACTTCTGCATTTGTCTCCTCTGTCCCATAACCTCTATGACTTCTCCTCTTCATAGAAGAGGAGTTCCAGCTTCCTCCTCCCTGTGTCTTCCTGTTTCCACAGTTGCCACATCATTGTGCTTAGAATGGTTGCTGTTTCTTCATGCACTAGCACACTCAGGGGACCCTTATCTTCTTTTATCTGGGAAAGTCCTTTACTACCAACCATCTTGGGGGTGACAGGGGAAAAGAAAACTGTCTTATGTTACCAGCAGATCTTCAGAGTGCCTGGGTTGGATCCTTTTAAAAATATTCTAAATAAATAAATGGTTTAAGTTTTATTCTCTCTACCTACTCAGTGCTGCCTTCCAAAGACCAGATCTGGCTTTCCCTCTGCAGTTAGCCACACTGACCTCCAAACACATCTTACAGATAATTCTAGCCATAAATGAACAAAGCAGGGATTTGCTTCTGGAGATAGATGGGACACGGTGGTTTCTCAAGATATGGTAACACCCAGCATACTATGTGAAATACAGTGGTACCTCTACGAGCGGCTGTACTTATGAGCAATTCGACTTAAGAGCGGAAAACCGTTGGTGTTTTAACTGCTGCCTTACAAATTTTAGATGCGGTCTGCTCTACTTACAATTTTTATTTATTTTTTTCAATTTTTTATTTTGCTTTATTTATTTTTTAGATATGTCTGCTCTACTTACGAGTTGTTAGACTTATGAGCATGCATTTGGAGTGGATTAAACTCGTAAGTAGAGGTACCATTGTACTATCATTACAAAGGTTGGCTCCATAGCTCAGTGGTTTAGGCATCTGGCTGCGGTGCTCGAGGTTAGGAGTTTGATTCCCCATTGTGCCTCGTAGGGGAAGAGCTGGGCTGTGTGACCTTGGGCAAAGCAGGATGCCCCCAGAAGAAAGGAATGGTAGACCACTTTTGAGTTACTCTCTACCTGGAAACCACTGAAAATCTGATGGCACATTATTATGTTATTATATTCTTTACAAAAGCATCATGGTTGCAATGTTGTGAGATGGCACTAGGCCTCTGGGAGTGCCTTGCGTCCTTTCAAGGTGAAAGGCAGGCTAGAAATAGATTAAATAAATAAATAATGATTCCAAAGTTCTGCACTTTTGTAATGTTTTGTATCTATAAGAACATAAGAGGAGCCATGCTGGATTAGGCCAAAGGCCCATCTAGTCCAGCTTCCTGTATCTCACAGTGGCTCCACCAAATGCGTCTGGGAGTGCACGAGAGACTAGATATCTGTCTCCTGATACCACTTCCCTGCATTGGCCCTTGAAGTACCCTGGTTTTAAGCCTGGAGATTACACATCTCCATCATGGTTTGTAACCTGTGATGGACTTTTCCTCCAGGAATCTGTCCAATCCCCTTTTGAAGGCATCCAGGCCAGATGCCATCACCACATCCTGTGGCAGGGAGTTCCACAGACTAACAACACGCTGGGTAAAAAAAAATTCTTTTGTCTATACATTGTCACCTGTTGGTTGATCAAAATATGAACATATATGTCTTAGCCCTTATTTTCATGTATACAAGTTAAACAATCCTTCCAAGAGTTTGCTCTGTTTCTCTTCAACACCTGTTTGTGGGAAAGTAGGATTGTCAAGATACCTTCAGACTCGAGCAAGTCTGAAGACAACCAAAGCTCCAAAGACCAGCAACTTCTTGATTATCTTGTTGTAGCCACTTCTGGGAAGGTTAGAATGGCAATTTATTTTTTTGGAGGCCCACTGTAGGCTTTTATTTTCATCAAGGTTGCCCATAGTAGCTCACTCGTACGATTTAGAATGGCATTACCATTTGTTCCCCCCGCCAGGCTTTCTTTCTATGGAGGTTCTAACAAGATGTCAGCGGTTTACTGCTGGGCCCCAGAAGGCAGAAACTCCACATTATGAGGCTTGACATCTAATTGCACTGTAGCCACTTCTGAGAAGGTGTTTAGCAACTGCTGTGCTACCTCTTTCCTGAAGAACTGGTAACTGCTGTCTGACAGCTCCTTTGTAGAATAGGCGGTTAGAGCTGGAACCAAATGTTGTGAAATGAAAGCATGTTGTCATGTTTGCTGGAATTATTTGCTCAGAAGAGGAAGTTCTGGAATTTCAAAGCATGGGTAAAGATACGTTGATAATTGGAGAAGGACACCAGGCCTCTGGGAGTGTCTGGGATAAGGCAGTGAAAAGTGCCCCAAGAACAGAATGAGTTAGGTGAGAAGAAAAATATCTAAGAATGGGAAGATCCTTCTAGTTGTTCCCAACCTTGGGTAACTCACTTGTTCTTGGACTGCATTTCCTAGAAACCTTCATCACCAGCTGTATTGGTTAGGGGGGTTTAGGAGTTACAGTCCAAGAACACCAGAGTTACCCAAAGCTGGGAACTACCATTCTAGGGAGTGGGGGAGTAGGTGCCTCAGCAACTATATAAAAGGTAAAGTGTTTAATTAACAGCAGATTTTGGAAGAGGGTTGTGCAAATGTGATCTGACTGTCTTGGGTCAAGTAGGGGAATGAAACAATATGGTAGAATTATAACTAGTGTTCGTGGCCTGGATGCCCTTTCTGTCCTCTAATGGTCTTCTGTACAAATAACAAGTTCTGGGTTTGATGTATGTTGATGGTTCCCTTATAAATGTAGATAAGAGTTGCTCCAAAGTGCCTCAATCTCTGTATGACTGAAGGTACAGTTGATATGGCACTGAAAATATAAATTACAGCACTTTTCAAAGATGCAATTTTCTTTAAAAAACGTGAACGTGCTGCTGCCCAATACCAGCTTCTTAAAATAAGCCAAGCTCTGTTTGAATTACTGTATCTCCCTTTTAAAATATTCTGTGCTCTGCATGTGTCAGTTTTGTGAATTGAAGTTTGATCCAGTCAGCCTCTCTCAAAAGCTTTAGCAGTTGTTTCCAGTATAGAGATGCAGTATTGAGGAGAAGTGGCCCTGTTAAAAAGCTGTTTGTTCTGTCCTGGATGGAAGGCCTTGTGATGAACTAGTTATTGTGCCTTAAAGGGTGGCCCTCCTGCCATTAAAAGCTCTGCTCAAATCCTGCTGACTTAAGGCCGTGGCTTCATTTAATAAGTCAGTCCGTCTCACAGAAGGAGAAAGAGGCACCGTGTATATAGATTATTTTAAAAATAGTTCATTCAGCCACGAGGAAGCCTCTTCCCGGGGAAGTTCATCGATGCCTCACGCCAAGCGACGCGGTTTCGGGGAGACATTTTTTTGTGGAGACCTGTGTGGGGAGAGAAGGGGAGGAAGTTCCAATATTTAGTGGAGATGAAACTGGCCTCCGCGGATCCTGTGCCGCCCTCGGGAGGGACGCGGCTATGCAGATTTTGCTGGATTTAGGCGTGACGACGAGAGCAAAGAGGTGGAGTTCTTCCGCGAAGCTATTTATTGTAGGCGGGGGCGCCGCCGTATTCAGCGAAGCGATCGCCTGGACTGGTTTAATCTCTCTTGGGTCTTCAGACAGAGCCGGGTAAGATCAACAACTAACGTAACCTGCTGCAAGTCGGATTTTTCTTTCTTTTAAGTGGACTGAATCGTGGATGCTCAAGACATCAGGCAGGCAGGCTAGATCGGTGTCCTGTTTGGGGGAACCGGAGGGTGCCATAGATAGGGCGGCCCCTGGAATGTTCTTTTAACTTTTCTAATGGGTGCCTGTAACTTGGAAGAGGCAGTGACGCAATCCAGCACTTGTAATAGCTTCCCGGGTGCCCCAGCCAGCTTTTCCAGCGCGAGCTGCGAGATTGGGGGAATTAATGTTCATTAAAAAAGGAGCTTTCGGATGTTCTGGCAGAAGAAAGGAAGGGGGGTTGGAGGAGCGTGCATTTTCTTTTGCAGGGCGTTACCGGCAATTCGTGATCAGAAAAAATAGAATTGCTTCCCTCTTCTTCTCTTTCGCTGCGTAATGAACGAATTCTTCCTGTTGGGTTTGTTTGTTTGTTTGATTGATTGATTGATTGATTGATTGATTTATATACCGCAACCATCTAGCAAAAAAAGCTACTCTGGGCGGTTTACAAACATATACAAAATATATACAAGGGTTTCAAGCGAATGAAGCCACGCTCTTGGCCGCGGCAGTAGCCCAAATTTCCCATTGACGGGAAAGTGGGATGACTTAATGATTCAGACGGGACGGGACGGGGCGCGAGGAGGGCTGCTGCGATGACTCACCTCTGATAGAACGCCTGGAAAAACATGGACCCGGCGTGGGAGGGCGGGGTGGGGGGTATCTCTTGCCTTAACATTAGGATGGGCGTGAACTGGAGCCGAATGAGAAGGGATCGGAAAGCCTTCAACATATACGAGGTCTTCCGCGTCTTCTGCGAGGTTGAGAAAGATCTGCGTCAGTCGATCTCACTGTTTGTGGTCCCCCCGCCACCGTTGTCATGGCAACCGCGAGGCCCGCCTGACGACTTGGGTGCTGCTGCTCAGCCCCGCTTGCTGGTAAAAATGCTTCCGCTTTGCTCTTTTGCTTATTGCTAGCAGCTTTGGCGCTACCTTGTGGCAGGTTTTTGTTCAAAATTTTGTCAAATCTGCCGTCCTTTTCGGCTGAGAAAACTCTGGATTGTTGGGCGTGGCTCCTGCTCTGACACATCAGACTAAAACTTTCCATTGTAATTGTCCATGGCATCGGGATTTTAAAAGTACACAGGGGCTTCCAGAAATGTGCTTTGAGTTCTTCTTCCCCACACAAGGCTGCCCCTGGAATAAATTGGTGAATATGTTTGGTTAAAAATAAAGATGTATTCTGCTAACTTGTACCTACAAGAAATGACAAGTTGGGCATTGAAAACGAATCTTGCTTTAAAATGGATGCAGGCCTTTTTTGTAATTAGTATCCCAGCAATTTATAGAAGATTGGGGAGGAAAGGGTAGAGATACTGTCCTTTAAAACTATCTACAGTTTGAAAGCATCCGGTGGAATCTTGGGGTTTGTAGTTTGATGCGGAATTTAGAATTCATTGCTATAACCCCTTGCGATATTAGAGCTGCAATTTTTGTTAGTTACATGCTATCAAGTTGCATCAGACTTACAAGTTAAACCCAGGTCTCACAAGCCCTAGTTATAGCTAATGCATACAATACATTATTACTTGTTGGTTTTCCACACCAAAGTGTAGAGACCTCAATGTAGTATTCTCCTATTTGAGAAATCAATATCCACTAATTCAGTTATGCACTGCATGAATCCAGGGTGTGTTTACTAGAAGAGGTTACTATGGGGAGTCAGAGATCACAGTGTACAGCGTTCAATACTTCTGCTTTTTTTTTCCATCCATGGGGGCAGTGGTGGTGAAACCACAGACCTACCTGTAGTGAAGTAAATGCAGTTGCACATTTTTCAACAGCTTCTGCATCTTTCCTTATGTTTGGAGGGGTGCTGCAATAAAACTTTGTATTATGAGTCAATCATGTTAAGAGATGCTGTGATGCTATGGTTGCAAAGCAGAGACTGTATCCCAAGTGGAGAGGAGATTTAATTGGCAACCACTTGTATGTAGTAGCGATTTAACACTTAAAGGCTTAAGTCTGACTTAAGACAAGGACTTGGAAAGTTACTTTCTAAAATTCTTTGCCATTACTCATTACATTCTTTCTTTCTTTCTTTGTGTGTGTGTGTGTGTGTGTGTGTGTGTGTGTGTGTGTGTGTGTGT
>JAHTLZ010000016.1:75519852-75577064 GCA_023846285.1 Phrynocephalus versicolor
TGTGTGTGTGTGTGTGTGTGTGTGTGTGTGTGTGTGTGTGTGTGTGTTTTGCTACAATGCAGAATGGCAACAAAATGTCAATAATTCCTTCTTCAAAAAAAAAAAAAAAGGAAAACATCTCTCTGTAAAATAACTTTGAAAAATACCGGTAACTAGAAAATGTTACCTCTTTAACTGATAAGATAATTTTTGTTTCCACTCCTCTTCCAAGCCAAAATGAACCCTCCTGTTTCCATAGGTACAGGATACAAACATTTCTAATTGTGTAGTGTTCCCCCCCCCGCCAGTTCTAAACGCTCAACAGCCTAGTAGCAGAACTCATGAAGAGCATTTTTAAATATGTCACAGTGAGTCCAAGAGCAGTGAACAACAGGGTGCTTAGTTCTGCTTATATACTGCCCCATATCACTTCAAGTAGTCTCTGTGAAGTTTACAGTTTAATTATGGAGGCTATACACTGCCCCCCCCCTCCCAGCAAGCTGGGTACTCATTTTACCGACCTTGGAAGGATGGAAGGCTGAGTCAACCATGAGCTGGCTACCAGGGATTGAACCCCAGGTCGTGAGCACAGTTTTAGCTGCAGTACAGGCATTTAACCACTGCGCCACAAGGCAGTGATTGAAGGTTGAAGGTTACAGAGGGAGTTTTCATGCTTCAAGTTGTGCTGTTGCTTTCTCAGACAGGAATGTGAGTATCATTGAACAGAGTTGGGCAACCTTTCTAGTTATGCCTTCCCTTGGAGCTCTTAGAAGCCACACCTTGGTATCCTTACTGGAAATCGTCTTCCACTCTTCCTGCCACTACCACCCCCAGTGATATTGCCAGGAAACGTGGTCTGTGGGAGTGTGTATCGTATTAAAGCAGAATCACATTCCTTGGTAGCCCATTCAGAGCCAGGAAGGAACATATATGGCTCTCCCTGTGCCTTGTTTACCAGGCAGCATTACATCAGCAAGGGTGGAACCATGGGAATTAAATTTCTCCAGCCTTCCAAGTGGCCATGCTGGCTGGGGATGATGGGGGTTGAAGTCCAACCTATCAGGATGTCGGGTTAGGGAAAGCTGGTGTAGAATGACGATGTTCTTCTCTCAGCCATGGCATGGATGCTGAGAAAGAATCACTTTTGATTTAGTGTTAGTTCTAGGAAACCTCAAGGATGAAGCAAGACTGTAGTTGTTAAATGTATTGTGATCACTGTTGCTGATAAAAGTGCACTTGTTGTGATTCAGCTCTTCATAGTTTATTTTGCCCCAAATAATACACTTAGTTACAACAAATCTAGCATGTATATTTGTTTTGAGAAAACAAATAATCAAGTAGATTTCTTTTTTTTAAAAAAAAACCTAAATATTTTCCACAGGGATTGTTCTTCGCAACAGTACTCTGGTATATCTGCAGAATGGGATGTACTTTTCTATAATATGTTTCCCTGGGAAATTTAAACCTTCCTAGGTCTTGATTTGTGGATAGTATATTGTGACATCTAAAAGTTTAAAATAGTTCCTAGGTTGTTAAGCCTTCCTCTTGTTTTTTAGGCGTGTAAGCAGTCTTGGGTCATCTGCCCTCCCAAAGCTGCGTCAGAGGTGCTTAAATAATACAGAAGGCTAATAGAAGCTAGTAGGAAGGTCTTACAGTATTTGATTTATATGCATTGATCTAATTGAGGATTTGAAGGAAGAGCTAAACCAGTGCTGTTCTGCCCAGACAGCATCTTATACTTACTGCATGCTGGGGTTTACATCAAAACTGGTAAGATCCGGTCCTGTATCTCTTGTGTCAAAACAATTGTTTTTTTTTAATTAAACAGAGAAATAGTACAAGGTGGGCTGGCTTCTTCTGCCTACAAGATGCTAGATGATATAAAAGAACTTTCCTCAAGCTGGTATTTTACACTTATATTGGACTCAAATGTACATCATCCACAACTAACATGGACAGTGGCTCCGGCCGCAGGATATATAGGCAGCTGTGGCCCAATCTAGAGAGAAAGTGCCAGGTTGGAGGAGGCTGATATGGAAATACAAAGGGTTCTGTGTTGCCACAAATTCCCTTTCTGAAATGGAGATCAGAGCTAATATATGGGGTTGGGGAAGTCTAATGTTTCATTAGCAGGCACTAGTGGCCTAGTAAAATCCAAAAACAAGACAGCACTTGCTTTCTGCTCAGAGGCAACATAATTGGTCTGAAGTGTTGCAAAGTAAATACATCTGCTAGCCAGCCTGGATTTGTGCAGCATTCAGACCTAACTCCTAGGCATCCTGTTCAGCAGAAGCAGATGCCAGGCTTGCCAAGTGTATGTGTCCAAGAAGCCCTGGTATTGTTCCTTCGCCGCTATCAGATGCTGTGCAAATCCCATTAAATATAGCCCAAGGGTGTGAGACCTTGCTTCTATCAAGGGTTGCATTCCTGCAGGTATCACCTGTTGGGAGGTTTGATGCCTTCTGTGGCCGGAGTTGCAAGCAGTTCTGGGCCATGCTTATGAGCTTGTACTTCCTGGGCTTTTGACATTTGCCCGAGAGCTGCAGCTTGTGCATCCCAGTACACAGTCGCTTCAGAAGGTTTCCTTTTAGTCACCCTAAAACCAGTAGGTTGTGGATGCCTAGAAGGATTTTGTGATTCACGTGGATCACCCAGATGGTCCCTAATTGTCCCCATGAAGAAACAGTAGTAAGGCTGCTCATTGACAACCAGCCATCCATTACTTATAATGTAGCAGCAATCTTTGCATTGGCAGCTAAGAAGTTAAGGTCTGGGTTTCTCAAAGATTCAAATGCCGTCCAACATAAAGGTCCTTAGTTCAGTGGGAGCTGTTGCTAAGACTTTTAAAACGTGTATTGTTTTAAAAATTGATGTTTTTATAACTGATTTTTTTTTTAAATGCTGCAATCTCTTTGGTGCTATGCATTGTGTATCTATAAAGGCCTATGGTCATAAACAATAACGTTTTTTATTTGAGTCACGTGTGCCCTGTAAAAGTTGTTGCAGCAATGGATGAGTCGAGTTAGGTTGCCAGTGGCCAGCAAAAGGTCTTTTAATGGGGGCTCTTGAGCAATGGCTGATACCTGTGGAGAAACTCTGCCTTGCAGCTCAAAAGGCTGTAAATGCGAGAGATAACAAACCCACAATGGCAGGGCTTTGTACTGGATCAACCGGCTCCGTGACATATTACGGGAAAGTAAATCTCTCTTCCCCTCCCCATCTTCTTTCTCCAGCTCGTGTCTTAAAAATGGATCTTGACATCCAGTCTACAGAACTCTGCGAATCAAAATGGAAAGAACTTGTTCCCACTCTTAACCAGTACAAAACCATCAGGTCAGTAAGATCTCAGTGAACTGCATCACTGCCTTGCTATTGGAACGACTGGAAGTCCAATATCTGCTAGAGATCCATTGAGATACAAACGTCAGCTGGTTTCACTTTTTAGAGAGCCTAGGACAGTGATGGTGAACCTTTTAGAGACCGAGTGCCCAAACTGCGATTCCAAACCCACTAATTTTTTGCAAAGTGCCAATACAGCAATTTAACTGAATACAGGTCACTGTGAAGGGGTGATGTCGGGTGCCCACAGAAAAGCCTCCGAGTGCCACCTTTGGCACCCGTGCCATAGGTTCGCCAACACTGGCCTAGTGGAAGATAAAAATAAAAGCAGAGCTGGCTGGAAACACCTAGAGATTGGTGCTTTTCACTGCGAAATATCTTTCACAGTCATTTATGGGTGTTTTTAGACTGCTTTCAGTTCTCTAAAAGGTAAAAGTAAAGCCCCCCCTGCACACGTGTGCTAGTCATGTCCGACTCTAGGGGTGGTACTCATCTCCATATTCAAACCGAAGAGCCAGTGTTGTACAAGTCCATGGCCACGTGGCCGGCATGGCTGCATATGTGAGGCATTTCAGGCACTTATTAGGTAAACCTGCTTTTAGCCCCTGAGACACATGCAGTAGTTTTCCTGGCTAAGGAACTGTTGCAGCTACTGCCAGTCTAGGCCAGACAGCTTGGAGAAAGGATTTTCCTTTCCTACTGGCAGGTTCTTCTTCGTGGACAATGCCTCAGATGAGGCCTGTCCATGACAGGCAGAGGCTGATCTTGGCTTTTGGATGTGGTCCACCACCAGCAACCTTGCTACTTGCTTTCCCCAGTTATTTTGTGCCTGTAAACACTGTATGCATAGGTTGAGAGCCAGTGTGGTGTAAGGTGTAGGAAGGCATATCAGGGCTTAGGAGCTGTGTGTTTGGATCCCTGCTTGGCCATGGATTGGGAGCAGTGGGATTGGGTAAAACCAGTCCTTTAATATTATCTCAGCTGCATGAAAAAAAAAAACCCTGTTAAGCCTTGTCATCAGTAAAATGCGACTTGACTGCACTTAACACACAGGGATACTTGTGTGCATTTAGTAGTTTATTCCAGAACTGTCTTAAATATCCATTGTACTTCTCAAGAGAGGCAATAAATAACAACTGCTGGGGGTGGCAGATAAAGAGAGCCATGAGTGGGCCATGCTTTATTCAGTTGGTTTCTCTGAGCTCACACGTGGCTGCTGTTTTCTATTGTTCCCAGGTTGGATGACTGTAATCTGTCAACTAGCAACTGTGAAGATATCTCCTCAGTGCTGAGTACAAGCCAAAGCCTGACTGAACTGAAGCTGAACAACAATGAACTGGGAGACTCGGGTGTGGAGCTCCTGTGTAAAGGATTGCTGAATCCAAGCTGTAAGCTTCAGAAACTATGGTAAATCCTCCCTTAATCTAGAGCGGCTTAAATTGAGTAAGATGCTGGGTTTTGTGAATGACTGACTGGATAGCACTTTTAATCTCGTATTTATACAATGACAATAAATTGCATTCCAATTCCGATTCCGATTCCGATTCCGAAATTCCCAAGTTGATGGAAAGGTCTACAATGATATTGTCTTGAACATCACTTTTGTCTGAAATGGACGTAACACGGGGCGGTGGATTTTCTCTGAGTAAATTCTCAGTCCAGCAACAGTGAACAGCACCTCTGGACACCATTTCCCATATTCTTGTCAGGAGCTTAATGTGGAACTAGCTTTCAAGTCTTGAGTAAAAGAGCCAGTCTAAGAACCACTCTGTGTTTTTGCTGTTAGCCAGTAACCTCATGCTTTGCATAGGCTGACACATACACTGATGGAAAATCCCATTCCCAGCATTGCCCTGGGAGAATGCCACTAGTTTGCACAGTTTTCAGAATCCCCTACTAACACTTGCGTCCATCTTCATAAGAATCCCATTGCGTCGATTACAAAATTTGGGACTTGTTTATGTAAAATAAGAAAGGAATTGTTCAGAAGAATGGCTCTCCTGTTTTGCACCTCCGGACCAACACATGTGCCTTTTAGCAGGTCACACTACTGGTGAGTCATCTAGCTCAGTGTTGTCTGCACTTACCGGCAACAGCAGATAAGGCTGGTAAGGCAGGTTTTGGCAACAGCTCTCCAGGTCTCCAGGTCAGTAACCGGTGGCCTTCCTGGTATTCTGACTATTTTATATAACAGCTGACATCCAGTAATAAGTCGCAGTCTATGGAACTTACAGAGTTGATGCACCAAATCCCCCTCCATTCCATGGGCCTAGTTGTGAGTTGCCAGTGCATCACCCATTATTTCAGAATTTTTCAGAATTAACGAACATTGTTTTCTCAATGGTTTGAGAAAAAATAAATGCATTACACACCTAAATGCAAAATAAATCTTAAAATTATGCCATCGGAAAATCAACATACTGTATTTTTCTGTGTATACGACACTATTATTTTCCTAAAATCATGACATGAAAAATTAAGGGATGTCGTAATGAAGAAGTAAGCCTTTCCCTGGGGTTAGGGTGGAGGAGAACGCAAACTCACCTTGCTGTTTGTCTCCATGGTTTGGTTTTTGCAGGATCGGCTCCATCTTTCCTTGAGTTCTCCTCCACCCCCACCACCCCCATTGTCTCCTTTCATTTCCTGTTCTGAACACTCTTCTCTACTTTGGTGGGTTTGGTTTTGCAGGATTGTCTCCATCCAGGGAAAGCCTTGGGCTTGAGAGGCCATTAAGAAATGCACTTCAGGAAATAAAAGAAAACAGCCCCCCTTTTAAGCATGAAAAGGCATTTCCTAATGGGCTACTCAAGCCCAAGGCTTTCCCTGGATAGAGACGATCCTGTAAAAAAACAAACCACAGAGGAGGGAAGCAGCACAGTCAGTTTGGGTTCTCCTCCACTCCACCAAAGCAGAGAGGAAGGTTCAGAACAGGGAAATGAAAGGAAATAGCGAGGGGGGTAGAGGTGGAGAACTCAAGGATTTATTAATTTTATTTATTTGGGGTCTAAAAAGTGGAGGCATCTAATAAATGGCAGTGTCTTATAGATGGAAAATATAGTAAGTAAAACAGAATAAATCTTGTAGCAACCTCAGAGTTATAAGAGATTTTAAAATAGTGAGGCTGCAACTCCACAGGTCCGCTAAAAGGCCTTGGTGAACAAGGTCTTTTAGATGCATATTTCCAGTGCTGCATACTTCCAATGATGCAGCATTGAAAATACAGTATCACAAAGATGGCATTAGGTGAACTTCTTACCTGGATTTCCAGTACAGTTTTCATCATCCTTGGTCACCAGCCATGCCTACCCATGCCCATGAGTTTTAACATGGCAGGAAGAGGTATTCTAGATGCTTCTATACCTTTGTAACAATAAGGTTTAATCCAGAAACTACAATTCTGACTTGGAAAGGCTCACTTGTTTCTGAATATTCCTTCTAGGCTGCAGAACTGCAACCTGACCAATGCCTGCTGTGATAGCCTCCGTTCTGTGCTTAGTAGCAAGCCATCTTTGACAGAGTTACGTCTGGGAGACAACACTTTGGGGACATCAGGAGCGAAGATATTGTGCCAAGGACTTCTGGATCCAAACTGTCAGCTGGAGATACTTCAGTAAGTGCCCAATAGATTAGCTAGCAAATACACTGTGGCTCAAAACATTTGGATCATTGGAAGCAAATAGTTTTTTTTTTTTTACTTTTTTAATCTGGAGAAATTTAGGATCAAAATGTACCTTGAGAATGAGGAACAATCCAAATGATAAATAATGCACAAAAAGATTACCTTGTAAGATATTTTCACTACAGTGGCTTGCAATGTTATACAGCAAAAAAAAACACAAGCAACAACTTTGAAGTATATTTTAGTAGACATTCGTAATTTATGATTTTAACATTTGATGTTAATATACAAAGCCCTAAACGGTTTGGGACCTCAGTGTCTAACAGAGCGGCTCCTCCCAAGAAGAACTGCCCGGATCACCCATGCTGGCCAGGCAGGACAACTGGGAGTGCCAACCCCAGGGGAGGCCAGGAAAGTTGTAACAAGGAGTAGGGCCTTCTCCCCAGGTGTGGAATCATCTACCTCCAGAAATTTGCCTGGCAACCTCGCTTCAAACTTTTAAAATGCTATTGAAAACTTGGTTATGTAGAATGGCCTTTCCTGATTTTTCAAACATCTAGCAAGACACTCTTATTCTTTTTCCACTTATTTTCTTTCCCCCCCCCGTTTCTATTTTCATTTTAGCTTAATTTTAATTTATTGTTGTTGATTTATGTATATTTTGTTTTTATTATGCTGTTTATATTCTACTTTTTTTAACATATTCCTTGTTATCTTGTCATGTTATCCTATGTTGTCAACCTCCCAGAGTAGCCCTACAGCTAGATGGGCAGTATAAAAGCCAAATAAATAAATGAATACATGTTTGCAAATTATCACTTTAATGATGTGTTTTAATGGACATTGTTAGCTGCCCTGGGCTTTTGTAAGGAAAGATGTAGTCTTACTGTATTTCTGATAATGATGATAATAACAAAATATGCAGAGGTGTACATATTTGCATTTTTTTGGACTGGAGCTCTCTCAACTGCTCAGACAGTATGGTCTATGGCCTGTTTCCTACGGAATTCTGGGTGGTAGAGTCCAACAATTAAAACATGCACACCTCTGCTGTATGGTTGTGTTGTTACTGTTGTTATTGTTGTTGGTGGTGGTGGTGGTAGAGGGATAGCACCCTCCTGCAAGTGAACATTCTTAGGATTTCTGAAAATACTGAAAGGAAATATATATGTAGCAGATCTTATAGGGGTATAAAGTTCCATGTATAATTTTTATATCAGCCTTTCCCAATCTGCTATCATCTGGATGAAGTGAACTAGGGCTCCTACCATTATTCAGTCTGTGAATGGTAATCGCTGGCTATAACTACAAAGGGAATTGTCCTTATAAGTGAATTGTAGCTAGTACTCTTAAGAGTACCAGCTTGAGGTCAGCTGGTTTAAACGTTGTGTTTAGAGGGGAGAAGAACGAAGCATGTACTTCAGTACTTGGGTTAGTGAAAGGTTTCCCACTTTCCTGTTCTCTCGTAGGCTGGAGTATTGTGAACTCTCAGCAGACAACGTCGAGGAACTCACCTCGTTGCTGCGCACCAAGTCCTCCCTGAAGGAACTCAACCTGAGCAACAACAAGTTCGGAGATGCAGCAGTGAAGCAACTGTGCCAGGGCTTCCTAGATAGCAAATGCAACCTGCAGGTTCTACAGTAAGTTACAGCTTCTCCCTCCTTGTGGGATCTTTCACCTTCTGTGGGATCACATCTGATGTCCTACATGCCTTGCTGGTGACCAAGATGTTTTTCACAACTTGAAGTCCTTAGAAGGTGTTGTTCGTGTTGGTGAAGATTAAATCTCTCTGCAGTTTGCAGTGGAGGCATGATATCGGAGATGATGCTTGTGACCAACTGTTTTCTGACTTGGGCTGAAGCTGTGGCTAATGTGTGAATTAATTGCTGTGTGTACTGTGGAGGGACAGGTTCAGTCTTCCAAAGAGCAGAATTCTACCAAACGTGGGCAAAGTTCTGGCCACACAGTGAGTCGCCATAATTTTCAGGAGTGCAATTAGAAGTCTTTTAAAAACTGTGATCATTTAGCATGAGATTGACTTAAACTTCAGCGTTGTTTAGGAGTGCGCAGATTTGTGTTTTCGAACTGCTGTTTGAGGAATTCTGAGACTTGCAGCCCCAAAACACAAATTTGTGCATCTCTAATGTTTACCAAACTGAAGGTCATTCTCTGCAGAGAGAATTTGCAGTGTCAAATTCTCTCAAATCACTCAAAGCAAGTGTTGAACATTTGATCAATATTTGCTTCTCATATATGCATCGCCTCTTTATACACTCAATTATTTTGCTTTGGGTGGTGGCAACAGAGCCTTTAAAAAAATCAAACCCTGTGTAGTGTCTTGCACTTTCCATTTGTGTGCCTTTTTGCACTGGCTGCTGGGCCAGCATAGAAATGCAGTAGGCTGTTAGGATAGAAACTCAGGTATCTGTTTCTCTACATACAGCTTGTTTTTCTGTCATAGATGGGCTGGGGGATCAGCAAAGGAATTCAGTGGGCTGCCAAGCTGAAAACTGGATCGGAGTGGTCTGGTCTTCCGTCAGCAGGTCACAGGGGAAGGCCAGCTTTGAAAAGGAGGCGGGGTTACAAAGGAATGGCCTGAAGGCCACATTTGGCTTACTATTTGGGAGGGGATTACCATCCTGCTCTAGACCAAAGGAGAACTATGCTCATGTTTCAAAGATTCGTAACAATTGTGGGAAGGGGGAGTATGGCTTATGGGTGGGTGGGTGTGGAAGTGGGGATCCATAGACACAGAAACTTCAAGTCTTCTATAACTTCTTGAGAACTTTTCACCAAGATTCGAGCACCACTGTTGCTGCCGTATTTTGCCATACACCTTTTCAAGCTGCCCCAGCAAAAAGGATGGTAGACAAGGCAGGGATAGCTTGGAGGTTGTTGTCTCTCCCAAAGCATCACAGGGAAGAACATAAGATTTACTTACCCGTCATCTGAACACACCGCCGGTTTAGAAGGAGGGTCACTCTAACATAATCTCTCTTGCTATGGGGTGGATGGGTTCCTGAAAGTCATTTTTGGTGCAATCTGTATGGAACTTTGGCATCTTTCCAACATGGGGACCATTTCCCCATGTCATGGATGCTTTGTCTGTTATCTTACTGGTTCCTGTCAGTAAAGTGTCACCGCTACAATGACCTGTCCGTTCTCTGAGATACTGAATTCTGCTTTGTAAGATGGCTGGATGGCACCCAGCAGATAACGGGAGATCCCAGTTGTTGCAATCAAACTGAAGTCATGGGAATAATGGGTGCTTCCTTCATCTTCTGTTAATGTGGCCCTTCAGTCAGAAGTTCAGGTGGTCCTTGTTACGTGCCATGTATACATGTGGCAGTCGACATTAAAACGATGGAAAGACTTCATAGAAGAGTGATACGAAGTTGTTTCTGAAAATACATCAGTTGGGAAGTTTGCTTTTCTTTTGGAAATCGATGCAGGTAAAAACAGGTACATTTCTTGATACACCCTCACTGGGGAAAGGTTTTGACGTCAAACAAGGCTTGTTGAGTCAATGGAGAAGATCCTGCTGGCCTGCAATACCGTTGCCTTGACAATTTCAGAACTTATCTCTGCTGGTAAGTGGTAGGTGCAGAGACAGAAGTGCAGAGTGACCCAAAATTCATCTGGTGCTTGTCTGTCTGGAAAAATGATACTCAGTGTGGTCCTTGGCATCTCTTTTCCTGCAGGTTGGAGAACTGCGAAATCACAGCTGCCAGCTGTAAAGACCTCAGTACTGTTCTCAGCACAAAACCCTCCTTGACAGAACTCTGCATTGGGGAGAACCAGATTGGTGATGAAGGCGTGGCCCTCCTCTGCCAGGGGGTACTGAATCCCAACTGCAAAATACGGAAGCTCTGGTAAGCGCCTCATCGAGAGCAGGAGCTGGCCACACACAGGCAACCTAGAGCAGCATTTTGACTTAGGCCGGAGATCCTTTGGCAGAGGCACGTCCAAACTTCGGTCCTCCAGATGTTTTGGACCACGACTCCCACAGTCCTTTGCCATTGGAAATACAGGCTTGGAATTCTGGGAGTTGTGGTCCAAAACATCAGGAGAGCCAAAGTTTGGACATGCCGTAGGGAGAGCAGTATGTGGACGGTTGGCCACTCTACCAGAACCCTGTTTTGTAGACAATGGAACAAATCGTCCAGAAGCCAGATTTACTTAACTGTCTGTGAAAGCCAGAAAGTGTTAATGGCACCTTATGCTTAAGAGACAGGATTGCTCAGTGGTTTAGATATCAGCTGTGAAGCCAGAGGTTGGCAGTGTGATTTTCCACTGTGAGTAGAGCCAACCTGGGAGGACTTGGGCGAGATGCACAGTCCCAGAACCGTCCCCAGAAGAAGGAAATGGTAAACCACTTCTGAGTGCTCTCGACCTGGAGACCCCAGAAAAGGGTCAACATAAGTCAGCTGACTTGACAGCATGTTGTTGCTGTTGCTGTTGTTAGTATAAAACAATGTGTGGAAGTCATATTTTTAACCCTTATATTCCCAAACCTGTATTTCTTCCCTCTGCCCCTAGAATGTGTTGTACACAACTGGACATTACTGATAAATGTGGCTTTCAGTTTTAGGTTGTATGTCTCTTTGAAAATCTCTGGAATGTCAACTGAATACAAATGAAGGGGATACACCCTGAGGGTTAAGTCCTCTCTGTGATGCCTTGTCTTATTTCATCAAACTCTGCCAATCCCACGTGGACTGTAGGGGTCCCAATGAGGCCCTTTAATTTAATAGGAATATTTTTACAAAACTTTTCTCTTAAAAGGATCCAAGGTGGCTTACAGCACTAGGACAATGCTTAAAAGATGAAAACAGTAAATATACAAATATTTTCAAAGAATTAAACAAGTATATTAAAACTGTAAATAAAATGAATACTGAAACATATTTAAAAATAACAGAGCACAATGATCAATTTGAAACACCCTTCTCAGTCTGCCAGTCACTTAAAGAAATGGGCATATACCTTGAATATAGGTGACTGAATCAGGAAGGTTGTTTTGCCAGGGTTAAAACTCCTGATTGATATTTCAGGTTTTGGGAATGTGGCATCTCAGCATCAGGGTGCAAGGAGCTCTCCAACATCATTGGAACCAAAGAGACTGTCCAGGAAATGAGCCTGATTGCAAATGATTTGAAAGATGAAGGGATGGAATTCTTATGTCAAGGACTTAAGAATCCAAAGACTAAACTGCAGGCCCTGTGGTAAGTATTTGTTGGCTTCCTTCCCCGAGGCTTTATTAAAGGATTGATTGCTAATTTCATCTAGCAGTGCTGCTAAAGAGAATGGGTCTGTAACTGGGATGGGAAAGGTGAGATTCAGACTAGCTTTTTCCATGATCCTTCCACCCAGCGACTGAGCTCAAAATATTCCCTCCAACAAATTAACTTGTAAGCAAAGGTCTTCTCCCCATCAAACACAGGGAAATGATCCTGCCAAGGTGTTGCGCTGCTTATGTACCTCTGCTTCCTCCAGTTACATACCAGCAAACACGTGCGTGTGGGGGAGCCTTGGACCTCCAGATGTTTTTGGACTGTAATTTCAACAGTCCCTCTCTGATTGGCCTTGCCTGGTAGTGCTGCTGGAGGTTGAAATTCCAAATGTTGGGAGATTCCTTAGCTCTCAGCCCAACTTGTGTTTGAGGGCTCTGTCAAAGTTTCTGTTGTAACACATATTTTAGGAAAAAAGAGGCAACATCACTGGTATTCATGGCCTAGAACAATGGTGGCGAACCTTTGGCACTCCAGATGTTTTGGACCACAACTCCCACAGTCCTTTGTCATTGGCAATACTGGCTTGGAATTCTGGGAGTTGTGGTCCAAAACATCTGGAGTGCCAAAGGTTCACCACCACTGGCCTAGAATAACAGTGGTGGTGCCTCCAGTAGCACGTTGCTGGTCCTTTAGGATTTTGTTCATTAGAGTCACCTTTGTGAGCAAATTGTGTCTCATCCTGAGTTTTGAACTGATCTTGGGAAAGGCAGAATGATTCCCAAGAAGGAGTAGAAAGCCATTCCAGTGGGAAAGTCGCAGAATGGTCAGAGATAACTTGTGTTTGTTCGTTGCAGGATTAGAGAATGTGGTTTGACCAGCGCTTGTTGTAAAAGCCTTAGCTCTGCTCTCAGCACAAACAGTGTCTTGAAAGAACTGCACATAGGCAGCAATAAGCTTAGTGACAAAGGAGTGATTTACCTCTGCGAAGGAATCTTGAACCCTGGCTGCAACCTGCAGACCCTCTGGTAAGTGGCCTTCAGGACTTCAGGCGCCAACATGGACCTTCCAAGCCTTGTGTGGAAACAGCTCTCTATAAGCTGTTCAGGGGGGATGTTTGGGGATCTTTGGCTGTTTTTAGCTTCCGTTAAGCCCACCCGTATAACTATGAAACTGCAGCAGGATCACACCACCAAGGACTAAAAAGTTTTTTTTATCTTTAAAGTTGCATTAATAGGATGCTAGTTATGGCTTCTTAAACGCTTGTGTGGGAATCTTGCAGGTGAAAAAATACTTTCAACTCTGCTTTATTGACCTTTTGGTGCCTTTTAGATACATTACTGTTTCTGGAGGTTGTTTTTTTTAAGTATCTTAATGGGCACTGCTCATACAAAAATGATCCATCTGTTGACCCAGTCCTAGTCTTATTTTATAACAAAGGCTTCTGTGTATGCTTCCCAATTTTAATTATGGGTTCATGTCCAATTGTAAACATTTTGTGTGAACCTTTTCTCTCTACAGAAGCTGAACACATGTGTCTGCTAATTACCCACAAAACAGTTGTGAAAATAAAGTGGTTTTTTTAACTGATTGAGCTGCATTTTAATATATTGACAGCTTCTTACTTCATAAAAGGAGCTCTCCAAAGCAGTGCAGGGAAGAAATAAATAAGTACATAGTAATAGAAGCTGCATCGTTCTGACTTTGTAGCAGCCCAATTCTCTGCAAAAAAAGGGGGAAGATCCATATGACTTCAGTTGGATGGGCCAAAGTCACCCCAGTGTAATCACTTTGCAGTGACATTATTTGAACAAATACAGACATAACTCACATCTTCCCAAATAAGTATCACCCATTTCTAAATGTTTCTATATAAATCTATAAGTTAAAATACAAATGGTTACTGCCCAGGTATGTGAATATGCTTCCTGAAAGCAATTCCATAGATGGTCTTCTAGATTTTATCCAAAATTCTTGTGTAACTCGTCATGGCTAACTGCAGCTAATTCATAGAATCATAGAATTATAGAGTTGGAAGAGACCTCATGGGCCATCGAGTCCAACCCCCTGCCAAGCAGGAACCCCTTCACAATATTTCCGACAGATGGCCATCCAGCCTCTGCTTAAATACCATCAAAGAAGGGGACTCTACCACCTTCCGTGGCAGCATATTCCACTGCCGAACAGCTCTAACCGTCATGAAGTTCTTCCAAATGTTCAAATGGAATCTCTTTCCCTGTAGTTTGAAACCATTGCCCCGAGTCCTAGTCTCTGAAGCCATGGAGAACAAACCTGTTCCCTCTTCTATATGACATCCTTTCAGATACTTAAACATAGCTATCATATCCCCTCTCAGTCTTCTTTTTGATAGGCTAAACATTCCCAGTTCCCTAAGCCGTTCTTCATAAGACATCTCTTCCAGGCCTTCAACCATCCTAGTCGCCCTCCTCTGCACCCGCTCGAGGTTGTCAACATCTTTTTTAAACTGAGGCGCACAGAACTGGACACAGTACTCCAGGTGGGGTCTGACCAGAGCAGAATAGAGTGGCACTATCACCTCCCTTGATCTAGACACTATGGTTCTGTTGATGCAACCAAGAATCGCATTGGCTTTCTTGGCCGCCGCATCACACTGCTGGCTCATGTTCAATTTGTGGTCCACCAAGACCCCCAAATCCCTTTCACAGGTACTATTCTCTAGCCAAGTGTCCCCCATCTTATATCTGTGCAATTCATTCTTTCTACCTAGATGTAGCACCCTACATTTCCCTCTGTTGAAATCCATTCCATTAGCTGTGGCCCAGTCTTCTAATCTGTCGAGGTCCTTTTGGATTTTCATCCGATCCTCTAGGGAATTAGCAACCCCTCCCAATTTGGTATCATCTGCAAATTTAATTAGCATACTCTCTATTCCTTCCTCCAAGTCATTAATAAAGATATTGAAGAGCACTGGACCCAGAACAGAACCCTGGGGCACCCCACTGGTCACATCCCTCCAAGATGATGAGAGGCCATTTATGATCACCCTTTGCGTGCGATCAGTCAACCAATTACAAATCCACCTCACTGTAGCACTATCTATCCCACTTCCTACTAACTTCTTAGCAAGAATACCATGGGGAACCTTATCGAAGGCCTTGCTAAAGTCCAGATAAGCAATATCCACAGCATTCCCCTCGTCTACCATGCCTGTAATTCTATCAAAGAAAGAGATCAAATTAGTCTGGCATGACTTGTTTTTAAGAAACCCGTGTTGACTTTTTGTAATGACAGCATTGTTTGTTAGATAATTGCAGACTGATTTCTTAATAATCTGTTCTAGGATCTTTCCGGGAATTGAAGTCAAGCTGACTGGGCGGTAATTATTTGGGTCCTCTTTTTTCCCCTTTTTGAAGATGGGGACAACATTAGCCCTCCTCCAGTCGATGGGGACTTCCCCTGTTCTCCAGGACTTCTCAAAGATTATTGCCAATGGTTCTGAAATTACTTCTGCCAGTTCTTTTAATATCCTTGGGTGTAACTCATCTGGCCCAGGAGACTTAAATTCATTTAATGTTTCCAGATGTTCCTGTACTATCTCCCTACCTATTCTATGTTGCAATTCCCGTCCTGCCTCATCTACTCTTTGTCCCAGCGGTTCTCCTTCTTCCTTTTGGGAGAAGACAGAGGCAAAAAAAGTGTTGAGTAGTTCTGCCTTTTCCTTGTCTCCCGTTAGTAACTGATTATCATTGCCACGCAGAGAGCCTATCGCTTCCTTATTTTTCCTTTTGCTGCGGACATAACTAAAGAAACCCTTTTTATTATCTTTAATGTCTCTGGCTAGTTTAAGTTCGTTTTGCGCTTTAGCTTTTTTTACCATCCCCCTGCATATATTAGCTGTTTGTTTATATTCCTCTTTGGTGCATTTCCCATTTTTCCATTCCTTGTACTTGTTTTTCTTTATAGTCAGCTGAGTTGAAAGTTCTTTAGTAAACCATTGTGGTTTCTTTAGACCTCTCCTTTTTTTTTCTTGTTGGAACAGTTTTAAATTGTACCTTTAATATCTCGGTTTTAAGGAACTCCCATCCATCTTGGACTCCCTTCTCTTTCAGTGTTTCAGTCCATGGAATCACAGCCAATAATTCCCTAAGTTTACAAAAATTGGCTTTCTTAAAGTCCAGGATTCTTGTCTGACTATGCTTAGCTTCACCTTCCAACTGTATAACAAATTCCAAGAGGGCATGGTCACTTTTACCTAACGTTCCTACCACTTCGACCCCATTTACAAGGTCCTCCTTATTGGTTAAGACCAGATCTAAAATGGTTTTGCCTCTGGTTGCCTCCTCTACCTTCTGGACCATGAAATTGTCTGCAAGGGCAGTAAGGAATTTGTTAGACCTTGCATTCCTAGCTGAGTAGGACTGCCAGCATATATCAGGATAGTTAAAATCGCCCATTACTACTACATCTCTCCCTATTGACTGTGTGGCCATCTGCTCACAGAAGGCATCATCGCACTCCTCGGGCTGGTTTGGGGGTCTATAATATACTCCTACAGTGACATCCCTCCTGTTTTTTACACACCTGATTTTAACCCAAATACTCTCAACCTGCTTCTCCTGCTGTTTATTTTGTATTACTTCAGCAGTGTAAATGTCCTTAATATATAAAGCTACACCTCCTCCTTTCTTAGTCGGCCTGTTCTTTTGAAACAAGTTATACCCACCAATGGCCACATTCCAATCATACGTCTCATCCCACCATGTTTCAGTTATGCCAATTATGTCATATTTATTTTGGTGTATTAGGAGTTCCAGCTCTTCTTGTTTGTTCCCCATGCTCTGTGCATTGGTGTAGAGACATTTTAGGCTGCGAGCACTTCTGACCTGTCCTTTGCTTACCCTGCTTTTCCTCTCACTGGTGGTCTGCTCTACTTTTTGTCCTGCTCCTATTTCAGCGTTTGGGGTATTCACCACAACCCCTTCTGAATCTCTCCCGTTAAGAGAATTTTCTCCCTCCCCCTGCAAACTCAGTTTAAAGCTCTCCTTATTAAATCTGCAATCCTCTTTGCAAAAATATTCCTACCAACAGTAGTGAGGTGCACCCCATCCCGGCCCAATATCCCGTCTGTATGAAAAAGCAAACCATGGTCCAAGAATCCGAATCGTTCCTGCCGGCACCATCTGCGAAGCCAATTGTTTACCTCCACTATTACTCTTTCCCTTCGTGGACCACGTCCTTCTACAGGGAGGAGAGATGATATTACCACCTGTCCACCCATGTCCTTCAGCTTCCTACCCATTTCTTTGTACGCTTCTGCGATCTCCTGAAAGCTGCGTTTGGAAGTATCGTTAGTTCCTACATGGACCAAAACAAAAGGGTTAGAATCTGTGGGCTTGATGAGTCTCGTGAGACTCTCTGTTACATCCCGAATCTTGGCTCCCGGAAGACAGCAGACCTCTCGATTCATTATATCAGGCAGATAACCGGTTCTGTTCCTCTAAGCAAGGAGTCTCCAATCACCACCACTCTCCTCGTTCGAGGCTCGGTAGGTGCCCTTTGCTTGAAAAACCCCATGGCCATGTGCCTGGCCACCCACACGACTGCGTGTAACCAAGATGTACCTTGTCAGCTACTGTGAGTTACACAGACTTTATGTAAATAGAAGTTGGATTCTGGCCATTCTTTTTGCAGCCATTCTTTTTTTTTTCTGAGACTTCTGAATTGCCTTAGGTGCATGCATAACGGAGAACGGCACAAGGCTTCGGGACAGAGATGTGAAATTGATTGCTGTCTGTGTGCTCATTATGCTCCATGTTGGGAGGAGACTTCTTCAAGGTCTTTGCTCACCCTCTAACTTCTTCTTAGGCTGGGACAATCAGATCTTACAGCCGCTTGCTGCAGCAAACTTGCCGAAGTCATTGTCAGAAAGCCCTCTCTACAAGAACTAGATGTGAGCTACAGCCACATCGGGGACGAAGGGGTGCTGAAGCTCTGTGAAGCTGTAAGAAATCCGAACTGTCACCTGAAATATCTGATGTAAGTAACTCTTTTGCGAGGGGCTTGGAACCTAGGGGGAAGAAGAGAGATTACGGAGCTGTCTTAGACAAGGGGCACAGATTGCAAACCTGAGAACTACATTCCAGTTACAGGGGCATGCTAAACTCTAGCGGCGTCTCCTGAGAATGGACCTGGAAATGTCTTTGTTGCGTTTGAAGTCAGTCTGTCATTTTTGCTCCTGGATTATTAGATGTTAGGGCTGGCCTTACCGTTAGACTGAGTTATGCTTTAAGGTGGTGCCGATGTGGCATGCCACACCATCAAGGATGTTGAAATAAATCCAACTGTCGGTCTCATACGCTTCCGTACATGGAAAGAAACATCAAGGACATGGTTCTAGATTATATTTTGGCAATTTCATGTAGCAAAACATCTTGATCTAACCTTGTAGTCCACTCACTGTTCAAAGAATTTCAGAAAAAAGCATGCTAAGGCCTGCTGGGTCTGTATAGCTTGCCCCCCAAAAGGACACAAAAGCTGATTCTTCTCCTAGGAAGCACAGTGGGGAATTGAACTCTCAACATCCAGCATCTGGCTTCCTTCTTCCTATCCAGTATAGCGATTCCACTGGAGCTATCCAGCAGACATGCCTGGAAACCAATCTGCCCCCTTATATGGATCTGTAGAACCATGTGCCTGTTACTCTGTAACAGCCTTGGCTAACGTCGCAGCAGAGTTAGGCAAGTTCTGAAGCCGGTTTTCCATCTCCAGGATGTTCTGTGGGCTACACACCACATCCAAAAGGAGGGGGGAAAGGCAACAAGGAAGCCAGATGCCCACTTTGTGTTTTGGGGAGATTAGTGGTGGGAATGGCAACATAGGCTTTTTCAGGAAGGTGGTGGGAGGATCTTTGAACACTGAAAAAAAAAAAGGACACAGAGCGGGATAAGCAATGCATGTTGCTTACTCTCACACTACCAGGATGTTTCCTTTAGTTACTGGAGTTCTGATGGCCAGTGCCAGTATTGCCAAAGCTAGAAATCTGCAGTAGTGCTAACTTGAGTGGAATTTTCTGTTCCAGTTTGTATGACACTCTCTGGTCTTCTCAAGTGGATGATGAACTGAAAGCCCTGGAAGAGCTGAAACCTGGATTTAAAGTGGTTACATGAATGACACAACCTTGCTGTGGTCACTTCTACTGCCTTGACCTCTCCAGAGATTCTTCCTGTGAACCAATCTAGCAGCCCGTTACGATAATGGTGGTGGACTTTTATGATTCCAAATACACAGACTTAGCAAATGCGGATTTGACTAGAAGCCACATTCAAAAATAGGAATGTTTTGGCATCTCAGTAGCAGGGTAGCTCTGGATAAAAGTCCTGGAATATTTCCTGGGTTCATGCTACCCAAAGTAACATAAATAATGGTGCATTTCCCGGGAAATAGAAAGTGCAGTATCCAATACATCTCTTGTGAGGTGCTGTAAAATAATAGTGGCTATTTGCAATTTGCAATAACGTACAATTCTTCCCAAGGGAGGAACTATATGGGAGACTTCTACATAGATTAATTGGGAATAGTGCTCATATTGATTACAAATAATGGGTCCCAGCCTTAAGTATCGAACAGTTCCTGTATTCTGCCAAAAATGCTAAAGGCAAAATTTTTGCATCTTATCAGCCCACCTAGTTTTGTAGAAACTTCAATAAAGTTTGCTTGCAAAGAGATTTTATCTGTGTACTTGTTTCTTGTCAGCAAGATATATTAAAAGCATTCACAAAGATCCTTGTGGTTATTAAAAAATCAGATATCAACCAATCATGAATAGATTAGACCTCTATTTATGCTATTACATTTTAAGAATTCTATCTGCACTATCATATTGCAATGCCCATAGTGTGCTGTTTTTCCTCATTTGCTTCTACAGTAATCCCCCGTTTATCGTGGAGGTTAGGGATCCAACCCGACCTGTGATAAAGGAAAATCTGCGATATGCAGATGCTGGCTCAGGTCGGGACTGGTGGGCCTGTTCCTACACTTACTTTAAGCCTGGCACTTACTTTAGGCCTCAAAACAGGCCCATACAGCTTGCCCCAGGGGGCCTTGCCTTCATATACTGCGGTCCCACGATATACCAGGACCGTAGTATATAAAACACAAAATGGCGGGGGTCGATTGTAGTTAAACATGTCTTTAACACTAGGATAGTTTGAGTCCTTTTGTTAACCAGAGACAGGGAGTCTGTTCTCAGATGTTTGATGTGCCTGATTAACTTCAACTTTCATTTGTTGCCATTCATGACATTCTGGTTTATTGGGCCTAATGCATGCATAACCAAGTAACCACTATGCGTCTAGTGACATGATGTGGCATCAAGGAGCTTCCAACCTATGGTGGCCCTATGAATTAAGGGCCTCTAAAAGTGATAAGCAACCTAGCTCAGCTGCTGCAAACTCCTTTGTCAGTCCATCCTATGTTAGGGCTCCTTTTTCTACTGCCTTCAATTTTTATTTAGCATTACAGTGGACCCTTGTATAACAAACAGTTTGTATAACATAAAATTTGTACAACATAAAAATTCCAGAGATAGGGGAAATTTGCTTAACATAATGGGGAGAATCCGTACAACATAAAAATGGGATTACTCCGTTTTCAATGCATTCCTATGGGAAATTTGTATAAAGGAAAATTTGCCATACATAATTTCATTTGGAATGAATTGATTCCTTTATACAAGGTACTACTGTATTGTGTTTTCCAATAATCTTTATATATCCTAAGTATAACCTTCAGTTTAACTGTTTCAGCTTCTAGTCAGTGTTCAAGCTTGATTTGCTCTGGAATCCACTTATTTGTCATTGTGGCAGCCTATGGTATCTGTCAAGGTGTCAGATATCTCTTTCACACCATATTCCATGACCAGAGTACTGCTGTGTTGCGTGTCCTCTGATCTGAGGACACTTGATAACATGGCCTCTGAAACATTGCTCTGGACTGAAACTCTTATCTCCAGCTTCTTAATCTCTGCTTAATAGTCACTTACATTGCCTCTTATTGCTGCCTTAACATGATATTTTTACTGTTTCTGAAATCAGCTGCTATGAGAAAGATATCAAATGGTAGGTGTGTGCACACATTTACCACCTCATTGCCAATAAATAAATAAATTAATATTATTTAGTAGTGGGTGGAATTAAAAACACACACAATGAAAACCCAAATGAAATAGAATTTTCATAGCTTCTACAAATAGCAAATATACATTCAGCTCAAGATATCCTTGCAACACTTAAACAGGATCTTATGCTATGGAAAGTTTCTTGCATATACAATGATACCTCTTAAAGCTAATTTGTTCTAGAGGTCATTTTCTTTTACAAACATTTTGTCTTACAAAACACAGTTTCCCATAGGAATGCATTGGGAATGGATTAATCTGTTCCGAAGGCTAGAATAAAGACAAAAATAACGGTTTTTTTCCCTGGGCACATTTTTTATTTATTTATTTATTTTAAGCCTTATATACCGCCCGTCTTCTTGAAGGAGCTCTGGGCGGTTCACAACAAAACAAGGCAGCAAACAATTAAATACAACATATGAACAAATAAAATCAATTTAAAAGACATAGTAGAAAAAGGCATGGAGACAGATGGCGAAACATATCCCATGACATGTGAAACAGATTTTTTTCATGCAAAGCATGCCTATTCTCAGAATTTTTTTTCTTCTTACGAGTTTTTTGTCTTATGAGGCATTTGTCTTAGGAGGTACCACTGTAGTTCTATACAGCATTTGCAGGAGGGCGAAGGAGAAAGCTTCTCTTACACTTTATAAAACTAGAGTTTTAATGTGGATAGGAGTTTTAATGTGAACATTACTACACCAGAGACGGCCCTTTAAATTTTTTTATAAAATCAACTGTGGGCACAGGTATTTGAAGATGCTATACCTAGGATGGGACCTAGAGCATAACTGGAAATTTAATGGTGTTTAGGTATGGGTGTACAGTTCTTCAGAGGCTAACAGCTCACCATTATCCATTCAAATGACTTTCTTGATCACACAAAACTGAAACTTGTAGTAGTGTGTGCATTTGGACCATCAGTTCCCAACCGTCAGTACCTTAGGTGTTCTTGGGACTGCAATTCCCTGAAGCCCTTCCCCACCAACTGGGCTGCCCACTGGAAAGAAGCAAATACTGTGCTATATTAACCTCCACCTCCAGGGTGGAAGTGGGTTTGCCTTGGGATGTATAGATATGTTTCTGCTACTTGTTTGCGGTGAGGAGGTGGCCTGCCATTGTCAACGGCAGCCAAGTTGGCCATAACCAGTCGCCATCGTTCTCTGCCCTCTGTGCTTGGATATTCAACAGATTTGGGGCAGAAACATATTCACTCTCAACGGCTTGTACAACATTCTGTTCCATGAGTGGCCAGGCTTTTTCATCTCTTGCACAAGGAGATATCTGAGACTTCCCTGGGCTAATACAAGCCCTGTTTGCTGTTCTAGGGTGATTTCTGGCTTGTACAACCTAATATTCCACCCACACTCCAGCAGGACACTGGCCTTAATTTATTGTAGCAGCAAATTTGATAAGGGATTCTCTTCCAACTCTTGGGGTACAAACGACTCAGTCTGACAGGGACGGTAGATACAGAGGAGGCTCAATCAGCCACCATGACAATGGTACGCAGCAAAGTACAGGCACTCCTGATGATTGTTCTCAAAGCCATGATCCCTGTGGAAAGTCCCTAAAAGGAATGTCAACTTAGGCATATGTATTTATAGTAATCTACATGCTGTATTCACATACATATGCACAGAACAGCAACAGTACCTTATAGCCTGATGTCCTCTGTATTGGAATCAGCTGACAGACACAGAATACTCAGTTCGGGTTGACAGAGGATGCCATTGTCCCTGCTAATCAAAAAGCCTAAGAGCTTTTAGTCTGCTCACCTTGACTCCACTCGAGCACTGCAGGCAATGCAGATGCCCTGCTATCTTCCAGGTCCGAGTCAAGGTGTTGGTGATGCTTGGCCCACAGTAATATTCGAGAATACCTATTGATTCAATTGACAACTGGTGTGAGACTGCTTAATAGGCACTTTTTAGAATGGAGCAATCTACCTATATGTGCCTGCTGGCTTCAGCATGATATGGCTTCTGCGGAGTGGTAATCTCCTTGTTGCTATGTGACTGTTCTTTTCACCTCAACAGTCCAGTGGTTCCCAACCTGGGAACCATTTCACAGGGGTCACCACGAGTCAGTGAAGAAAAAGGCACAAACGGCTTGGGTCTGGAGGAGGTGGGGGGGGAGAGTGAGTTACAGCTTGATAGGTTGGAGGGGATGTCAGTCAATGGCACCAGAGGCTGCGATTGGCTGAGGGTGCCTTTAGAGGGAAGTTCTCTATGGCCCCTGCGGCAGTGGCCTGCCAAAAGGGGCTTGTGGCCTCTTCCAAGCAGGGCAAGGGGTCACCACAACATGAGGAACTGTATTAAAGGGTCAGGGTATTAAGAAGGCTGAGAACCACTGCAACAGTAGTATGTTAAAAATTCAGTTTAGGCAGTGAATCTGCTATTGCATGTTGTCCAGATAAATTTGGGGGATGGTGATTGACAGACTTGAGCCCAAACTGCTTATTTTTGGTGTTCCAAGTGGTAATGTTTCTGAATCCCCAAGGCACTGTGGAAAGACGATGTTTCTTACAGGATGTGTAATAAATGCAGAGAAGATAAACACTTCCTCCAGCCCGGTGCTCCAATGTTGTTAGGCCGCCACAGACTGAGCAAGGGAGAGCGCATAGACATAGGCACACATATGTTCCCTCTTTCAGTACAAGCTGGGCGTCCGTGGCCAGGGAATGTTACAGGCAAATTTATACTGTGTTGTCTGTCCTTTGAGAATGAACATTCCTACCTTTTATTCCGTATTCCTGCCAAGGATCTTCTCGTACTCAGTGGATGTGCTGGGCGACGGCCAGCCTGGAAGGCATATGTGCTTTTGTGTTCAGTGGTGCAGAATAACCTGGTGGATGGGCTGCTCCTTACTTGCATCCTCGGAGCTCTAATAAACGAAGGAATAATTTTCTTAAATCTAATCTAGAGCAGCAACAGTGCTGTTTGACTTGGCTGACTGTAAGTGTTCTATGCGGGCACAAGCTTTACTCCCTAACCAGGCTAAGTTCGCTATTAAAATACAGAGCGCTGCATGTTTTCCACCAGCACAGGCCCTAGATTAGCCTTCCTTCACCCAGTGTCTTTGAGATCTATTGCACTTCAATTCCCATGAACCCTTGTTATTGGCCATGTAGTTCTTGCTCTCTGACACCAAGTCATTCCTTACAAGCTAATGTGCTCGGGAAGATACCTGCGGTTGACAGCCCTGCTCACATCTGGCCGAATAAAAATGATGGATTCCTTTATTGAGCTAACTTGCTTGAAAGGAGGCAAAAATGCCATAAAAAGATGATTCTACAGTGAAATTATTTTTTACAAACTCTGTTGATGAGGAGACTAATTAAATAGTACAGTGGACCCTTGTATAACAAACAGCTTGTATAACATACAATTTGTACAAGATAAAAATTCTGGAGATAGGGGAAATTTGCTTAACATAATCGCCTATGGGGAGAATCCGTACAACATAAAAATTTGACCACTCTGTTTTCAATGCATTCCTATGGGAATTTGTATAAAAGAAAATTTGCTTAACATAATTTCATTTGGAACGAATTAATTCCTTTATACAAGGTACCACTGTACCTTCTAACGCTGCAGTTAGAGGTAACTGAAGGGTTTGGGCAGGAAGCCTCCTGCTCATGCACAGTGGGAGGGGGAGGAGACTAAGGAGCTTTCCATTGCTAGAAAAGTCTGGAGCCTCATGCACGCACGTCGGGAAACCCATCTGTGCGGCTTCACAAAGGTCCACTCGAAGAACCACCTTTAGAGTAAGTAACTGGTTCTTTCTGTCATGGCTTATTTTTCCCCTACTGGGAAATCACTGCTTTCATCAACACACAGAACTCTTTTATGGGACATATCTGTATTTAAGCTATATGGGTTGCTTAGATGGGCTTTGCTTCAAACATGATAGCAAATCCAGATTCATGAAGTCCAGAGAACATGAATGGCATCTAAAATTATGTGTTTTCGCCCAGCTGTGAACCATGGCTTAGCAGAATTAAAAGGGCACTTCAGAGTGGAATTTTGCATAGGGGGGGTCACCTCCACTTCATATGTCAAGAAATATAGTCATTAACTGTCTTTGGTGAGTGGGCTGTATGTAATAGAGAAGAATCTGAAACTTGCTATACTATATTTCTAAGGTTCTCCACCATGTCTCTTTAAGTGTCAGTCGCTCCATTAGGGCACTCACACTCAGATTTCCAAAGACATCAGTACTGTATCTCTTTCTGGAGAAATCTGTTATCTTCAGCAAAAATGCAGCCCAAGTTATTTATTGAATAACCCTTGACGATGATGACTAACAGTGCCATGCCCCCCAAGCTAGGTAGGTCAAGTATTTGGTGATCTACGTATTCACACACATTCATGCATACCTGGTAGAGCTTACAATACCTGCACAGTAGCCCTACCCATTTCCATGCCAGGGAAGCAGCAAATACATCAAATCAGAAGGGGGGGAAAATCCTGTGTCTAAAAAGGTCACTACTAGGCTTGGTTTCAGCTCAATGATGATCTTGAGCCTTCCGTAGCTGAGCCTCCTGAAGCCGCTGAGCTCAAGACATTTTGCTCTAGGAAGAAAGATAAAATTCGCTTTTCTTCCAGCTGTGCAAAACAGATCCCAATTAGTTATATCCCCACTCTTCTTTTTTTTTCCTGTGTGAGGCAGAACTAGTTTTTCTGGTGCATTGTGCCAGTCCTTGACACACTGGAGTTCTGCACTCCTCTTTGGCTGAGAGAGAGCTCCAAGGTCTTCAATGCCAAACGGATAGTGGAGAAGGTAAAGTCCGTAGCAGGGAGATGATGAATCTATCTGGGTGTTGGAGGTGCAAAGGAGTCTGGGGGTGGGGGACAAGGTTCACTGTGTTCAAGAAGCCTGTGACACTTCTTGCAGGCTAGTTTTCAAAATGGGGAGGTTCCTTCAGTCTAGGTCTCTGCTTGAAGTCTCTCTCTCTCTCTCCCTCTCCCTCTCTTTCTCTCTCTCTGGGATTGTTGTTGGTATCTGCAGGGACGCTGGTGTTGCTAGAGAGCCATCAGAAAAGGTATGGAAAAGTGAGTGCAGACAGGAGGGGCCAGATGGTCTGTGCTTGCCATTGTGCGAGCCCTTTACCCAGCATTGTATGTTGTACATTCTCTGAAACTGCCTGCATCAGGTGTGAGTGTAGCAAGGGCTTCTACTTACATGGGATGAACTGCACACATTCTAGGAATCAGGTTTATTTATTTCATTACTTACTTTTGAACGCTGGTTCTCCAACAATTTTTAGATTATAGAAGTGGCTCTCTCCTTGAGCCCCCCTCCCCCCCGTCCCCAATTATCTTCACCACAACAACCCTGTAAAGTAAGTCAGGCTGAAAGAGAGTGACCACCTCAAAGATATTCAAGTGAATTTCATGGCTCATCGGGGAGTCCAACCCAGACCTTGTGAAACCATAATCTAAACACTACACCAGGACGAAGACACCTGAGACCTCTGCCCTCCGATTTAAGGATGGCTTGCCATGCTCTTAGCTGGCTAGATAGCTCAGCCATTTAGGTATCAATCAGGCTGCAGAGCTGGAGGTACGGAGTTTGATTCCTCACTGTGCCTCTTGGGAGAAGTGCCAGCCTATGTGGCCTTGGGCTAACTGCACTGTCCCAGGGTGCCCCCAGAAGAAAAGAATGGTAAACCAAACCACCTCTGAGTATTCTCTACCTAGAATTGACTTGACAGCACTCAATTTTCATTAATCATGCTCTTACAGTGCAATTGAAGTCTTCATTGCCCTTTCTCCTGGACTTGTTGTGCATGCTTACTTTGTTTATTATCACAGCCCCCATTGGTTATGGTCACCTGTTCTCCTTGTTGTCATTTTGGACAGAGGGATCTTGAATGTGGTATAGAAAATCGGTTGCAAAAAGATGCTGTTCATATGAATTTTCTGGATGAACCAGATTACACTACTTCCTCTTTTCTGTTTCCTTGACCCATTGTATCGTACACTTGAGCTAAGCAGACCATAAATGTAATGTCTCTCTTTGCTCCTGGTTTTTATCTTGGTTCTCTGATGTCCTGTGGTTAGTCATTTCACTGCCTCTATTTTATAGCTTCAGTGTGCTGTGCACGGACCAGGGTACTTGGGTCATCAGATCTAGCAGCGCAATCAATGAATCATGTCAAGACTTCCTCATCTTGTAACAAATCTCGTTCAGCCTTGAGCTTGGCTCAAGGAGTTGCTTTTTAATCTCCTGTCCTCCCCTTCATCAGTTCTGTTAAAGGTTTCTTTTCATCTTCTTTCATGTCTCATCTAAACTGCCTCTGCGCATGTTAAATGTTCTAGTCTTAGCTTGACAAACTGCATCCATTACCAACCTGCTTTTAGAAAAATTAAGAAGTGACCTACCTAAAGTAGTATTTAAAAGACATCCTCCAAAGTCTGAGGAATCTTCTTCCATAGAGCACTAACATTTGAAAAGACAGGATTGTATACCAAACCAACTGTTGGAAGGAAATTCATGAACTAACCAGCAGGTGTCTCTAGAAACAGCTGAATCCCCACGTTAAAAACAACCAAACAAACGGAAATAAACACAGCTGAGATCAAAATTAGTATATAGCCTCAACCTCATGTCTGTAGAAATGCACAGCACATGTCAAAGAGTTGGCTTAAGGCTGTTCATTGTCTGATGTGAGAGACGAGTGGACTCACAACCACACATACAAAAGCTGACCATACCAGCAGTTCATATTTCTTCAGTAGTACCCTTGAATAGCACCCTGTGGGTACCAGGTTCATTTAGAACAGTGGTTCTCAACCTGTGGGGCCCCAGATGTTCCTGGATTGCAACTTCCAGAAATCCTGGCCAGCTCAGCTAGTAATGAAGACTTCTGGGAGTTGCAGTCCAGGAACATCTGGGGACCCACAGGTTGAGAACCACTGATTTAGAGGATATAGCACTAGTAACACTGAATTCCAGCAACCCCTTTCTACTCCCTTGCTGCCTTATGTGGTTGTGTAATAGGGAAGATAGGCCTAGACCAAGCTCAGGTCCAACAGCTACAGTCTTGGGTGGAGGACAGTCACACCATTGCCCTCTTTTCTCAAGGAGGTAACTCTTCCTATAAGGATGATTCTTCTCTAGACTCGACTTCAGGAGCCCCCCCCCCATGCTATGACCAGGCCATATGCATACTCCATGCCTACTGGAATGATCTTTGAAGTAGGCTTTTTCTGGAAAGATGAGATTCACATACCTCTCGCAGTAGGATTACTTAAACTATGGGTGGTGAAAACTTTGGTCCTTCAAATATTTTAAGAGTTTGACTCCAGAAAGCTATGTCTAATACCTTAAGAAACCCTGGGAGTTCCAGTTATAATCACTGGAATGGCCAAAGACTCCCCAGCTCTGCCAGTCATGTGCCATATTCCTTGATCCTAAACATGTTGTCTGGCTGGCTATACACTGAACTTTGCAATGAGCTTTTAATACTTAAACATAAGAACATAAGAAGAGCCATGCTGGATCAGGCCAAAGGCCCATCTAGTCCAGCTTCCTGTATCTCACACTGACCCCACCAGATGCATCTGGGAGCACACGAGACTAGATATCTGTCTCCTGATACCACTCCCCTGCATCTGGCAGTTGAAGTACCCCGGTTTACTTAGAATAACTGGTTGCTGTCTGACCTGTATCTAGCTTGATGGGTCAGAGAATCCAAACACATCTACATCTGGAATAGAAGTCCAAGCTGTGTTTCAAAGTTCCGCCTCGAATCAGAAGTACTAAAATATGGGGAGATTTCTTTTCCCCTGAGTGCTTGATGACCTTTCTTCTTTTCTTTGGTTCTAGCTGGCACCAGCAGTCAGACCAAGCTGTAACAATAACAACAACAACAAAATCCAAACAAATGGGGGAAAGGCGAAAAAGGAATTGATCCAGAATGGAGGCAGGCAGGTAGGCAGCAATCTTAAACAAAAAGGTGCCAGGAGCTCAACACAATGTAATCCTTTCCACTTGAAAGAACGAAAGGAAAGAGCTCTCTTCTCTGGGTTCCAGACTCTTGTATAGATTCAAAATCCCTGCTCCTTTTGGGACATTCTGATTGGCTGCTCACACTTCTCACTCTGTTGCTAGATGCAAAATGTATCGGGAAATTTTAGAGACAAATGGGCACTGAACAGTTAACTAAAAGACGGAGTATAAAAGGAACTTGGTTTTTGGTGTGTGTTTCCTTTCATGAACACAAATCATATGTGTTGTACATATTCTGGGTACAATCAGACAGCTGTGAAGGCAAATGTTATCACCTCAGAAAGAATCTCTTTAATGGGAGTGATCTTCCTTAAAGTGGCTCTGCTGCCTTCAGGGGAATAACTTCAGCCTAATCCCGCTACACCATAGACAAGAAAAGTTGAGTTTGGGAACAGATTGGGGTCAGGCTGCAGAGCATTTCCTATGCATCGTATGATCACTGGGGAAAAGATCCCACTGAACCACTCCATGAGTGGTCCAGGTTGTGATCTATTCCCCTGTAGGATGAAACCCTCTGTTTTGGTGGTTGCCAGAAAAACAGGATTTCCACAAAAGAGATCCCTTTCATGTTTGGGATCTTTTGCTTAAACATGATAGACCTATCTTAATCGGCATAGTGATCCCCAGTATTATTGACTCAGTGCTGTAGCGCTATATCAAAAGTATCAAATACACAAAGTCAGTACAATTAGATGCCTTACATCAATAGTATGAATGACACAATTCATGGAGGGTGTCTTGGTTGTCAGGAAGACCTGAGAGGAATAAGTTAGAATCACAACTTTAGAAGCTGAAAGCATGTTAGTGCCTCAGAAACTTGATTGCAGGAGAGCTCTATGCTGGGCAATTAAGGGGGTGGGGATGTCACACACTTCTGGCTATCGGATAGTTTGTCCAAGTCTGAGGCTTGAGAATTCACTTCAGTGGAGGCAGATAACTACACCTAAAATTAAATATACTGGCTATACAAACATGCTGCTGTTGGATTTGTAGCCACATTTTTCTATGTAATTGATGGTTCTAGCTGGTGGCACTACCTCTAGCCCACACCGAAATTTAAAACCATATGGTATTAAAGCTTGCTCAGGGAGTGGTAGAAGTCTTATTTGCATGTACTGGATTTTTTAGGCCAAGATGGGGAACATGATAGCCTCTCTTGATATTTTGGACTCCTAACTTCCAGTAGCTTCCAATAGCTTGATTAATGGTAAGGGAATGTGAAAACTAAGCATTCGATGGGTGAAAGGTTCACTTCAGTACATATCATTCCATAGCACAGATCTAACCTAGTTGCAACGTAACATGAAGCCTCCTATCCCTTCTGCTTCCAGTACACACCGAGCTATGGTAGACGTGAGCCATGGCCTACAATGGTTTCAGAGCCTTTCACTGCTCTTCCCTGATCTCTGGAAGTATGGCATGTTGTTCCTGTCCCTTCTCTTGCTCTTGGTGGCGTTAATTGTTTTAACCTGTCAACTATGCAAATGCGGGAAGCTCAAGAAATCTGGGACAGGTATGTTTCAGAGTATGACCTGGGTAAGTAATGTGTGTTCCTCTTTTGAAAATCATGTCAAGGACTGAGCCCAAGAAAGAGGAAAGACAACGACCTGTTTCAGGGGGACAACCTTTGCTGAGAATCATCCACATTCTCCTCAGCTGACTCCTCAGACCCCTCCATCTCAAAAGCAGGTCCAAAAGCCACAGCCATATCACTTAAGAATTCAAAACAGACTTGGCAAATTCTGTAAAAAGGTTAACATTTGCTGTCTGGGAAGGATTGCTTGACTCCTCAAAGCAGGGCTGCCCCAATAATGAAAGTGCTCTTGTACTGACCGTGTACATTTTATGCTAATCATCCTGGATTCTTCTCCCCTACACCTCAATTGAAGTACACGTCTCTGACCACGTGCTGAAGTGGCAAAGGCTGCTGTGAGAGTGTAGTCATTCAGACTCTGCTCTTCTTCCAGCTTTGACAAATGCCTTTAGGAAAACTTCCAAACAGGAACTGCTTACAAGGAAACACCATCACCCAATTTATTTAAACTTTGTAACACTTCCTCTTCCCAGGTTTATAAGTAGCTGCATTGGTCCGTGCTAGTGTAAAAGGCAAAACCAAAAGAAAAATTAAACAAAAATCAATAAAGAAGATGAAAATATTGTGAAACCTTAAAGATTAACTGATATACAGTAATTCTTTGGTTTAAGAGTAACTTGGTTTAAAAATGTTTTGCAAGACTAAATTTTGCCTTGATCAACAAGCAATGTCTTGATATACAAGCACTGGAGCAGGCCACATTACAAGTGAACCAATGGTAGCTCTCTCTCCCTCCCCCTTTTGGATTGTGGGTGATTGTCTGGAACATTCCATCTCAGGAAGCCTCCAAACCAGAGGGAGGAGAGAGGAACACAGGTCTCCCTTGCACCAGCCAGAAACGTGCAGGTTAGAATTTTATTTTTCTTTATATTTATATTTATATTTAATTTGTTTTCAACATCCTTTCTTATCTTTCGAACCATTTCTAGTCACATTAAAAATACAGAGTAAAGTTCACTTGTTACTCCCAAACAGAGCAGATTCTGCAGCCAGGTACCTATACCATGGTGTGGATGTGGACTTCTAGCCAACTTTTATGAATTTTGGAATTTTGTGTGTATAGTGTGTGGTCTATGAGACCCCAGAATAAATCATTTGAGTTTCCATTATTTCTTGTGGGAAATTTTGCTTTGATATAAGAGTGTTTTGGTTTACAAGCATGATTCCAGAACAGATTATGCTCTTAAACTATGGTATTGTAGTAGGACCCCCGTATCCATGGGGGATTGGTTCTGGGACTCCACACGGATAGTGAAATCTGTGGATAAGAGCAAACACTCTTATCCAAGGGTAACGGTAGCGACAGTGTGGTGGAGTGCCAGGGCAAAAGCTTTCGCTCCCGGCCAGCCACCCTCCTTGCCGCCGAGCTCGGTAGCCAGCCTGTGGGGGCGGTAGTGGCAGCAGAGGGGAGGGGGAAAAAAAGAAAGAAAGAAAACTTACTATCGCCAATGCCGGCCAGCTGCCCTCATCACCGCTGCCGCTGGCGACCAGCCACCTTCCGGAGGACTTAAGAGGACCCATCTGGCCAACCGGCCTTTGAACTTTCTGCTCAGGTCCCAGGCAGCAGACCGGAAGTTTTGAACTTTCTGCTCGGGACCTTAGCGGGAAGTTCAAAGGCTGGTTGGCCAGGTGGGTCCTCTTAAGTCCTCACCACCCCACCCTTCCAGAATGTGGCTGGCCGCTGCTGGCGATGGCGGCAAGGAGGGTGGCTGGCCGGCATCGGCAGCAGTAAGTTTTCTTTCTCCCTCCCCCCTACTCACTGCTGCTCAGACCACTCCTGCATCTGCTGATCACCAGCCATGGATAGCTGAATCCGCAGTTGATAAACCAGTGGATGCTGGGGTTGTACAGTACTGTATTTTAATGTGAGCTCTTGTGGACATAAGTGCGGGACTACATGGCAAATATTTATACATTCATACATGGGACCCTTGTCAAGAGAGAGAGGGTTTTTAACAAAGAGTCCCCCCCCCTTTGAGAGAAGTATCAGAAGGTCAACAAAGGTGTTAAAGGCCATTACAAGGTATGAAATACCAGACTATCAATAGGCACAGAAAAATACAGCCTCTTTGTTAAAAATACAGTCTCCCTTGCCACAGGTCCAATGTATGAATATATAAATATTTTGCAACATAGTCCCACTTTTATGTCTGAAGAGGTGAACTTGTCCTCAAAAACTCACATTAAAATATAGCAGTTAGTCTTTAAGGTGCCACAATGCTTTTGTGTTCTTTAGTTTTTGTTTTTGTTTTTATTTGGCCTGAAAAGTAAAGAAAACTAACTTGTTCATAAACATTAGCCAGAATCCTATTCAGAATCCCTAACTTGCAAACAACTTGATAACATCTCAGGTGCGCAATAGGCTAAGACGTGGCTTAACATCTCATCAGCTATCCATGGCAAAGTACTGTATACACAGTATATGTGAACACTAATACAATTCTGGCCAAACAATATGGAAAAATAAAATTGGCTTGCTACAATAATCATCATTACTATAATACGGTTAACATGTTATTTTAAAAGGTGTTAAAAGAACAACAAATTGCCCCCAAATAACCTCAATTATACTCCCAATAACAAAATTGTTACTCTACAATTTAACCCTCCATTGCTTGCTTTAATAGTTAAATGATGAAATTCAAAATTGTAATTGAAAATTGTTAAAAATTACAGGGTTGCAAATGAATTTTCCATTAATTATTTCCAATGTCCTGTGAAGAACATTATCTTTGTTAATTTTTTGTCAGGAAGAGTTACGCAGACGGCCTTCTAGTATATAAGAATTTCCTGATCAGGAGCAAGTGTCAGGATATGGTACATCCCATGACCTGAACTCTAAGCTCTGAATGACTTGAAAGCTGTTTGAGAGGCACAACCAGCTGTTACAAAATACATGGATGTGGCTGTGTATCTCCTTCATACTTTCCCATTCAACACAACAGATGACGGAAGGCCGCAGCATTAAGAATTTCTCTGTCTGCCTTCGCGTGCTTGGCCATGAGTTGGAGTCAATGCACAGATGTCATTTCATGGGCTTTCTCTACTTACATTTTATAACCAAAGCATAGTTAATGGAAGATGTTAGAAAAGTAGGAGCTTGTTTTTTACACCTCAAAATATTGGTCTATGAATGTCAAGATGGCCAGCACTGCAACTTCAGAGTTTCAGCCAGGACCTTTTCCAGTATTTGGAAATGTCAATGAACCCAGTACCTACCACCACCTACGGCCTGAGCCATAGTGTAATGGTAACTAGTCTGCATACCATAACTATCCCCATAACCAATCCTTTCCCAAGAAAGAGTCCAAAAATGGAGGCAGCAGGAACAAGGAAGGGGTAGGTGATTTGTAAAGCTTACGGTTCTTAATCACAATCAAACTTACCCTGTAATACACTGCCTTACTACAGGGACGTACCACAATATACAGTATATTGATTCTGGGGACACCCATTTCTTTCTCATCTACGGTGAGGACTGCAGAGATGCTTAGAAGAAACAAGGAATCCTGAGGTGGGGGTTTGTATGTGATATAAAACCCTGTGAGTCTTGGCTCCACTACCCTGCTGGCTATAGGGACACCACCAGAAGCGGTGTATGTTTGAGTCAAATGCTGAGGATTGTAAAAAAGTTGCTTTTGGTGTCAACGTAACAAAGGCATCAGCGAATTATGTGTTGTACAAATCTAGTGTAGATCGAAGTATATTGGTTTCAGCTCATCAAACGTGGGGAGTTTTCAATCTGCAAGAAGCCTAAGACCCTGTAAAGTGGAATTCTTACAAACCAGAAGATCCCAAGGATCTTTGACAATACTGTACCTCCAAGTAAACAGTTGTTCAGATTCTACAGCAACAAGTGTTGACATGCGACTTGTAGGGGACAGTCATGTAGCATCTCACTCCCAATAATATAGTGTCTTCTCATCCTCCTCCCTACCCCCCATCCCTGGTCTTATTGTTGAGCTTCCCCCTCCCCATCTTGCTGTCACATCCATTGTGACAACGAGGACTGTGCAAAATGTGGCTGTCTGACAGTCACGGGCACCTCTCAGATAGTGCCACGAGCCACTTTTCTCTTCCAAAACAGGAGTGGACAAGAAGGTGCCTCAGGGTCCCTTCAGTTCCTTTAGACTGGCTTCTGAATACAATAACTCCTACCCTCATGTTTGGTGGGCGGATCCTCTTCCACAATTGCACTGTTGGATACTTTAATTGTTGCAGAAAGACAATTCGTCAAGGAAGCTCCGAATGTGAGAAGGCAAGAGAACGGTCTCCAAGGAAAACGATTGCAGGCGCCTCTCCTTGGCTTTGGACAACAGCCCTATCATGAAGTCAAGGCAAGTATAGGAAGCGCAAGCTGTCACCATGGAGGGAGCAGAAAAAGAGGAAGCATTTGTTATCCCCGCTCACAGGGGAGGGGGGGAGGTTGCAGAAAACATGGGTGCTTCTTAAGGTTCCACGCGCCCACCCCTTAAAAGGGATACATCAATGCTCATGAGATTGTAGATCAGTGGTGTCCAAACTTCGGCCCTCCAGATGTTTTGGACCACAACTCCCACAGTCCTTTGTCATTGGCAATCTAAGCTTAGAATTCTGGTAGTTGTGGTCCAAAACATATGGAGGACCGAAGTTTGGACACCCCTGTTGTAGATAATAGCTCAGCCTTTGGGGAAGCACTTTTTTGAATGCTGTAAAAGAGTTCTAAAATTACACTTTTGCTGATAATTTCCTCATTTTCCCAAGAGGGAGCCACGTTAGGGCTTGGCTACCTGACTCATTTGGAGCTGGCTGTTTCAGGCTAAATAGGATTGCTTATGGGTGGGTAAAGATCCCATATGCCATGTGGGCACAACGGCCCTATTCAGACTGTTTGCTAATAAGAAAGGAGTTGAGTGTTGCTGTTAAGAAAATAAAAGCTGTGCTGTTAAGAAAAGCTTTTTTTTAATCAATTAGAAAAGCTCTGCTGTACTGACCTTTTAGAGAAAGTTAAATATAATAAGAAAAAACACCTTAAAGCTTCCTCCTGGAAGTGGGAGTGTTGTAAAAATTCTGGTCCTGTTCCTCTGACAGCCTTCTGAGTAACTGAGAGGGACAGAAAATACCACCAAACACACAGCAGAAGAAGGGAGCTTTTAATTTCCTAATTACTCCATATTATTGAGAGGTTAATCTAATCTCTCTGTTTAAATCACAAATGATATAAGGAATTGACACTATCCAGCAAACTGAAGCAAGAAGCTTCAGTTTTCTTGCTTGCTTAGGTTCAGTTCCAGCCGTCTCATGCACTGGAAATGAACCAAAACAGAGCAATCCTGTGTGTGTGTTATGTCATTACTGTCGTGACCGACTCTTCATGACCCCATGTCCATGGAGTTTTCTACCAGGGCTGACCCTGCTTAGCTTGTGAAATCAGGCGAGATCGGATGTGCTTAGGGCATCTAGGCAGCTGTACCTAAAAAACCAGTGGCCTCTAACAGGCATCCAGAAAGGCGGTTACTCATGACAGTTTTGTCTCTGTAAGTGTTGCGCTTTGGACCGGTACAATTTTTTTTTACTTCATGTCCTTCATGCAACAGCTGAAATTTGTCTCAACCACACCCCCGGAGCGGGATCAGAGTGTGACAATACTGTACCTGGTGCTGAGTTGGGGTATTTTCTTCTCACGGTTTGTTCCCGGTCCCTGTTCTGAAACAAGGGACCATGCAGTAACAACTGTCACGCAACAACCAGTGTCCATCTAATGGTCAGCGGCTGAAGCGGCTTTTGACATTAGTTTTCCTATGGGAAACACCATGCAGCACAAATGTTTATTAAAGTACTGAAAACTCTGTAGCATTGACATGTAAATCCCAGAAGCCTGATAAATCGAAATATTGAAAAAGTTTTATTTACAATATTTTTAAAAAGGGTTAAGAAAGCAAGACAAATTCAGAATTTGTCACGGAACAAGACCATGAAGTAACAGTTGACACGAGACAAGTTATCACGACCGTGAGAAAACGGAAACAGGGACTAAACAGGGACAAAACCATGTGATTGTCACGGTACAAAACTAATTGCAGAACAAGGAAGGATGTGAAGTAACCACCAAAGATGTGGGTAGGAATCCTTTGGTGTGGGATCAGGCTAAATCACTTTAACAGAGACACTGCCTGATCACAAGCAAAAGGAGCTTTCCCATCCCGTGCAGTGGACTCAACAGCAGACTAAATGTGCATGCAGTCATCCTCTTAGGTTGTTTCAAAATGCTGATAAAATCAAAGGAGAGGCAGGAACAGGTGGCAGGGGAAACACAAAGAAGAAGAATTTTGTGGCACCTTGAAGACTTAACAGTTTTGTTACATTCCGAGTCTTCATGGACCAAAGGGCTCATACTCTGCCATCTCTTTCTCCATTGGTTAAATTCAGAGATGAGCTGGAATAGTTTGTGGGCTGAGGAGGAGTGCTTCACTCCCACCCCAATTTCAGGCAGAGGGGGTGCCCCATGCTTTAGTCACAAGCCACCTGTGGCAATCAACAAACTGTACATGGGTGCCAAGGCTGTTTATGGGCAACATTTTCATTCCTTTTTTTTTCAGATTAAAAAAATCCCAAAGAAGCTTAAGAAACTAAGGATCTGTTTCTCACCCTTCTTGGCCAACCACAATAGCTATGATGGGGGCTTCTTGGCAAGTGAAACCCATGTTCCTGACCGATCCCAGGGAAAACTGAGGTTCTCGCTTCTCTACGACAGCAAGCAGCTTGAGCTGCTCTTGACAGTTGCAGAGGCACTGAGCCTCCAGAGCCAAGAGTGCACTAACACTTTCGTTCAGATCAGGCTGTTAAGCCGGGCCGCCTCCTCGTCCCCTGCTCTCCAACGTATTGTCCATGAATGGCAAACCCAAGTAGTGAAGAATGGCAGCAGCCCTGTTTTTGGGGATCAGTTCACTTGCACCCTGCAGAAGACTGAGCTGACCAAGAGCAGCATCAAGCTAGAGGTAAAAAAAACAACAACACCATTCAATTCTCTTTGGGTCTCTCTTCTGTCTCGTTCCCTCCCCCATCATGCCTGCAAGCATCCTTCAAAGAGCTTGAAAAAGGATAAAAATACTAATATCCCTACAATCAAGCCAGTTTAAATAATGACAGCAGCCAGGTGAAAACAGTTTTAAAAGCGTTATTTATCGAAAGGGAATAATAGAGAGAAGGCTGAGGCAGAAGCAAAGTTTCCTTTTCTTTTTTGCCTGATAATTTCCAGTTTTAAAAATCCCCCCCCCCCGATGATCGTTTGAAGGGGCTTTGATTTTTTTTTTAATTTTGTACCTCTGTGTTGCCTTTGATTTTGGCAAATGAGGGGCTGAGATGAGCAGATATCCCACTCTCGAAACCCACCTCAAATGCTAAGGCAGACCAATTGTTCCTAGACATCCACCCACCCACCCACACGGTCCCAGGCCTGTGCTTCTGCAGGGTCAGAAGGCAACCTACAGTCCATATTCGATTGCTGGTGGTAGCTGCAAACACAAAGAGATGTCCACCTTCCCAAGCGTCTGATTTCTTTTACCAGGGGATATTACCTATCAGTTATACAAACTTTAGTTTCTCACCAAAACCATCCCAAGGAGCAGTTTCTTGGCATCTCTTGTGTGAGATACCGTTCTCACGGCATGAGGGAAGCCATCTTAAGGAAACGTGGGTCTTGGTGTGGTGAGCATGAGAAAGGCAAGAGACCTTATTCAAAAATGTGGAAGAATGGCATTACAAATTGGGCTGAGTCACCTTAATGGCAGAGCTGCTCCATGCATTATGCATGGTATTGTCAGTTCCAGAATTCATAGTAGTTTTGGAATTGGGGCAGAGGGGGGGTGTAAGCTTTTGAGGACACAATACCTTCGCCAGGAACGGTGTAAAAACTGAGCAAAGCCAGAGAATGGAAGGGGAAGAAGGGAGGCTGCATCTTAAGGCCTTGTTGTCCTTGTGTTGTTTCAGGATGGAGTGGGGTGGGGTGGGTGTGTTCAGATGATAGGGGTAGTGTTAAATTTCACCTGGGCTGGCACTAAAAAGAGTCACCGTGAGGTGGGAAATCAGAAACTTTTGCTCCTCCATCTTAGGCTGTGTTCACACAAGGTAAATGTTCCCTAGTTATGCCCCTGTTAGACTGAAGTAGAAATGTCTGGTCACACAACCCATAGCCATTATTGAATCATTTACCAGGACAGCAGTGTAACTGCAATTTATTTCCCACTCACTGGGAGGCTTATGGCTTTTTTTCCCCAATGGTGTATCAATCTATTCTTTACCAGTATGAAATTTGTGTATGACTCTATTGGTTCTTTTCTGAAGTATGGTGGCCACCATTATTGCCACATGGGTGCTTTGCAACAATTCCATTGTTGTTTAGTTTTTTGCAGCCAGCATGTCGAGACTTCACTTGTAGCCATTAGGCAGGCAAGGCAGGGGGAGGAGTGGGCTCAGGATGAGCTGAAGCTCAGCTTCTAAGCTTGAACCCTTGGAATGGATCAGTGCCGTTGAAGACTTAGGTTAAGCATGGAGGAAAACCAAAGCCCACTACACACCACACTTGTGACCTGCTTGTTCTCGTCTACTATGCTGGAACAAATTCAGCACACTAGGGTAGTGGGTAAAGGAGGGAAAGCGTGGTGGCGAAAGTGGCAACAACAAGCATATCCCTGGGATGGCAGCCCGCTTGGTTAGTATGGATGCCCAGGGAAGATCCATTGGCTCACGAGTGCCTTGAATCAGGGTGGTGATGGTGGTGGTGGTGATGGAGGGGACTGGCAGCTTCTCCTTCTCCTTTCTGATGCAATGCCAGTCTCTCTTCCTCTGGGCTAGGAGATTGGGAGGGCTGGCCAGCAAAGCAGAAGGGCAGCAGCAGCTGCCAGCCAGTCCTTCCCAGCCCAGCCTGCTTGGCTGTTCCTTGGGAGGGCTGGGGTGGGAGGGGGCTAGCCAGCCATAACGGTGTACTCTGCCAAAATGATTCCAGTAGAAGAAGGGAAAGCCCTAGTGAACTCAAAACTGCACCCGTTGCCCTTGTTGAAGAGACTGTACACCCAAATTTCTGCAACTTTTGTTGTGCTTTTGCATGCTTTTTACTGCCTTTTTGGTTTGCTTAAAAACATATCATCTCATTGTGGGTTTTAGAATTGCCTTTGCACCCATACTGCTATTGAGGAGATGGTAATTGGCTAGCCACTAATGCATAGACGTTGCTCCCCTTGGAGCTGCCTGTGAAGCAATGGTGCCATCTTCTGGGCAACTGAAGTAAGTAGGTTCTGACAGAGAGAAAATTGTTTTGTTTGAGATGTAGTGCTGGAAGACAACTTTGGAAGGCTGGAAAGATCAACAAATGGACCGTAGGTCAAATTAAGCCTGAACTGACTCTAAAGGCAAAATGGTTGAAACTGAGGCCATCCTGTTTTGGGCACATCATGAGAAGGTGGAAAAGGCAATAATGCTGGGAAATGCAGAAGGCACCAGGAAAAGATCATAGAATTATAGAATCATCGAATCATAGAGTTGGAAGAGACCTCAGGGGCCATCCAGTCCAACCCCCTGCCATACAGGAACCCCTATCACGGTGCTCCCGACAGATGGCCATTCAGCCTCTGCTTAGAAACCTCCAAAGAAGGAGACTCCACCACCCTCCATGGCAGCATATTCCACTGCCGAATATTTGAAAGCCAAACATGAGATGGGCAGACTTCCTAAAGAAACCACAGGCTTAATCCTGCAGACCAGGGCAGTTGAGGACAGGAAATTGTGGAGATTGCTTATTCAAAGGGTTGTTATAAGTCAGAGGCGATTTGATGGCACATAACAGCAGCACATAGCTGCCTAGATGCCCTAAGCACATCCGATCTCGCATGATTTCGGAAGCTAAGCAGGGTTGGCCCTGGTTAGTACATGGATGGGAGACCACCAGGGAATACCAGGTGCTGTAGGCGACTGGAGCAGGAACTGGCAAGCCACTCCAGTATTCCTGCCAAGAAAACTCCATGGGCATGGAGTCACAAAGAGTCAGTCATGACTGTAATGACACAACCACCACCACCACAACAACAATAGCAACAGCAACACATATAGAAAACACACCACTTGTAATTATTCTTGTTCTTATTAATCTTATGATCCTTTTTGTTCCATAGGTCAAACACTTTGACCGGTATTCCCGACATATACCTCTAGGAGAAGTAAGAATAGCCTTAAATATCCTCAGTACCTCTGAAAGCATGGAATTCTGTGAAGAGCTGCATGAAGTAACAAAGGTAGTATTGCCTTTAGGAAGACCCCCCCAAACCCTGACTTAAAATTCCCCTCATTCCTGATTTCAAACATTATGATTCTTTTAATCTTCTGGATCTGGAAGAAGGTGTGTTGTTGGTGCGAGCAGTATAGCCAAGTCAATAAGACGTGCTGTCTCAGAGCACTGCAATATAGTCTGGTTTAGCAGGGCAGAGTAACAAATTCCTCCTTTGTGGGTGCGCACTTGAACATGGTGAGGGTTGTGTCAGAGAAGGTGACAGCTGCCCCCTGAGGAGACAGGACCTCATTCTGAGCCTTCGCTCATTTAGGGTCACTCAAGGAGGAATGTTCACAGCTGAGGCACCAGATTAAGGCACCTCCGCCCTCTTCGGGAGTAATGGCTGCATCAGCAGAAGAGAATGGATAGTGCTAATGGGGGCGGAGAAGCTTCTGGAGGGCAGCTAGCAGTAGCTGAAGGTAGTTCAAACAGGAAGTTTTTCCTGATATTCAACAAAAACTGGCTTCCTGTAACTTGAGCCCAATTGTTGCGTGGCTTGCATTCTGAGTTGATTGAGAACAGATCCTGACATTCCTCTGTGTGACAACCGTTCAGGTACAAGTGTTACCTTGTATAAAGGAATTAATTCATTCCAAATGAAATTATGTTAAGCAAATTTTCGTTTATACAAATTTCCCATAGGAATGCATTGAAAACAGAGTAATCCCTAATCGCGACCATTTTTATGTTGTACAGATTCGCCCCACAGACAATTTCCCCTATCTCTGGAATTATTTATGTCGCACAGATTTTATATTATGCAAACTGTTTGTTATACGAGGGTCTGCTGTATTTGAAAAGTATTATCATATCTTCCCCCATTTCCTCCCTCCCCCCCAGGATAAACAGGTCCTGTTCTTTCTGTCTTTCCTTGTAAGACTTGGTTTACAGTGCTCTAACCATCCCTTCTGTTGCCCTCTCCTGAACTTGTTCCAATTTGTCAGCATCCTCCTTGAAGTGCGGTCTCCAGAACTGGACACATTACTCAAGACTAGGCCTAGCCAATACTGAATTAAGGGAAACCAATGGAGGTTTGGGAGCTGTGGCCCTAAAGAGGTTTGGGCCAAACCACCACTTTCCTCTCCTAGCGCTCCTCCTTCCTGACCATTATGTCAAGGCACCTGATTAACAGACCCATGTGGGTATGCTGATCTTTACAATGAGATCCTGTGGGCTCAAGGCCTGGGTTGGTTACTAGTATATACTGCTGCCCCCCATGCTGAAGATGTGACAAATCTGGCTGGCCCCTTCTCTTCTGCACTGGAGTCAGGTCCCAGGCTGTCACTCAGAATGAGGACCTAGAGATAAACTGACAGTGTTGTAGCCAACTCACCAGGGCACCCACATATTTTTACAGGACACCGTTGGAGAGGTCCTCGTGTCCCTGAAGTGCCTTCCGATCTCTCAGAGGATAGAAGTTGGACTACTGAAAGTTAAAACTGCCTTGCTGTACAATAGCCCTGAAAAACGTAAATATCATCTCTTTTCTTATTCTTTGCCTGATACTGTACTTGTGTATTTATTTTTCTAAGTGGATTTTACACACACACACATGCGCACAGACACACACACACACACTTGTGTTAATTCAGGATGCATAACAAAAACAAAACATCTCACAAAATATTTAAAGCTTAAGAAATGTGTTTCCATGGGAGCTTTCATAGCCTCTAGGACCACACTATCTTTGGGGAATGTTTCCAAGTCCCTCCCAAGCTGAAAAAATGTGGGAGTATCAAAGTGCCTGGAGTAGGAACTGGCAAACAATTTGAATATTCCTGCCAAGAAAACTCCATGGACATGGGATCACAAAGAGTCGGTCACGATGACTGTACAACACAACATACATCAAATGTTATACTGTACATTGTGTGGTCTTCTGTCTTCCCCCTAGTAGCCACTTCTGGTAAATACACCGTGGAAATAATGTATTTCTGGGATTTTTACTGAGTATTTTTAGCCAGCCAATAAATGAACTAGGAGAAACTGATCCTACAGTTAAGGGGCCTCCTACTGTATACTCTGTGTCAGGGACTGTGCCTGCAGCCAGCCTTGCTCTCCAGAAACCACTAGGCTCTGCCACATTCCCAGAACACCACCAGGCTCCTTAAAACCCCTGACTCTAGGCTTTCAACCTTTCTTAATGTCACTAACTCTCTTTCCAAAAGGACCACACTTTGGTAAAATATTATTATTTTTATTAAAAATGAGGAAAAAAGTAAAAAAAAGACATAAAAAAATCAAAGTTAAAGTAAAAACAATGTAAAGCAAGGCATAGGGTTCAGCTTAGTGTCTGAGCAGTTTCAGGAAAGCAATCCTAGAAAATAATAAAAGCCAACTAAGTGGTCTTCTCAATGCTGACTAAAAAATCCCATCATCTCTACATATCTGCAACAACTAGTTCTCCTACAAAGTAGCTATCTTTCATCACCCTCTCTAACACTAAAAGCATGCAAATTATTATCAGCTAGCTCCCCCGCCTCTGCCTACTTCTTCCTATATTCTCAAGTAGCATCCAAATTGTCTTTCAGCACATTTTGCATATTCCAGCATCTCCTTTCCCTCACCCCTCCCAACAGTTCTCCTGAGAGAATGTCCGATATCAGCTCCACTGGAATGTGTGTGTTTGGTCTTCTTTTAGCTGGTTTGAGCTGTTGTCTTTGACTTCGGCCATGACGATAAGGCACCTGTGTAAATTTGGGGACAGCTTCGGAAAGTACTACACAACCCATTTACACAATTCCTTGACACTCTACTACCTCCTTGGATGGATGGGTTGCAACAGTAAGGTCACACATTTGGCCTAAATTGTTTTTCTTTTCATCCAGACTCTGTTCCCACAATCAAGTATTTTAGGTATAATAAACCTCTGGCTAAGCATGTGTTGTTCAGGTCTTTGTACAACTCCCGGACTTCCCTGGCACCACCTCCCAGAATCAGACTACAACTCCTACAATTCTCCAAGAACTCTCCAGGAAGAATTTTGGGACTTAGAGTACAAGCACATGTATCAGCGCACAACTACCTCAGGCCCCAATATTGTAGCCCCGATGTCTGAAGAACTGGATCCTGATAAATATGTTAGCTGTACAAGTGCCACACAGTTCAGTTTTGTTTTGCTTAGTGGCTGTTATGCATACTGTAGGTATTGTTAATCATGGACCAGCCCATGAATTCTCTCAAAATGACAGGTGTCAATACTTGGGTAGAGCTGGTGGTTTAATGGTAGAGCAGATGCTTTGCATCTGAAAGGTGCAAATCTGGGTTTAGTCTCTGGCATTTTCAGGTAGGATGCAGAAACTGTCTGAAACCCTGTAGAGCTCCTGTTAATCCACATATTGAGATAGATTACTGAATGGAGGGAATCCATGTAAGTCTGCTTTCCTCTTTGCATCTCTAATATTCAAAGCCCGTTTAAAGCCTTCAGACCCAGCAAGAACAATAATAGTTGAGATGCAGCAACCCCTTCCTCTGCTTGCCTGTTTGGACAACAGTGATCTCAAGTTTGATAACAACCCAAAGTTTGTAAAGAGATATATTCTCAAAGGCTTTCACAGCTGGGATCTGATAGCTGTTGTGAATTTTTTGGGGCTGTTTGGCCTGTTCTGGAAGTCCCCCTCCCCCTTTATGTTTTGCCAGACTCTTTGGCCAGCATCGTTGTAAAAAAAAAGTTCCCTCCTGAAGTAGTAGCTGTAGTGTGTGTGTGTGTGTGTGTGTGTGTGTGTGTGTGTTGGGGGGGGAATCTACAGGTAACATCCATCCTAATTAATGATAGCTGTGTGCCCCTTTGTGTAATGATTACTGTCTTTTGGTGGGAGGACAGAGACTTTCAAATAATATCTAGAGCCCCTTTCAAAATATCAGTCTGTTTTATTATTGTCTACTGAAGCTGAGTTTGAAATGTACAGTTTGATTCTGGAGCAGGTGGCTCACCTGTTCCTCAGCATGGTTCACAGGCCTTCTTAGATTTGGCCTTCACAGGTGTTCTCCCCATGTTTGCCTCTCCTACTCCTGTTTTGTCCCCGATATTCTCCCTATCTCAGGGGCAGAGATTGTGCATTTTGGGTTGTTTTGATGAAGCTGATTACCAGGAAGATTTTGACAGTTAATTCTTGGTACAATAATTCCAGATGTTTTAAGAGATCCTTGATCAGTGGTATAAAGATAAATTTCAAAGGTGGTTTTCACACCAGCCTCTGTCGTCAGCCCTTGCCCAAGGAAAGTTCCCAAAATAGATCCACCATTGATCCAGCAAATGAGGAGCAGTTCTTTTACAAGGCTAATGACTCCTCTATTCAATACCACATCACCCCCTTCTACTTTGCATTACAACAGGGATTGCTTGTAACAAGGTAATGGTCTTAGAGAAACCAGTGTCTTCTCAAACTATTGTGAATTTGTGATTATTGTGGTTCATCCTAGAGCAGGCATGTCCAAACTTCGGCCCTCCTGATGTTTTGGATCACAACTCCCAGAATTCCAAGCCTGTATTTCCAATGGCAAAGGACTGTGAGAGTTGTGGTCCAAAACATCTGGAGGGCCAAAGTTTGAACATGTCTGCCTTAGAGGGAACAGAGAATGAGGTTTGAAAATGGTACAGTATTGTCGTAATCCCTGCTACTCAGAAAGTCTTGGAATCTCAATCTTGCAAGAATTGCCTCTTTTGCAACACTGCTTGTATTCATGGAATCTTGTCTGATGCGCTTTTTCATTCCAGGGATATATGCCCGGATTGATGCCTTCTGCAACCTCTATAAGCAGAAGCATCAGAAATCCAAGCCCAAGACTCTGGCCTCAGTTACTGTTTTCAATGAAACGTTCCTGTTCCACTTGCCGGAGCCTGTTGCTTGGAACTGTGCTGTTCTCATCTCTGTTTATGAAATAGAGCCCAAGGGCAGGCAGCTTGTTGGACAGGTGGCCCTGGGGAAACGGGGACCTAACGAGAGGGATGATCACTGGGATTGCATGATGCAGTCCATCCAGCAGCCTGTAGCTAAATGGCATCCTTTGCTCATTTAAAATGAGGCCAATACATGGACCTCGCTGCCTAGGCCTCCCCTTCTTCTACCAGAAGCAAGAGACATAGCAGTCAGACGGAGTCTCTCAAGCAGATACAAATGACATCTAGAGGACTTCAGTTAGCGCTGCTGCCATGGAAGCCACTCAGATGCCCCACTAATGAAACACACCATTTATTTAAACCACCTTGCTTTTTATTATGGTACCATCTAGATCTGTGGGGTCACTTTTATTTTAACCACTAACCATGAGCCTTGTGGTGCAGTGCTTACATGCCTGTACTGCAGCTAAAACTGTGCTCGAGACCTGGGGTTCAATCCCAGGTAGCCAGATCATGGTTGACTCAGCCTTCCATCCTTCCAAGGTCAGTAAAATGAGTACCCAGCTTGCTGGAGGGGGGGCAATGTGTAGGCTGCATACTGTAATTAAAAAAACTATAAACCGCCCAGAGACTACTTGCAGTGGTATGGGGCAGTATATAAGCAGAAAACACACTCCTTGGTTAGTGCCACAGAGTGGTGTCAGTGCGTCTACAGCTTACCCTTTCTAACAATGACAGCTAAAAGTATGCCATTAAACATGTTAATCTTTTACAAGCACATGTGACTTCTCTGAGACCATCTCTTCCCAAAGGAACCTGCCTGCTGTCTTTGGATCAAGAAAGGTGGTGCTTTGTGCATTTTTTATTTGAAATAATTTTGGCAGGAAAAGACAACAGGGCCTTCTCTGCAGCTGCACCACTTTAGAAGTTTAATTGAACTAACAGTATATTTGCTGCTGTTTCTTTCATCACCTTTGGATTTACTTATCGTGCTTCTTCATGTACAGTTCTGGCTGATTTTAATATTGATATATGCTGTTATTAGTGCATTTGCGAGGATGTTTTTGAACAATATTGCTGCTCTCGGAGTCTTTGTTGCTGAATCTGCATTTCTACGTCTAACAAATAAATTTGCTACTGTTAACCTGTTGTTGCTGTCAGTCATTGTCCAGGCTGTGGTCACACCTGGGTTTCGATCCGGATCTTCTGAAGATCCCGGCTTTTCCTCTTCATCCCATCACGTGATTTAATATGTGGGTCAAGAGTTCTCACGTCAAAATCTGTTTTTTTTTTTTTATTTTAAAGTGCAGATCAGCACCCTTGGCCAGTAGGTGGTGCTAGCATTTGAAAAAAACGGACCACTTTGCTGGGGGAAATTAATGCTTGTAGGACCAGATAGGGCCTGTTTCTCCAAAGGTGAAAATAAATTAAAAAAAAAACACAGCCCATGGGCCCCAGGAATAGCCAAAGAAAGAAAGAAAAAGAAACCCGGATCATCAGCGTGGTCCCACAGCGTCTGCCTCCTTAAAAGCTGGATTTTCAAAGCAAGGCAAAAAATTCTCTACCTCGTTGGTGAGTCACAGAAACCTCGCTTAAGGGATCATTACCGGGTTTTCTTTTTTCTTTTTTTTCAAAAAGCCTGGTGGTTTGGGGGATGGCATTTTTGGACCAGGTTTATTTAGTAATTTAAACAGCTTTTAAAGGGATGTGGGACTGAGCTACATCTGCCTTATTATGCAATATATCACAGATGTAAATTAAACTTTCAGAGAATAGCAGATGCAGAAGAAAAGAGGTAATGGCCCCTTCTTTCCATTCAGTTTCTAGGCATAGTTAACCTTCAAACTGGTCCCTGAAGCTGTGTGTTTTCAATATAGGCATTAGCAAGTGTTAATATTTACTTACCTACCCTTAAAAGCTTCAGTTGCTGACTCATGGAGATCAAGCTGCAGGTAGAAAAAGTGAAGTCTGGCTTTGTTTCTGGCAAGCAAGCAACCCTTTCTCTAGAACACAAGGATAGAGAGAAGGAGGCTACTGGTGGAAGAAGACAACCATTGCCCTATGGAATCTAAAATAAACAGAAGTCCACATGGTGCAGTACATGCAAATTATTAAATTTCTCTGTTGCTAACTCAAGTTACAGCTTCCTTCTTTATGGAGAATCCAGACAAAGTGGCTGTTTGAATGTTTGCACTTGCAACTGCTGCCCTCCATAATTTTCCTTGCTCCATTTGTTCTGTTCTTATTTTTAAAAAAACTTTACAGATAGCAACATATTTAAAATTTATAGTGCATCTCGTTTCTTACACATTGTCCCAGAAGTTCACAAATATTTCATGAAGAAAAATTGTGCATTAAGTGCATTCATCCTTGTACAGCACAACGAGGCTGGTCCTCTATCATTTTCAAAACTAAATCTGTATAGTTTCTTTGCAGGCTTCTACTACAATGGCAGGCTTTTAATGTGCGGATGGGCAGTGTAGCAAATGCCTTGCTTCATATGGAGTGGTGCTAGTGGTAGTGTCCAAAGTGTGATTGGTCTACTTCTGTTTTTCTACACCACTTGCCCCAATTTTCCTGGTTGCACTGCCACCATTTCCTCCGCTGCACTTTGCACCAAAAAGATTAAAATTCTCCCTCCTTGGGGGAAGAAATGGGCTCCATTAATTTATTTCATTTCTGTAATGTCCATTTGTCCTGGGGTTCCCAAACATGGGTCTCCATATTTTCTTGGTCTACAACTCTCAGAAATCCTGGCCAGCCCAGCTAGTGATGAAAGCTTTCTGGGAATTGTAGTCCAAGAACATCTGGGTTACCCACAGTTTCGGATCCACTGCTTTAGTGAACACTATTCTGGACAGCTTATAGAACCCCCATGGCCCCACATAACATTACTGTACAATCAACAGTGTGGCTCACTGATAAAGATCTAAAAATCCATAGGAAGGAAGGAAGTGATAAGAATTAATAAATATGAGAATAAAGCCGAAAACTATTATAAACTATATCCAAGTGTTAAACCCGACTGTGGGTGTTAGGTCATCTCTCAAAAGGTCTCATTGATGCAGCCAAGAGGCTGGCATAAACACAAAATAGATAAAGAACGTAGATGCCAGCCTGTAGAGTGTAGCAGATATTTGTGGTTAACTAAAATAGAGCCAACAGGGAAGCGAAGACAACACAAGGTTACATGACATACGTGGGCACCATCCTATGGCATCAAAAGCACCATTTTGTTAACAGCAACACACGGCAGCAATGGGAAAACAATCTCGAACTAAGAAATAAACAAAAGCCATTTCTAAGAATTATGATAACTTGCCAGGTGTGATCTAAGAAAACATTACGTATGATATGCGCACAATATACGCAAGCTGCGGTTACAGAAAGGTATAAAAAGGAGACCACTCTGGGAAAGGGGGCAGCAGCAGAGTCTCGGGTCTATGGCCCAGATCATGCTGTGATGGAACTCCCACTAATACCTTGGTTGTGTGTTGCCTGTCTTGTGTGTGTGTGATATTTGTCTACTGTAACTCTGTACTGGCTATAACTCTGTACTCCTATATCTGTCCTTATATCTATCTAATAAACTGAATGAACTAATCCCTTGCGTGGCAATTTCTTGAGAACCACCAAAATCTATCAGAAGGAAGGAAGGAAGGGAGGAAGGGAGGAAGGGAGGGAGGAAGGAAGATAAATATTGACAGCATCTAGAAAATAAGTTATTGAAAGGAGCTTTATATAATTCTGTTTTCACTAATTTCTGGAAAATAAAGAGGGAAGGAGCCTGGTGAGTATGTACTTCTCTTCCCCTTATAAAATGTCAATCTAGGTGATTTGACTCTGCATTGGCCACTCCTGCTTTTCTCCGTTCAGAAAAATGAGCGTTTCCCCCCCCCCCCGTAAAGAGCCGTTATTAATTAGCCCATGTTCAGGACCTTCTGCTTCAGACTACTGAGCCTCATGCACGTTTGCATCTGCTGCGAGACTGAATGCTGCAGGATTTCATTGGGCAACGTGGCACTACATGAGGGGCTGTGCGGGGCCGCAGCGATAAGATTATCTCCAGCGGATCGTGGAAGGCAACAGCTCCGCAGCACCTGCATAGTGGGCTTTCTCTTTGCCACGGAGGGTGTTTGGCAAAGGCAGTCAAGTTAAAAATATACACATAGAGTATTTCACTTCAGAGACCTCTTTGACCGTGGTGTTCACTTTACGCAGCCTATGTAAATAAGAGGGAAGGGAGTTAATCTACAACCTATGTGAACTCCCTGCTCTTCCTGCTGCTTTGCCAGAGAAGCAATAAAAGCTGTGAATGACTGTATGAAAAGGGAATCACTGGGTGAATGTACTTTCTTCATTCCAGAAAAACTCCCTGGGGAAACAGCTGATTGTTGCATCTCATGGAGTAGGTACTCTGCTTTACAAAAGCTTTATCTTCTGTGAGCATAAAACCCTGGCCAAAATCCTGTTGCTTAGTTTGGTCAATTGCACTAATCGGCTCCTCTCTAGGTTCCATTATATCCATTATTTCAAATAGGACTTACTTCAACTGTGACTTATTAGACTCACCTATGTAGCAGCTAGAATAGGGCCATTTGAATCAATGGAACTTAAAGAGGAGTTGACTCAGCAAAGCCCCATTAATTCAATGGACCAACTTTAGTGCAATGTGCTATGTTAAGCAACAAGATTGTGAAATATCTTCCCATGTGTGCCTCTCTATCTTTGTGTTTATGTTTATGACCTAAGCAATCTAGCTCTAAATAGCCAGAGTCACTCCAAATAAATGGCAGTAGAGTGTTCTCCCCATACCATGGTCCTTAACCCATAACCTGGCCCTTCTCCAGTCCATTACTGCAATTTAGAGATGGATTTAGCATTGGATTTGAGAATAGAGGGCTTGTGGATTTCTTGACAAAAATATGCAACTTGTCTCTTAAAATGGCCACAGTGCTGGAGGGCTGGAGGATAGCGGATGTCACACCAATTTTTTTAAAAAGGAAGGAGGGGGGACCCAGGGAACTACAGGCTGGTTAGCCTTACATCTGTCCCAGGGAAGATGGTGGAAAGTCTCATCCAACAGAAAACCTTAAAACACATAGAACAAATCTTGCTGAGGGAAAATCAGCATGGGTTCTGTAATGGTAAGTCTTGCCTGACAAACCTTTTAGAATTCTTTGAAAAGCTCAACAGGGTTGTGGATTTGGGTGAACTGGTGGATATTGTCTATCTTGATTTTCAGAAGGTTTTTGACACAGTCCCTCACCAAAGGCTGCTGAGAGGTAAGACTGCAGGAGATAAGTGGGTGGGTCCTCTTATAGATTGAGAACTGGTTGAGATCCAGGAAACAAAAAGTAGGTGTCAATGGGCAATGCAGAAATAAATAATGTGTGCTTTAAAGTTTTCTTTATACAGTGGTACCCCAATTTACGAGATTAATCCGTTCCGAGTGAATGCTCGTAAGTCGGTTAACTCGTAAGTCGGGGAGCGGTTTCCCATTGGAATGCATGGAAAGTCAATCAATCCATTCCAGAGGGAACAGATTTCAATGCATTCCTATAGGAAACCGCTTTAAATATCACCTACTGCTTCTCCTGTTGCAGAGGGGTTTGGGAGAAGTGGTGAGCGATGTTTGAAATATCTTCCAGTCACTGAGGCAAGTACTGCTTCCGTGACTGGAAGGCATTTCAAATCGCGCGTGCAGCTTCTCCCCCCTCATGGAGCGGGGGTCTGGAGAAGCTGCTGTCACAATTTCAGTGGAGATGGCTGGGGAGCACTGGACTCAAGTTAGCGGCAAGCAGCTGATTGGTGCTGGCTGGGGGAGGAATTGTACACAGCTTCTCCCAACCCCCACCCAATGCGAAGGGGAAGAAGCTGAATGTGCGATTTGAAATGCCTTCCAGTCACAGAGGCAGCACTTGCCTCCATGACTGGAAGGCATTTCAAAAGTGGTGCGCCACTTCTCCCAAGCCCTGAGGGGGGGGGGGAGAAGCGGCGTGCCACTTTTGAATTGCCTTCCTGTCACCAAGGCAACATTTGCCTTGGTGACTGGAAGGCAATTCAAATACCGACCTCCACCCCACCCCCACTGCTCGCAAGACAGGGAATCCCGAACTTGCTCGTAAGCAGCCCGGGGGGTGGGGACCGCTGGAGAGCGCTCCTAAGTCGGGATTTTCGTATGGCAGACACATTGTAAGTTGGGATACCACTGTATGCATATATTCAATCAGTCCCGAACTTCCTTAACCAGTTCCTGACCAGTTCCTATCTCTGACAAACACGTTGCCCTGATGCCAACTATTCTCTGCTCTTGGGATGTTCCTTGCTCTCTCTCTTGCTCTCTCTCTTCAGTTCAACTCTCTCTCTTTTTTATAGGGCTCAACCTCACCCACATTCTGGGATTGGCTGCCTATTAACGTATTCATGTACTTCACTGCAGGGATTGTGTCACAATAGTGAGTTACAGGAAGCTGGACTAGATGGGCCTTTGGCCTGATCCAGCATGGCTCTTCTTATGTTCTTATGATAGTAAACAACCTGGCTAAGAACAGGTTCAGATTTCTCTCTTCCTCGCCCCCTTAGTAAATGATTGGGAAAACAAAGCTTAGCAGTGAGAATAAGGGAATTCTGTCCACATTTGCTTTAAATGAGTCCTGGAGTTGTGCAGAGAGCAGAAACAGAAAGAAGAATTAAGATGACTGCAAATTCCTATGTGTAATATTCCTAGGAATACTAAAATTACTTCCTTGAGGAAGAAGGGTGATCTTACACCCTCAGCTTGAGCATACTCATTCCCATCCAACTTCACAAACTAAGCAGGTTCAGGTCTAGATGGTACTTAGATGGGTATCACCAAGATGATCCCATCAGTTCCTGGTAGATCTAGAAGATAATCATGCTGGAGAAGCCACTTGTTAGCTAAGAGTTGGCAATATTGTGCCAAATGGAAAGCAGCTTATTCTGTTCTGGGCATGCAGTAGGAACCACAAGTTGCTCTGGTTTCTTTTCCTATTTTTGTTTAAACATAATTAGCCAATCCATTCACTATACTGTATGATGATTTTATTCACCAAAGGATTTGGCCCTCAGTGTTTTAGCAGAACACTTATTGCTAACATGGAACTCCCATTGCATCTTGATAAAAACAAGATGAAACAGAAGAACCTCTGGTGGGGACATAAACCCTATGAAAGTTAATCCTGTAGCCCAGTGGTTCCCAAATTTGGGTAAGTCAGATGTTCTCAGACTGCAATTCCCAGAAACCCCAGGCATCACAGCTGGTGGTAAAGGCTTCTGGGAACTGGAGTCCAAGAACACTTGGGTTACCCAAGGTTAGTAACCACTGCTGTAGCCAATTCTTGCAATCACATAGGACTGTGGGAAGCCACTTGAATTGCTTGTGTTGTGACAGCTCCATGTGGCATGTTATTTCTGTGGAAGAGCGTTCTACAATTTCATAAGTCAATTAATACAAACTGGGGGGACCAACAGTTGTTTTATTTACTAATCTTACATAACTTCTGAGAACTATTTCATGTATCACATATACAGTAATACCTTGCTTTATGAGCATAATTCGTTTTGGAAACATGCTTGTAAACCAAAGCACTTGTATATCAAAGCAAATTTCCCCAAAAGAAATAATGGAAACTTAGATGATACATCCTGGGCTCCATAGACCACATATTTTACGCACAAAATGCCAAAATCAACAAAAGAAGTTGGCTATAAATCCATGTCCACACCATGGTTTAGGTACCTGGCTGTGGAATCTGCTCTGCTTGGGACAAACAACTGGATTTTACTCTGTGTTTCTAATGTGACAGAAATAAAATGCAATTTATAGCCCTATACACACTTGACTAGCTGCCTCAGGACTAGAAATTGTTTGAAAAATAAAAAAAGGATGTTGAAAACAAATTAAATATAAATATAAAGAAAAATAAACTCCGAAGCTACACTCTCCGTTAAAAACGTTCTTGGCTGGTGAAAGGGAGACCTCAGTTCCTCTCTCCTTCCTTTGCTTTTGAGGCTGCCTGAGACTGAACCTCCAGACAAACCCTCACACCCCAGAAGGGAGGGAGGAGAGAGAGAGAGAGAGAGAGACCATTGGCTCACTTGTGACCTGCTCCAGTGCTCCTATTGCAGGGCAGTGCTCTCTGATCAACGTAAAATTGATCAGAAATGGTTGCTTGTCTTGCAAAATACACCTAAACTAGGCATGTCCAAACTTCAGCCCTCCTTATGTTTTGGACCACAACTCCCAGAATTCCAAACCTGTATTTCTAATGGCAAAGGACTGTGGGAGTTGTGGTCCTAAACATCTGGAGGGCCGAAGTTTGGACATGCCTGACCTAAACCAAAGTACTGGTAAACCAAGGTATTATTGTATACCCTTTCAGTTGGAAAACAGCACTCAAAATGGCTTAAAAACTTCATAAAAGAATTGAAACAAGCAAAAACCAATGTCATCAGAAAATCTTGAAAGCAGGTGAAAACAACTGTACTGTAAAATGATTAAAATAAAGTAGATGCATTAAAACCATTGTAATCAACAATGGTACAGTTAAAACGGCACAACAGAATAGGTAAGAACTGAATATGTAGTTCAGTGTTCTCAGTCAGTGGCATTCCTTCCTCATTTTACTTATTTACAAAGATGATGGTGAGAACATAGTGTGACATATGTCACAATTAAGTAAACATCTCCAAAACCATAAAATCCAAATACACTTGATTCATGTTCATTAATGGTTCTGCCAAGTCTGGCTTCATTTATTTATTTTTCTGGTCAGCATTTTAAACAGCTTTTTTCAGGTGGTCATTTGTGTGGATGATCTTGGTCATGGTCTCCAGTGGCACTTCCTTACACCTGATGATTTTTTTTTCTAATTTCTTAATTGCTGCCATTCCAAGTTTCAGCCATCTGATTTCTTGACTGCACTCGCCATTTGGACTGATGCTCAACCCTGCTCAGGTCCTAAAAACTGAAGGCTCTGTTTAACTTTATTGAGTCAATCCGTTTCTTAATTATCCTTCATTTCCTAATTCCCCACCACCACCACACACACAAGGCATCTTGTCTTCTCATCAGTTGTTTGAAGTGTGAAGTCTGTTTTTGGGCAGTTGATGGTATCTGTTTTACTGGCAGTACAATATATATTTGTATTTAATACTCAAAGGCAAGCCATGACTATATGCTTCATTTTCATTCCAAGTGTTAGCTAATCTCACAGTTGGCCACTTGTAGAATGCTGTGCAACACTTGATGGATTTACTTGCTGGCTTTAAATCAAGTTCATGGAATTCAGATGACAGATGCCTCAGGGTTTACACTAGAAGGAAGGGTGTGAATTCCACTCTCTTGGGTGCCATTCAAATGTTACCCAGCTGTCTGTTCTCAGCCACATAAAGTCTTCTTCCTAGAGTTTTCCTGCAGGTTGTGGGGGGTCTGCTGTTCAGATCCTGAAACACCCCTTTAAAGTTCACAGGCTGATGATTGACATGTCCTTATAGACAGTGTTCTGCCATCTCTGTTTTGGTTGCTCTTATGGCCACCAGCCATCAATTTTCAGGTGGCATGCATTTCGAGCGACAGTGGAAGGCACTGCTCTGAGGACATGTCCATACCAGTGGAGCTGGCTTTCTCTCATCTTCTCTGTTACTGATGCCACACATAGTTGCTCTTTGGTACTACTACCATTTGTAATGTGGCCATGTAGGGAGATACCCAATATCCAGCAAAGCACATGCATTTGCATGGCCTGGAGGTGGCTCTCAATGCCCACTGTAGCTGCTCAGCACTCTGTGCTATACAGTGCAACAGGGTGGTCTTGTAAATCTGAGAAGGATTTGTATTTTTCACAAAGCACAATTGTGGGTTCTTGCCAATGCAACCAGGCTGCATTCAGCCTTGCTCACAGGTCGCCACTGATACCACCACCAGAACGTGATGGCACAAAAACATGCTTGTCTGTAGATATTACAGTATCCTTGAAGTGACCCAGGAAGCAAATTGATAAAATGGAGATTGGTAGGCTGGAAATGGAACAAAAGAGATCTGGGATTGTAGGTTCTTATAACCACTATATCTGGGCTGTAGCAAAAGACAAGGCCTTATCTATTGCAATAGATAAATGCTTAGTCTAGTTGCTTGTACATATTGACCCTGAGCCTTCAAAGCTCCTTGTGAGGCTAGTTGGGGTTACGGTATTTGATATGTCCTGCAAAGACAAAATGGATGCTGAGAAACAGTCTCCCCCCCCCCCCTTAATAGCTGAAAATGATTTAGCATGCTTACATGGCTCTGTCCTGAAAAAGCTAAACTAAAATGCTGAAAGAATAACTGTAGCTTAAGTTAGTAGATGCATATATGTGTTTCCAAATAAATGAATTAAAGCAAACTGCTAATAAGAAAGTTACATTCAATCTAGTAGTGGATAGGTAAAGCAGAAAGGATTAAAATGAAACCCACTGAACAAGGGCTGGTATCACATACGGGCTACAAGAATGTGGTGTGTGGGGTGCATGGCATTTTTCTAAATTTTGACAGTGCAGCACCATAGAGTCAAAACAAGCGACACTTCTCATATAAATCAAGGTGCTTGGGACCCTTGTGTCCTGTTCCAGAAGATAATGCTAGAATGGTGAATCATTGCAAAGAAGGTCCCAAATTTTTAGCCCAGTGACTGCATGAAAGTTGGCTGATCCTGACATAAACTATACTGTGTTCCTCAGTGTACAAGTAAGACCTGGTGTTCTCTAGGTACATTGGATTGCCATTCCCTTCTCTCTCACCTTCATGATCAGTGGAGAGCATGGTTGATTTAGAACAAAACGGAGGCAACTGTGTTGCAAGGAGTACACATAAAGAAGATTTTAAAGTTAAAACTAGATGTATTGTGCTAATTCATGTCACTCATGTGGAGCAGAGTGCTAGGTGGAAACAACATTATTGACAGAAACAGTGAGGCCACAGTAACATTCAGTGTTACATTCCCAATATAATTTTTATTCCTCCTGTTCAGTAGCTTCCTTGAAATTAGAAAGAAAGAAAGAAAGAAAGAAAGAAAGAAAGAAAGAAAGAAAGAAAGAAAGAAAGAAAGAAAGAAAGAAAGAAAGAAAGAAA
>JAHTLZ010000016.1:75579200-75610276 GCA_023846285.1 Phrynocephalus versicolor
GCGGGAGAGAAGAGGAGGAGGAGGAGGGCGGCGGAGGAAAAGGGGAGGAGCCTCCCCGGCCTCCCCAGGCGGCCCGGTGCCGACCGGTCCACGGACCGGCACCGGTCCGCGGCCCGGGGGTTGGGGACCACTGCTCTAGAACACAAGGCAAAGTTTCCTCTATTACATTGATTGGGATATGGCCAGTGTACTTTGAGCCTCTGCCACCTGGCCACTCAAAGGCACATGTTTTACACATGGGAGAGCAAAGAGGTTTGAATGGACATTCACCTCTGAGGTCCAGTCTGCAGTGTCTGTGAAGTACCGTATGTGTACAAAGTTCTTGTTAAATATTGAGTGATATGAGGACTTCTGCCTGAAATCTGTGAAATCAGTGACAGTATCTGGCTGCCAATCCGATACCACTGGCTGCTGATCTGATACCGTATTGACTTCATGGTTTTGATGTTGACATTCAAAGCCGTAAATAGTTTAGGACAGTGTTGGTGAACCTATGGCATGCTTCTAAACATCAGGGTGCCAAAGGTGGCACTCAGAGCCCTTTCTGTGGGCACCCAACATCGCCCCTTCAAGCCACCTGTATTCAGGTTAAATGGCTATATTGGTACTCTGGGAAAAAAATAGTGAGATTTGAATCACAATTTGGGCACTCGGTCCTTAAAAGGTTCGCCATCACTGGTTTAGGACCTTGCTATCTGTCAGAGAAGCTTCTACCTCACAACACTGCCCATAACACTTGTTCTTCCCAGGCAGGTAATCTGAGGGTGCCAATGTCAAGGGAAACCCATAAAACAACTACCAGGAATCGGGCTTTCTCGGTGGTGGCACCCCGTCTCTGGAATCAACTTCCTCCAGAGATCTGCCTGGCTCCCACGCTGCAGGTCTTTAAAAAACTTTTGAAGACCCAGCTTTTCAGAATGGCTTTCCCTAGCAGTTGACCACCATTGCCACTGATTTGCTTCTGCAAACTTTATTCGCCTTTGTTTTTTTTCTTTAGGGCATCTTGGATTCTATTATTGTCTATAATTTTGATTTTGATTTTAACTATGGACTGTTATGCTTGTTTTATGTTTGGTTTTATGTTTGATATTATGCTTATTATATTTATCTTAAAATTTTATAAACTGCCCAGAGTGGCATTTGTGACAGATGTGGTGGTATAGAAATCAAACAAACAAATAAGTCTGAGTAAACAACATTTGAATGGACAAACAGCTCTGGCTTGAAGGAAGACAATTTCCTCAATTCCACCCTGAGTACTCGATGGCTGATAATTAAAGGGAGCTCTCTAACTCGATTCATTTCAGATGCAACAAGTAGAGCCTTCTGCAACCCATGTTACCCAGTGCCAACTCAGAGTAACCCACACCAGCGGTCCTACCTCTCTCCATTCCAGTCCCCACTGGACAGGTGAAGAGGCACTGGAATTTGATAGGCTGGTCATTCTGCCTTGCTCCAGGCCCTGTGCATCTTACGGGTTTATGGAAAAGGAGTACTGTAATACTCTGAATCAGAGATACTCAGGGATTCTGGACTTAAATCATTACAAACAGGCTGTTAGATAAATATAGGCCAGCAAAGGAAATTACACTTAACACTATACCACCAGCCAATCCAACTGTTCTTGCAGCAGCTTTGTGACACCTCAAGATGGTGATTTACCAAAAGAGAGAGAGAGAGAGAGAGAGAGAGAGAGAGAGAGAGAGAGAGAGAGAGAAGTCATTTTGATGTCTAATTTGGGTAGTGAAAATGGGATGTCTCTCTAGTGTTGTACTGGAGCATACAGAATAGCAAATAAAATAGCTTCTAGCAAAGAAGATTGATGCAATTTACAAACCGTGAAGAACTCCTTGTACTTCCTGTTTGTTTAATTATAGCTCCACTTGTTTTTGGTTAAGAGGGTTGCAAACCCAGTCAAAAGAGGGCCTATGCCAATCTGACGAGTAAAGAGCAAATAGATTTTGGACAAATATGAATATACAGTACAAGCACCTTAATCATATTTATAACTATTTCTGAAATGCAATTTATGTTCTTCAGCTATATTTGTTCCCAAACTACTGTTTCAGATTGTGTGCCCTCAGACATACAACAATCATCTTGCTTTAAGTCTATGACAGAACAGGAACATATGAGAATGCACATAGAGCTGTGCTACACAGCAGTACTATCTAATATATAATGACAAACAGATAACCAGCTGGACAAACAATAGCTATCCTAGGTGAAGATTTCAAGTTGCCTACTTATACAACATATGGCAGTGTGCAAATTGATGCATTTAATTTTAGCTCAGAATCCCTTCAGCTGTTTTCATTCATCTTCCTTGGTTTTTACTGGCTCCGTGTGCCTGGGAAGAGTGATTCTTCCTTTTGCATCTTAATCTTTCAAGGTCTCTGGCTGCATTATCAAGTACCTCACTATGTTTATAAGAAGAAAACAAGCAATATCTTGCTCTCATGAGACATGACGAAAGTGAGGGAAAAGCAATTAGCAGTAATGGAGCAGACAATCACATGACAAGTTTTTATTCTATTCCTTTATAAACAGAGCTCTTCCATTAGGGAAAACAGTGGTTCAGAAGACAGCTGATTATGGACAAAAGAGACGATTAAATAAATCTGCTTTTCAAGTCCTGTGCAGATCCATCCTTTTGAATGGTAAACTGAGATTATGAAATATGGAAGATTAAAAAAGGATCAGATTCTGTTATTTCCTCTTACTTGGTGTCTTATCTGTGAAGTGAATACAAGAGGGGATCCTGTAGACCAGGGTCCTCAAATTTTTAAAACAGGAACCCGCTCACTGTCCTTCAGACACTGTTGGGGGCCGGACTATAGTTTGAAAAATACAGCAGCGACCAATACTCTTGCACATGGAGTGCTCGCCCTGCCAAAAGAGCTAGAGGTAGCCCAAGGAGGTGGGATCCGACGCTTTGGGCAGAGCCCATAAGGCAGCTCCAAGGCCTGCCAGAGAGAACACATTCACGGCTACCGCTGCTGCCAGGCTGGCAGGACAGGGCTCGCCACCCTCCATTCTCGCAGAGGAAAGGACCACCTCCCAGTCCCGAGTCAAGCAGGCCCTGTCTCCAGCGCAGGCACACACTAAATGGAGGCGGGACGTTGGCATCACCATAGAAACCCCCAAAGGGGAAGGGGAACGTCAGAAGCTCTCTGATCCAATCAGGAGTGCCGCAGGAGGGTCCCACTCAGCCAATGGGAAGAGGCGAAAGCGATTGGAATAAAGACTGAACAAGAAACACCAAGAAATCTTAATCAGAAACCAAAAAAAGCTGGAGAGGGCATTGAAGGGCTTGCCCTGTCACAGGTCTAGAAGCAGGGGTCCAACACGCTCTGTGTACTAAGGACAAGGGGACCTGTGGTCCAGACATTCCCTTCCTCCTGCATGCCATGAAAGCTGTGTTCGCAGCTGAGGCAGGGGCAGCAGCTACTGCTGCGTGGCAAGTTTTCAGCTCTAGTGGGGGGGGGCAAGTGGGAGGGGTTCTGTAATGGCCAGCGGGCCAGATTCAGGAGACCCTGGTGGGCTGGATCCAGCCCGCAGGCCGTAGTTTGAGGACCCCTGCTGTAGACCATCTTTACTGCTGATAACATTCAGGCTGGCCTTTGCTATGTCAAGTCTGACATTCTTTTGCTTGCTAGCAACAAAGGCACAATACTACAAGTCAACCTCAAACCACGTTCTGGCATTTTGAATCATGGACACAGAAGCTATGTTGCACCTTCATTAACCTGTGGATTTCTTGAAGGACTGAATTCCTTGGCTTTTAACAAGTTTAACAACACGCAATACATCCACATTTGCATAAAGAATCACTGGGAAAGCTATAATTACAGTACCATATATAATTAGAATGAGTCCCACTGACATGTTTTTTTATTTGTTTATCATCAGCAAAAGAAGCAAGTATTTCTGGATACTATGTCTGCAAATGAGCCTGTCTGTCAGCATAGTAACTTGAAAGTCCAACCAAGTTCAATTATAAGAATTCCTGTGGTAATGCTGCAGTCTTAAAATATTTCTTACCTTGAAGTAAGATCATTTACTTCAAAGACTGCTCAGTTCATAAAAGAAGAACTGCTAGTAGGTTAACTCTTAAAACTAAATAACCCATTACACTGAACAGAGGCGACTTTAAAATACAGTATAACGGAATTGGTTTGTTTTAATGGCAAGACAATAAACATTGCAGAAGAGCTGTGCCCCTCTGTGTCCTTACACCTTCTCCCACCTTTTCTTTGGGGCACCTCTTAGCTTGCACCTCCTTTCTGGCTTTGACTACACAATGGGGAAAATACAGATTGTTCTAATTTCCTTGGGCGATTTTCAGGAGCGAACCCCTTCCCTCTCCACTCTCCATCTTCCACCATCATTGCACTGCTTTCAGCTGAACCTCTCTCTCATCTCCTGGCAATCCACTGCTGCCCAGAGGTGACCCGTATTTGCTCTGGCTGGTTCGCTGGCGAGGCAGGACAATCTGTTGAGCTTGCCGTTTGTTCTTTTTCACAGAGGGTGGGCAGACTGGAGCATCAGTGAATAAGATTAAACAAGACAGGTCACTAGTGAAAAAACTCGGTAGGTGATCCTCTTAAGAACATGGTCATAACTTAAGGGAGGGGGTGATGTCCTCCTTCCACTATATAAAGTGACCATCTCATGGTAAGTAGCCAATATTCCTTTTTCATGTAGTAGAGGAAGGCATCTTCAAGAAATTTGATTTACCAGAGCCTAATAATTTAGAGTGGGACCAAGAGAACCACTCTAAAGTTACAAAATTATGTGAATTGGATTCAGATGTCCACACTTTGCTAAAGGACTCTTCTCGCAAATGCTGCCTCAGCAGGGGGAAAGCAATTCATGCAGAAGAGTACACCTTCCATGTTGGCCACCCTGCAGATTTCTTCCAGAGGGGCTCTGGTGCTAAATGCAGCTGTTGTAGATGCACTCCTCGTGGAGTGAGTAGTGATGCCCTCAGGCAGCCTTGAACCAGAACTCTTGATAACATCAACTGATGCAAGCTTTTAGCTACTTAGCAAGGATTGATTTAGAAACTTCTTCCCATGGTGCCAGACTGGAAAGACACAAACAAGGTTATCTGTTTGCCCAAAATGTCCACACTGTCTGAGATATATTTTTAGCACCCTTCATACATTCAGTTTGCACCAGAACTTTCCAAGTGCCTTAGATGGGTGGGCACACTTCCTGGGACCTGTGGTAAATTTGAGTTTCATCTTTGGGGCTGAGAGATCAAGATGCAGGACAACTGTATTCTTATGGATAATGCATAGTACAAGTCAATAAGGCTTGTAGCTCAGATATCCTCCTGACTGATGTGATTGCCACATGGAACAGGACTTTCCATGTCAGAAGTTTCTGACATAGTTGAAGGGGGGCTTGTTTTAAGGCCTTTAGGATTATGTAGAGATCCAAGGTCGGGAACCTATGGGCAGGAAGATGGGGAAGGGATACCCCTCAAAGAAACCTTTTTATGTCTGGCTGAAGTCCCAGAGGTGTTCCCCCTCTATTTGGATGAACAGAGGATAAAGCTGCCAACTGTCTCTTGAGAGAATTATGTCTCAGCCCTTTGTCTACATCCTCCTGCAGAATGGAGAGTTGCAACAGAAACAGGGGATCCTTGCCCTTTCTCCTGCACCATCCTTGGAATGCCCCTCTATTAAGACACATAAGATATGTGAAGTAGAATCATTCCTTGAAGCCAGGATGGTCCCTATAACCTTGGGTTCATAGCCCTTATGTTCCAACCTCACCCTTCCAACAACTATGTGTGAAGGTGCAACCCCACTGGGTCTGGATGCAAGACCTGGTCCTACCTCAGGTGGTCTGGAAAAAAAGGGAGAGGCATGCAACCCATCTGTAAACTGAGGAGCCGAGAGAATCAAGCCTGTCTGGGCAACTACTGTATTCCTCAATGTGTTGAAAAAGAGTTCTGGGGGTACCAGTTTCAGGTTAAGTTGGGAAATCAAACACATACACAAAGTTGAATGCTGCCAATGAAATCAAGTGGTTAGAGATGTTGTATACTAATGGAGACTGCAGCTAAGAAATCAGAAGACTTGAAAGGGCAACAAAGAACTAGAAAAGCTCATCAAATATAAGGATGTGTAATTAAAGACAAATGCCAAGATCATTCAAACTAGCAGTCCCGGGTATCCGCAAAGCTCTCCTCCAGTTCCACACTTCAAATGAATCAAATGAGGAGACAGTGTTGCCTGGAAAAAATAATGCCGGGAAAGGCGGAAGGCACCTGGAACATAGAGAGTAAATACTAGGCAGATGGCTCCACTAAAGGAAACGGCAGGCCTGCAGTTGCAGGGCTGAACAGGGCTGTATAGGGCAAAATATTTTGGAGATAGTTCATTCATGCGGCCGCCACAAGTCAAGGAAAACTTGATAGCATATAACATTATAACTTTGACTCTGATGTTTTCTTGCATTTGAACGTTAACAGAGAAATAGAATTTGTCTTATAGACAAACTGATTAAAAATAAATCTGATAAATCTGATGAGAAATTGCTATCACTAAAGCCATTTTAATATAAACATAATAAGAATCATATCACTGCACCTTTTATGTGTGAAATATTGCAATATGTACACCTACAAATGTATTTTACTCTGAGAATTTGAGAAAATTTAAAACGACAGCTTCAAACAAATAATGACAGTAAAACATAGTAAAAGTGTAAATATTTTAAAAAGTTTATTTGTACAATACATGTTAAGCAGAAAGCACAAGTCAGGTAAGGATGTTTAAAGATAGAGATGTTTTCTACAAGTTCTCAAGGTAATATATACTTACCATAGAATTCACATATACATTTTCAGAGGATTATTTGTACAAAAAAATCCACTAATTTGATGGAGAAAGCAACATTTTAAGCAAGGAGCTGTGTGCCCCCACAAGGCACCACCATACCACAATTGGTTAAACATTCCCCACTTGCTCCCCATTTCACCTGCCCTTCTCTTCTTCTTCCCAACCAGATAAGCAGCTAGAAGAATTCAAGGCACTCATCTCTGTGCTGCCAGGCTCTTCCTGGAGAAGAATAATGCAACGTTGCAGGATTCCTGCTGGGCAGTCTGTGCACAAACTTCACCAAAGATGTGGAATTAGCTAACAGGATGGATGACCACTCTTATGCTTTCCAGTCTCAGATGCAACTCCATTACCTTGTTCTACCGAGATATTAGAATGTGAAAGTGACCTCAGTCAACATGACAGAAGCCAGAACCGACGGGCTTCTACTGTTTGGTCTCCTGAATTAGTGTTAGTTTACCACAGTAGTTGTCTGGAAAACAGGCTGAACTGCCTCATGAGAACCACCACCACTCCAACAGATTTTAACAAAGATTCACAGTATGAGTTCCCCTAACAAGAACTGGAGATTTCCCCATAATCTGGCAGCATGTTATGACGCACTAAGAGAATTCAATAAAATATCTTATTAAAAAGCAAATACCTAAAGTTAACACTGCTTGCTGTTGAAGTATAGGATGGTTCACATTAGAATTCAAAGCTTCCCTCATAATACCTTATAGATATTGCACTGTTATATTATACTTCGGCTGTCAATTCTCATTCTCATTCCAAAGACTTATGAAACTGTAAAAAAGTAAACTTAGCAATTTTGTGCAGTCTTCAGCATTGCATCTGAGTAGTTGGAATTTGCAAAATCTTCATTACAACTACAGTAGCCTAAGCACAGTGGAATTTTTGCCCAGCTGCCTTCCTTATACAGTACAGAAACTGATTGTCCAGTCTTTGGTCTTCACACTTTGAGCTTCCTTTTCTGCTCAAAGTAGGCATCAAATCTTGAGAGTGCATAGTCCTAAAAATGAAAATACTATAGCTGAAGTGATGTAGTCATCTTGCATGTTGCTCCAATGTGGGAGCACAGAAGCAATAGCCTACATTAAGGGCAAAAAGGGCTACCAAGTCCTCCAATTTGTTTTACCAGAAATAATGTTACTAAACCAGAAATCTGTCTTGACTACAGCTGGATTACAAGTGTTAAACTATACCTAACAGTAATTGCTAAAGTAGGAATCTGAGGGATAATTTACATTCCTACTTTACGCTTTGCCATTATTCTAAGCTTTGTTTTGGAAAGATGGCAAATGCAAGAATAAGATGACAGAATTCTGAGAGTATTGACCAATGTTCATTTCTTCAATTCAGGAGGCTGGGAGGTCAAAGCAAAGTTATCTGATTATGAAATCAGATGTTATTTTTAGGTATTAAAATAAGAACCCCTCAAGTCCGAGATGGAAAATCTTCAAAGCAAATGTGGCCTGCGTTGGTCCCCCATCTATTAAAAAAAACATTCAGCTACCATCCTCATATTTGGAATGGGAAAGAAATAAGCATCTGTGTGATGTTCCAGCCTTTCTATTATTTGGTTTTCATGCTCTTGGGTGGCCACAAGCATTCTTACACCCCAAACCAAACCCTAGACCTCACTTCTTAGTGTCATTAGAGAAGGGATTAAATTGCAAGAATTGCCAGCACCCAAAACCTCCTTCCAAATATGGTGAGTTATTCCTTTCATACTGCCCCAGCCAGAGCCTCCTGCACTCCAAGCAGGTATTTTACATAATTCAGATGTTCTGTGAAAAGGGTTCCTTAATCTAAAAGGAAATGCATCACTTCACATGACATGGGTGTAACTTCCCTTTATCAGTTGCCCAAGCTCTCCATTTTTAATTCCATACCCCAAGATATATATATATATATATATATATATATAGATAGATAGATAGATAGATAGATAGATAGATAGATAGATAGATAGATAGATAGATAGATAGATATAGATAGATAGATATAGATATAGATAGATAGATAGAACGATAGATAGATATAGATATAGATATATATCTTGAAGTATGGAATTAGGTTCAAATGATACATGATTTTTATTTGCAAGAACTGTCTTTAAAAAGCTTACCATGTATCCAAACTCAATAGAAGATAACTTTGCTTGAATGATGGACCATAAACCCCAGAGGAAATGTGATGCAAGGGCGAACCTGTCAGCAAGAAACACAAATGTTTTCTACACATTTCATTTTTTATATAAATGAAATTCATCCTTCCCTCAAGACTAGCATAAGATGGAGGAAACATGACATTCACAGACCCCCCCTTTACAACACCCTTTCAGAACTGCAATTTTTGCAATGGCAAAACTCCTCCTGTTGACACCACGCTGCAGTCTTTTAAATGTTTTATAAAATAGTTTGTAGCTGAACAGTGCCTGCAACTAACTGCCAGTAAGTTGGGAGGACTACAATGTGGTTTCCAAGTACATCAAGAAGTTGCCCATCTCTGTCTACCATTTATTATGTTAACTGTTCCTATTTTCAACCAGAAAATAATTGTATTTGTTTTTCATAAGAAATGCAATTACAACTTCAAGGAAGATAATTAAGGATATGCTCACATCACATTCTGGATATGTTCTAAACTTATTAACAGACATAGTCCAATTATATGTCTGATAATCAGTAGGCAAAATCAAGGCTAAATAGTCCATGTGCTCACTATAATCTCCCGTTTTTTTAGGATAACTTTCTGACAACAATTAATCTGAGCTACTCTAGACTATTATGAATGCTAGATTAAACATCAGAGAAACCAGAAGTGAGCAAAGTGCATTTTTTCTGATGTTGGATTTCAATTCTCATCAGCTCTGACCAACACAGGCATGGGTGAGATAGGCTGGGAGCTGCAATTCAGTAATGACTGGAAGGCTACCTTTTGCTCATCGCTGGAGTTCAGTTTCATTTAAGATGGTATGTGCAATCTACACTTTACCCAAGGCTAAGTTATTTATAACAGTATTACATATGGTATACTCAGAATAAAGAGAATAATTACCTATTTACTTCAATCAACATTTCTTCCTCTATTTTGGATTTATCTTCACTGCTCAGATTTTCAAATCCACTCTGAGAAGCAGCTAGGTAACTGGAAATGAAATGGAGCTAACAAGGACAGAGAGGAGAAGAGAAAGCTTAATTTTTTAAATATTGATACAATTCAAGTAGTTTCATTTATTGAAGCTTTGCTACAGTTCCAACTCTTGTATCATATACAGTCAGTGTTCATTTCAGGTTTGTATTAGTCTTACGTGCTCTAGGTTTTTTAATTAATTAATTAATTAATGCATTTTATAGGACTCTGGATGGTTTACAAGAATGCAAATAAATAATCTACAACTAAGCACAAACAAATAATAAACAGCAAGGCAAATTAGACAATCACACAATAACATACAAAAATCCAGCAAGAGGCAAACACAGCAAAACAAAACAAAGCAAAAATTAAAGGGTGGGGGAAAGAAACAGGAAATGGGGGGAAACACAAAATAACAGGTTACCAATCACTGAATACCTCCTTTAAAAGCAAGGTAGAAACGTAGAAAGCGCTTCATTATTTAATCTAAAGTAATATAATTTAGCATTTGGTCTATTATACAACTGCTTTTATACATAGGAAAATGGACAAAATAATTGTGGTGTTTACCTCTTGTAATGAATAAGGCATGAGAAGTGTCTGTACTGATTGGTGGGTTTGTAGGCCTTTTAAACTAATGTTTACTTTTTAACATTTGATATATTGCAAGCATTTCCAATGTATGAATATCCCACAACATTTTAAAAATCAAAGTATCAGTACTTTTCCATAGAGCAGCCCACAATTTGGAGTGTTCTGGAATACATTTGTGACGTTTCAGTTCATTTTTCAAGAATATTCAGTATTAGAGAGAGAGAGAGATTTATTAAATTATTTAGAGTGTCCCTTAATGTTGTTATTGTAGCTTTAACATTTTTGCCCCTGGCCCTTTCACAGGCTATTGACAAACATCACTTCTAATTTTCCTCTCACTGCCACCAACTAGCTTCACTAGAGAGTCTGGAGAGTGGCTTGAGGGGATTTAAGGCTCTGCTCAGCATTGAGAGAATCAGATAGGGATAGATAGGGAATCTGATAGAGTCAGAGAATCAGACAGGGACAGATAGGGACCTACACTTACTGGAGAAAAGATACAGAAGAGATAGGACTTTTAGAGTGTTAAGAGTGTCTGGGAGGAAAATTAAGTGTCTAGAGTTTGTGAACTTACGAACTGGGTGTGTATATTTTCTACTTTATTAGTAACTAAACAAGTGGGTTTGAGCAATATTCTTTTGTTTGTACAGTACTTCAACCCTTAATAATTTTGATTCTACCTTGCAATCAATAAACCTCTATTATTTTTATTCAATTTAAAACAGTCTGAAGACTATAATTTACTAGTGAAGCTAGTTGGTGGTAGTGAGAGGAAAATTAGAAGTGATGTTTGTCAATAGCCTGTTAAAGGGCCAGGGGCAAAATGTTAAAGCAACAATAACAACATTAAGGGACACTCTAAATAATTTAATAAACCTCTCTCTCTCTCTCTCTAATACTGAATATTCTTGAAAAATGAACTGAAACGTCACAAATGTATTCCAGAACACTCCAAATTGTGGGCTGCTCTATGGAAAAGTACTGATACTTTGATTTTTAAAATGCTGTGGGATATTCATACATTGGAAATGCTTGCAATATATCAAATGTTAAAAAGTAAACATTAGTTAAAAAGGTAAAGATAATAAGATATTGTTGAGACATCTGATATGAAACCTTCATATACAATATTTTTTTAAAAAATGTTGAACTTGAAGTTTAAACGCCATAGAACTCAAGGCAATTCTACTTTTTTCCTTACTTGTTGCTTCTTTGTAGGATATTTCAAGGCATTGGCTTTGAAGAATGGGTATTTTTCATACACGTAGTCATACATCCATTCACAGAAATGGTTTCCAATGTCAAACCCTCTAGAGAATATGAAATAATCAAGATGAATTTTTTGTATGTTACAAAAACTAACTAAATAAAATAAACCAAAAGAATCACCCGCTCCTTGCTATCAAACTAACATTCCATGAACGTTTAATTCATTATTTGAAAACTTTGAAAATACAGACATAACATCATTACCAAGTTCTACTATCAAAACTAGAGAGAACAGCTCTTAAATTACCCTTTCAGCAGAATCTGGGCCAAATCCTAGTTTGTACAAACATAACATATGTCCTACTGACTGGTAAAACAATAGGTGGCCTCTGTATGTCACACACACTACGTTTTACACACACACACACACATCCTGCATGTTTTGATATAATCAGTACCATGTTTAAATTTAACCAGAGAGTATTATAAGTTCAAAATTACCACACCAAGAATTCACTGCCTCGATAGTCCACTAGTTAACATGAAAAAACTACATGAAAAATGTTGGGTATATTTAAAAAATTGCCTGGGTATATACTCAGTTAAAGAAACCTAGTATTATTCTAAAATTGGTCCCATAACCTATAACTAGATATATGAGGAAATAAGCTAAGAATCTTAAATAAACAACAAACATGCTCTCAAACTAGTTTTTAAAATATCATTGTGTTGATAACCCAGAAAAGATATTTTGTTCAATATTTTGACTGACTACAGGATGACACCATATGTTTATAAAAGAAGAAAATAATAAAACAGTGTAACCATTAGTTGTGCTGGCCAACACTGACTCAAGTTGTCATCAAAAACATCTGGAAGGCACCAAATTGGGGAAGGCTCGACCTGAAGCTATTACTACAAATTATGTCAAAAATGAGCTTTCAACTTACTTCTCTATTTAGATATTTAGAAAGACTCATTTCTCTATTTAGTTCTTTTAAAATAGAAGTGAGAACTATTTCACTAAATCCACACTGATTCGGTGGGCCTTGTATAGCGCAACTTACTACATGAAGCAATTGAATTTTAGCTAACCTGTCTTCAAACATAACATCCAGATACAAAGAGTTAACTCTCTAACTTAGGTAAACACTGGGGTTCCTGGTGAATCAACAGCTGGCAAAATAAGTGCAGACAGAGGCAATCATGACACATTAATGACACAAGGTTACGACAATTATGACACATTAATGACACAAGGTTATGCTAACCTTGCATTACCACTAGTTTGAGAACAGCAGAAACGAATAACATTTACCTATAGTTGTAGCTGCTGTATTCAAAGTCAATTAACATCAGTTTTTGTTTCTCAGAATCTTCTCTGCCTTCCAGAAGCAAGATATTCCCTGTGGGAAGAGAAAAAAAGAAATATAAAGTGGTAAGCATACTAAAGCATATAAAATCAGTTTATTGGGGACAATTCTGCAGCCTAAACATATGAACTTAGGTATCAAATATTTTGACTCCTGAGCATTAGTAATCACTACAAAATATCTCATTAACGCAAATGTTCACTATGATAATGAATGTGTGCATGGAGGTTTTGCCTATCCCAAATACTCCATGGATGCAACCAGAAGCTGTGCAAGCCTGATCAGTGATGGTTGTCAGTTTAGCCACTAAGTGACACATCCTTTATCTTGGGTCGGTAAGAGTGAGTAGGAATTACACCATTTGATTGTTAAATGAGAGGTGTGAATTCTTACTAACCCATTACTTCCCCCTATAAAAATTTCATAGGGCTACAGAAAATGATTTTGACACTAGCCAAGATATTTTCCTTCTTGTCTAGTTATGAAATGTAATGCAATGGAGTGACATAATTTTCTGCACTAAACTCCACTGTCATCTACACTGCAACCTCAAGACCTCTGTACTGTAGTATTGCATTATCTCTCCAATTTTAGGAAATTCACACCGCACTGCCAACTATGATATAGAATCTGAACTACAGTAATACCTTGGATAACTCTGATAACAAATTTTTTGGATAACGTATCATAATTTCCAGCCCCCCCCCCCAGCCTTAGCCAGGGGCGCGATGGGGAGGCGGTGGTGACGTGCACGGATTTGGCCACCACCAGGGCACCCAACGGAAGTAGAGCTGCAAAGGTGGGAGGCTGGGCGAGATAGGGGAGGCGCCAGCGGTGGCAGGGGCCAGGGGAATGTGTGTTCTTCGGCCACCACCGGGGTCTGGAGAGGTGGCAGAGGCAGCGGCCGGCAAGGAGGGGAATGCTCACTAGCCGCAGGACATGGAGCAAACAGGAGGAGGAGGGGACGCAAGGGCTGGGTGTAACCTGGGTTTTTTGGGTAAGCTTCCACCCCCTCCCCCATTATACGCCCCCAAGCGCAGAGAGTAGTGAGTTCCGCTTCCTAGAGTGGCAGGAAATGATCATTGTTCTCAGGAAGGAGATGCTCTCCACGTGGCTTTCTCTCCCCTCCCAAAGCTCTATAGTTGCTGGAAATGGGAGGAAAAAATCCTGAGAAGATGGAGGAGGAGGAGGGTGCAATGAAGGGAGGGGGAAATTGCCCCCCCCGGAACGGATTCATTTCAATGGGAAACCATGTTTCGGATAGCAAATATTTTCTGATAACAAATTGCCTGTGGGACGGATTAAATTTGTTATCAGAGGTACCATTGTAAATTGTGGCAGAAGAGGCCAAGTTTACTTTAAACTACTGTAGAAGTTTTACTTTGTATAAGGACTACATTTCATTCTTGAAAAGTTTTAGAACATCATATGAGTTGCAAGATACAAAACATGTTATGGTACCTTCTTGGCAATCATTATGGCAAAACACAACTGGAGATGGAGTAGCTTCTAGCAAGGACCTGGAAATAGCAATGCAAAGTGTTCACTTAATTAAATGGCAACCAGGATTGAAATACAGGATGTTGAGAACACAATTAGATTTCTTTGCAGTCTCTCATTTCTTATAAGCAGACAATTCTGCACACCACCTTTACTAAATTAATTCCAAGAGGGACCAAATCGGTTATTTAAACAAACTCTCTCAACTCCTAAGTCTATGGTACCTGCCCGTTTCTGTGCCTACCCAATTTCCAAGAAAAAGACAAAACCTGGGAGCTAAAGACATCAGATAAACACTTGTTAGCTTTTTCATTCCAGAAATTCAGGAAGTAAAATACGACTACCATCTGGAATCTTCAGAAAATTAATTATATTTTTGCAGAAAACAGGCATATAAGTTTTGTGATCACAACAGTATCAAAACCTAGTTTAACTTGATTGTCTCTGTGGATTGATAGGTAAACACTTTTGACAACACACCTAGATGGGCAGAAATATTCTAAGTTCACTGAATGCTAGACTGTTAAGTGCTACAGGCTCAACTGGAATTTCATCACTTGGTCTTCTCTTACAAAAGTAACTTCCCAACTCGGCAAGAAAAAAGTTGTCAATCACCTATATTTCAAGTATGTTTAGCTGTATCCTTATCTAAATGGAAAACTGACTCAGTCACAAATTAAAAAGTAATCCAAGAAGGTGCTTCCAGCTTCTTCAGTTGATACTTATGAAAGAAAACATCTATAGTCAATCACACAATGGACTTGCCCATGAAATGTAATATTAGTAAGAACAAAAACATTACCGTAGGGATTTAATTTCTTGAGGTAGGTTGTAACTGAGGATCTTATTCAGTTTTCTAACACGTGACTCCCTTGTGAATTTGATTCTCATCACTTGGTTTAAGTACCTGCATAAAGATTTTTTTTGTTTAGTCAGGATTTCTAAATTGCAATGGCCACCAACCCCCCGACACATGACCATGTTGAAGAAAATTTTAAGAAATCAGCTAGAGACTTTTTAAAGGACTTTCTTGCTACTACAACTAAGCCAAAATAAATATATATATTTTTTCATCAATAGAAAAGGAAGCAAAATCATCTCTCTAAAATATCTTTTACACCTTTCTCTTAAAAAAAAATCTACGGCAGTTAACATCATTAAAAGCAACAGTGGGTGTACAATTACTAAAAGGATAAAACAAATACCATATTAAGAAGCAGTAAGGCACAACTATCCATTAAAAATCAACTTAGGCAGCCAGTCACTCAGGGGAAGCTTGCCTCAAGAGAAAAATATCTCCCTGCATGTGGAAGGACAGCAAATAAGGGGTTAACCTCTCCTCCTGTGGGATGGAATTCCTATACCTGGGTATAGCAACAGAGAAGAACCTTTCCTGTGTGACCACTAAATGCACCTTTGAAGGAGGTGGGATGGATAGAAAGGCCTCCCTGATGTTCTTAACACTTGAGCCAACTCATCAAGAGATGTAGTTCTTGAGATAGCTTGGGCCCAATCCATTTGGGGCTTTATAAGTTAGAAGCAGCTCTTTAATTCTGCCCCAAAGGAGATTAGCAGCCACTAGACCTGCTGTAACAGGGGGTGGGGGTTAAAAAGCTCTTCTACCTGAGCTTCAATAAGAGCCACTCTCCTTATATATTAAAATGTTGTTAAATAAAAACATTAAAATAAATCAGCAAGTGCTTACTTCTCAATTGTTCCAAAAAGCCATTTTGGTTCTTTATTAAACGGCATTTTCATACCATGAAACCTAGCCATTTTCTCAGCTATTTCTGCGGATATATCAGGCAAACCTAGTTCTTCCGTGTTCAGCTTCCTACTCTGAAACACACAGAGCACAGCAGAAATTGGTTAAGAATACATCTCCTGGAAATGTCAAACTACCAAATTAATTACCAAAACACCTGATACATAACAACAGTAAGTAAATACCTGGAAGTTAATAGGTGACCAAAGCACTTTTCTCACTTTTGTTTTCAGTACTACAGTTTAACACCATAGGTAGTTCTTTGCTCTAGTGCAGAATGTCCATGCTTATTTCCTTTAACTAACACACTGTAAAGCATTAAGTCTGTAAAACAACCTTTTTAAACCGTATGGACTATTTCCCCAATGGATGGGGAAATCTGAAGGAGGGTTATGTAGATAAATTTCAATATGCTTGAGGAGGGCACAAGAAGAGAGGAACTATTTCACATTTGCATTTTCAGAATTTCAAAAAAAATGTTCTTGGAGCCATTTCTTTCATACTGTGGATCTCCTGCCTTAGACAAAGTCTTCAAGCCAACCTTTGTATTGCTCCTTATTTCTTCAAACACCTCCTACTCTTGTGCTGGGGAAAGGAACTGGGTGCATCTTGAATCACAGACCTTTCCTAAGTTTCCCCCACCCACTGGGGAAAACAGTCCATAGGAGGGTTATATCTACACTGCACAGCTGTTGCAAATTCTATCACGGCATAATCATGTTGCAAAGAATGCTTGGTCTATAATGGCAAATACTTCCCACATTTGCTTTTCCTAACAATCTACACAGTAATGTGTCATTACAATTGCTATTATATTAACAACTGGCACTCACAGGAATGAATTCCTCCAGCCGGCCTTGTGGAAAAATTCCATAGAGTTTTGGTCCAAGAGATCTTTCCGCAAGAATGGCAAACATAACACTCTCTAGAACCACAGCTTCTGCTCCCTAAAGAGGTAAAATAAAATTAGCTTTTACAACCTAATTACTAGTAAATCACACATACAAAACTTTGCTCCTTTCCCCTTCCAGATTTTGAATGTCGAAACCCACCATGACCCTTCCTTGGCATCAATGGGTGCCTCTTCATTTTCCTCCACTTTCAGGCAGCCAGGGAAGTTCTACTAACACTAGCAAACAGGGTCTCTACTGGAGGAGCCCCAGTACTCCATTCAGCTTGGTCAAGCAAGGGGGAAATTCTGGTGCACTTCTCTGACAGCTGGGATGGACAACCTTCCTCCTCTTCCTTCTGTGTGGTGGAGGCAATGCCATAACCACAATATAGAATCATAGAATAATTGAGTTAGAAAGGGCCTGTGTAAGGCCATGGAATCCAACACCTTGTTCAATGCAGGAATTCAAATCAAGACAGATTTGACAGATGGCTGTCCAATTTTCTCTTGCATGCCTCCGCCTAAATCTGGCTTCCTGTGGCTGGATTCTATTATTCTGTGTCCTACTCTCTGGGATGATCAAGAACAGATCTTGTTCCTCCTCTATACAACTACCATTTGTGTTTGAAAAGTGCTACCACATCTCCTCTCAGTCTTTTCTCAAGGCTAAACGTGCCCAGTTCTTTCCATCTTTTCTCAAAGAGCTTGGTTTCCAGCCCCCCTAATCATCCTTGTCACCCTCCTCTTAACTTGTTCCAGTTTGCTGTTGTTGTTGTTACAGCATCCTGCTTAAACTGTGATTTGTGTGTGTGTGGGGGGGGGTCTCTGCTACCTTCCTCACATAGCAGGGTACCTGGGTCCAAAATGAGAAGTAATTTCTACATAGGTTTTAGTCACTTAGTAAGACATAACAAAGTCTTGTCTTGTCTTTGGAAATAGCAATGCAATAGCAATGCCTGGACTTTGTCTTCAAAGTCCAGGCAGGAGCTTGGGCTGCCCTTCTCCACTTCCTCTGGCAGCTGACCGTGCCGATAAGGAGGCGAGATAGCCAATGAGCGGTAAGCTGCCTGAAGAGGGCAGCCCAAGCTCCTGCCCAGACAGGCATGCTGCTGGAGAAAGGAGGAGGACCTCGGCTGTCACAGAGAACAGTAAGTAGGCAAGCTGGTCATGGGAGAGGAGGGAAGTTACATGCAAAACCTGTGGTGCTCTGTGTTCAATGCAGCACAAAGCTTAATTGTTGTGCTTCATGCTCATATCTAATCTAAAGTGGACATTTTGTCCAACAGTTTGAATCTTATATTGCACATCTAAAAGGAATATTAATTTACTTAATTTGTTTTTTTTTTAATTTTGCCGCCCACGTCATCTCCTGTGAAGGGTTTTGCCTCTCCTTATCTTATTAGTACCTTGCTTTTTGCCCTTTTGCCTTTTTAAAAATTGTACTTTCTGGTCTAACTGTTTTATCTGTTAACCGCCCAGAGTTCCACTACGGAAGACGGGCGGTATAAAAATATTACAAATAAATAAATAATAAATAAATAAAGTAAGCCTGAGAGATAGGTTCTCCAGCTAGGAAGTTGTTAACATAAACTCCTTTTCCATACTCCTTCCCATAAGTAGACTTGCTGGTAGGTAGTAATACTGCAGGCTGAAGCCCTTTTCTGCAAGTGGATCTTCTGAATGAGGCAGCAGCTCTAGCAGTTAATCTGGATTTGTAACTACAAAATACAACTGTAGCCTCTGCTTATATACTGCCCCATACCACCTCAAGTAGTCTCTGAGCAGCTTACAGTTTTTAATTACAGTATGCAGTCTATACATTACCTCCCCCGCCTCAAGCTGGGTACTCATTTTACCAATCTTGGAAGGCTGGAAGGCTGAGTCAACCATGAGCCTGCTACCTGGGATTGAACCCCAGGTTGTGAGCACACCTGTGTGAACTAAGGCAATATGTAATTATATATAAAAACTGCTCTAGTATGGGACACAATAGAAGGATAATATCTTAGAATAATACCCAAAACGTAAATAACATCAGCCCAATATAGAAAAAAAAAACTCAATACGTACTTGTAAATCAATTTCCTTTTGGGCTTGTCCAGATCCTCCTTTATTACAGGACCTCTATAAATGAGAAAGGTTAACATTTACAATGAGATGCTGAACATGAGTAATTTCTTGCAACCACCACAATTAGGAAAGCTAGGAAAGCCAGCTAGAACTATTTACTTGGCAATGCTCTGGAATTATCAGGTATCTTAACAAAACTCCTCTCCCAGTCATCACGAGACTTCACTCCAGAAACTTCAAAAAGGATGTGCCATTGAATTCCAATGTATCAGTCTGCCTATAACCCAACAGAAAGGGCCACTAGCATGAGATGTGGCCATCTGTCTGACAACAGCAGCTGGGAACCAAAACATTCTTTATATATACAAACACAGTGATTTGGGAGATACAAACACGTTTTTACTATAAACCAGTTTTGCCACAGAGATGTAGGGTGAGCAAGGTAGCAGCACAAGGACAAATATTAGATTACAGCTAATATTCCACCTAATCTTACAGTTAAGAAAGGCACTTGATATTAATATCAAGCTGTGGACAGATCTCCTTTCTATTGTAAAGCAACAACAATATTTTAAACCATTTGAGAAATTATCTTAAGTCACTTTTCAAACTAATGTAAGCAAAGCATTAGCCAGTTTCACATTTTACTGTCTGCAATTCATTAATACTTATCAAGTATTTTCTAGGGTTCCAACTTGTTTCATTTCTGAACTCAATGGCACATGCTTTTACCATAACTACAACTATAAATTGCAGCAAGAATGCAAGCTTTGTACTCCATTAAGGAATTCAAAGCTATAAAAACAGGTATGATGTTTCAATACTCTAGTTCCATTCCAAGCACTATACTAATGGTCCAATTCTGTAACACATTTCTTAAGAACAAACTATACTGAAAGAACCAAAAGGAAGCTTTTGACTAACAATATGCACATTAAAGACAATGAAACTGAATATACTATTTCTGCTTTGACATCTCTTCTCCAAAAACCGACTGAACAAATAGCAAGCAACAGCTTATGTGTCACCCAAGCTACAGAATTTCTCACAACTTATTTGCTTCAAGTTGAAATAACCCATTTGCCACAGTGCAGTGATTCTTCCCTTAGAATACTGTAAATTAATAGGTACTTTATATAAAAATAGTACTGCAGAACTACCTCCTTTCCCACAAAAGCACATATTTTTGAATATTCGCAAGGACAAGTTTAGAATTATATACTATTTAATATTTATTGTTGTTACTACTTAATGTGTTACACAAAAATGTTATCAATGACATTTTCCCCCTCAACTGGCATCTCCCTGAACAGCTGTCAATGTTGCACCATTACCCAGAAGTATTTTGTGTTTGCTGCTCCCCTACGATGGTATAATCTATCAGAAGCAAACTGGATTAAGAGAGGTTTTATCATGGACCTTAACAGGTACTCATGTTCACTTGTTCTGATTATAGCAGTAGATGTCTGGTCAGCATTTTTGTACTTTTAAAATAGGTGCCAACTAACCTTTAAACTATCCTGCTTTGATGCATTTTGAAGTGAGCCAAGTTTGAAAAGAAAAAGGGAGAGGTAGATTATTCAAATGTTAATTATTAATAAAGAAAAATTATATATTGCCCTTCTAGTCTCTCAGTCCAAATTAGCAACTAGAAGACAAGGACATTGAGTCCACGAGGTTTGCATCCAGAGCTCTGCTCTTTCTTGGTTTCTTTGACTGCCACTCCCAAAATTCTGCTTTCAAACCCAAATCTACAGTGTCTAGAAAATAAAACTTTCAGGTTGTTTTTGTTTTTAACTTCCTTTATCAACCTCACTTTCTCCCACTCCCCTTTTCCTACCATGGTGCTTCCTGGGAACTGTAGTTCTTCTGGAACTGTCCTCTAAACATAAATGGGTGGCAAGACTGATTCTCAAGACAGTCCATGGGAAGATAAGTTACATGATTTATGGCATTGCTGATCAACCAGGAACAGAGGGTGTTGGGAATTGTAGTCTTGCTGCCCACTAGGCTCTTTAGAGAGTGCCTTCCAAAGTTCTATGACTCCAGGAAGCACTGTGATAGGAAGGGGGAAGTGAGAGGAATTGAAGCCAGCATTGAAGGTAAATACCCTGAAAGCCCTTCTTTAAAGGTCTGCAGATTTGGGTTTGGAATTGTGTCCCAAAATTCGGCCTGGGCATAACTGGAGAAATCTGGGAGCTGCAGTGCAAAAACACAAAAAAGCACACAGGGCCAGTTTCTAAAGAACTGCATTTAAGATTCAAATGTGCCAAATGTGTAGTTTACTTTAGCAGCCTTCCATATAGTGAAAAACACTGATTGTAGCAAAGGGATTTCTATGTAGCCAAAGAATGGAAAGCAATTCATGAAGACTGCTCAGATGGCCTGGATGTATTAATATTAACAAGATTTTGCTGAAGTTCTGCTTCAAGGAATCCTGATGCAAAAGTCAATGGATCAATATGTTCACATTTTAAAATATGTGTCTAAACAGCAAGCCACTGCCTTTTTACGGTACTTTTACTGTGCAGACAATAGCTAACATCAAAGAAGACTTTAAGAAAGTTGGTGTATATGGTAGTTCTTACCAAAAACAAAGGCAAAGGGGGACTGTATTGCATAATAAGGCTGTTGGTAATCATTTGAACCAAACACCGAAGCACCATAGAGGAACAGGTATGCATTTAACATGTCTGCAGCTTGCTGAAATCATGCCATCAGACTCCATTCTGCGTGTTAGCAAGAATTGATCAACAGTTAAGAGTAACACTTGGGCAGGCAGGTAGCCTCTAAATATGTGGAGCTACTACTCACCAGCCTCATTTTTCATATTAAGTCATAACAGCCTGGCAAAGCATGAGACAAAGAATATATGAATTCTCTTCACTTTTGTAGTATCAAATGAATAGGTAAATTTTTAATATAAAACTGAGATGCAGTTGCTCCCTCTTTTGCTGTTATGGGACACAATATATGTTTTAACACAGTACAGCTTATTAAAAATGAAAGTCAGATGCAACAGTTATTCAGAACCTGGAGTAAACTACTAATAGCCATTATTGTGCATTATTGTACTTTGGTCTGAAGAAACTGTGTTCAGTTTTCTTCTACTTATACAAAGAAGATTTAGGTAGTTGAACCGCAATTCAATGACTATATGAATCAGGTTAATGCATGCAATACCCAAATATAAAACCTCAATTTGTACTGGGTATTTATGTAGAAATAATGTCTTAATTTTCTCATTGTGAATAAAGAAAAGCATGGATTGACATGGAGACTGGGACTGGACAACCAGTACTACAATTCCTAGACCCAATTCAAGACCTAAGTACAGAATTTAAGAACCTACTTGGAATCATAAAGGTCAATGAGACAAATCATATTTAAAAATCATTGAATAGTTTGACATGTATATCTTGTTGTGCTCCTGAAGGACACAAGACACAAGCAGACTCATACTGAACTCTTTTTAATGGATGAACCATTTCAGCTCCAAAAAGCAGGAACAGAGTGTGTACTTTGGGGCTTACAATTTCTAAAGTGGGAATACCACTTTATGAAAAGAATAATGAGTTATTGATTCAGGTCCTATAAAACCCAGGAACATTCCTAATCCTTTTTACTTCTGATCAAGCTACCATTCTTTTAAGGGAGCAGAAAGAAGGAAGTGTGTTTAATGCACTATTATGGGCATTCATAGCTCCCATTTAACTTTTAATACTATAGCAATGTTATGATAAGCATTTTCAACATATCTTCACTCTGAGCCACAAAGAAATTAAACTTGTAGAGAATGCTCCAACTTCAGAGATCTCATACTATACCGTGAATCGTGTCTGTCACCTGGAAACCAGAGTGCTCTAGGCACGATCGCATGGACAAGCCTGCAGCAGAGAACACATGCACATACAACTAAAATGGTACATTACCCTCAGATGACCCTTAACGCCACCCAACAAAGCAAATGTCCCCTTAGCAAGATTTCTCCTATCACACTATCTGCCAACAAAAGATGTTTGCAGTTATTCCTTACAAGACATTAGGAGCAAGAAGCACATTGGCAATAGAGTATTAAGAATATACAATTGTATAGTCTTAAGCAATACCACAGGAATGACAGTCTTATTCTCTGTATGACTGAAATGACAAAGGCTATATGAATATTATAGCCTTGAATGGTCCATGTTGTATGCAGTATTCAGATTTAGCAGTGAGTAACAGCAGACGTATATTTAACATACGGATATTAAAGACAGAGAGGAAGCTTCCCCAGTTCTCTTTATCTCAGCAACCCGAACTGCTATAATTAAGTATCACTTTAATCCAGTGAGTATATATAGCAATCTATCAATTTTTAGCTTCTTTAAATGCACAGTACAGTTGCTTTGACAAATAACTGCCTTCATGGCTTAGGGGGAAAACCCAGTAGTTTAATCACTGCAAATAAAATTTTAAAATAAATAAATAAAATTAGCGATTTCCCAAAACAAATCTTTTAAAGTTGATCAGGTGGGCCAAAAGCAATTCCAATTAATTTCTATTCATTAAATTGAACTGCTGCTACGAAGACATGTTCTTTCAGTTTGAATAGGATGAAGGAAAGGAAAGTATATTAATATTTAAGTAGAACCTCAATTCTTCAAAGGCCATTATATAAGTCTTCTTTTAAATACTTGCTCAATGGTGTGCTCAGAGGTTCTCTGAATTAATTTCAGGTTGACAGATAAAATTTTATACACAGATCAACCAACTCAGCTCAATTCTTGGCTTTATATATCAACAAAGTACAAATAGTGGCTTAAAATTAAAGCTACTATGATGACTAAACAAGGCCCCATTCTCTTTCTTCATAACAATTTCAGCCAACTTAAACAATTTATATTGAACAGTATGTACTGACATTTGTATTTTCCAGAAACATATGATAAGCAAACTAGAATCATATTTAGTTTGTAAATAATTAGTTGTTTTCCTTTTTGCTAAGTATTTTCCAATTACTATTTTAAATTTTTGGACATAGGAGAAGAGATGCAAATTTGGACCCTGAAATATTTTGATTTTCATAACAGTAATGTATTCTGCAAGAGGCAGCCACATAATATAATTTACATTCTAATTAAAATCTTCTATTTACATTGGGTACAAGGTCTTTTGTCATTCAAACAGCAATTAAAGATCAGTTATATGGAAAATAATATCTATGTAAATAAAACCTGCATCCTTAAGACTTGAAAAATACTGAGAGATCTGAATTTTATTTTCTCCTACATATAAACAAATGAGCAAATTTTCTGAGAATCTCAAATAATGGAAAATGACAGCAAAACAGTTTGCTTATGTATTGAATACTGATCTGGAACAAACAAATGTTCATAGCTGAGATCCTCAATATAATCTGAAAGTTTTACCTTAGGACTGTTTCTGCTTACTTAACCCTTAGTGAACTGCATCAAGAGCAGTCATTTCACTGCCACTATGGAAATAAAGGAAATTAGATATCTTGGAAGATCTTGCATATGAAGAAAAAAATGTTAGGATGTTAACACTCAAATGAATGGCCAAATTACACTCTGAAGAAAAATCCAGAGCTCTTGTCTAGTTTTATTCATTAAGTAACACAATGGGTATGTCAAAAATCTGTAAGCTGAGTAAAAGTAGATATGTGCCCATGTTCTGATTAAGATTCTTCAGGTGTGGATATTCAGAGTATTATGATTATAAAAGATATACTAGAAAATCCATAGAAATATGAAGATCCTGAAACAGCAACTATTTTTTCTAAATTGAAGTCAGAACTCATTGCAACACACTAAGTCCAACTATCTGAGGTAGCTTAATTGAGCTAAATCAGCTGATTATATTTTTAAATCAGCTGATTTGTTGACATTTTAATAAAAGAAATATATGGTATATATACTACGTCAATTAAGTATGCAGAGTTAATGTAATTAAGCGAAGCTGGTAGTCCTAGTTACCAATATTTCACTGTAATGTATCACTTGCAATAAACAAAAGGAAGATGTATTTGAGTAATAACATGTTTGCCAAATTCCAAATCACGGTACTTTATGCAATATAAACAGAATCCAACGTTCACATAATCAGTCAGTAACATGCCCTGGTAAATCTCTTTGTATATTCTCAAATAATTATATGAAATTATATATACCTTTTTATTTCATTATACAGACTTTAAATGTATTAGCTATAGGAGACTGAGGACAAAGCCAAATCAAACACTCACTATAACGTATCTTTGAGGCAGTAGGGCTCTGCTCCATTTAATAAGTATCAAGAGCATAGATCTGATGTTCCGTGTTAATGTGGAATTCAGCTTGTTCTTGCACTCTCTTAGGATGGCATAAGTGCAAGAGAAAGAATTCACATTGCAACTGAAATAGATTATCCATCCTTCAGAACAGAGTCCCACACTCTTCTGCAAGACCATGTGCCTTATAGTCTCTATCAAAATTATCCATGTAAATGTGGAGATATGATACAGCTATAATTCTGACTGTTCTACATGTTGCATGCATGTAACTAAGTACATGTTTAGAAAACTGCTAATAAAGTAGAATCAATGCTTAATTATTGGATATAGTATTCAGAAATAACAACAGCCACAGAGATTTGTCTGTTAATTTTACAACTCAAGATACCCATGTTATGAGTTTACATGAATAGCAGTCAAGATTATTATATGCCTCATAAACTATAAACAGGATTTTACTGGATAATTTACTAAGTAGGAGGCATGTAATAATACTTATTTACTTACAGACAACCCCCACTGATTTCAGTGGGATTTACTGTGAAGTAGAAGGGCAATGAATTGCACAACTGTGGCTTATACTCTTTGGTTAAGCATAAACATTACCAAAATGCATTGCAAATGCAGCACATGCATATAGCAGATTCTTACAAGATCAAGAGAATCCAAATAGCACTGGCAGCTTCACGGTCTTCCTCTACTACAAACCCCAACTGGCTCTGGTAGTATAAAGCATCATTCATCGCCACAAACTATTCCAAGCTAAACTGTCAGGATTAGCTCAACTGCAATAATTATTATCCGGTAATCTACAGACTAATTGTTATAATGCATTGTGTGTACTGTTCCATTAGAGAGGACTGTTCAGAAACGGTGACAGTTTAAAAATATAGCTGCTAGGCTATTAACCAGAATCAACATACCTGTCAAGTTTTGGATTTGGAAATAAGAGATTGGGATCACAGTACCTCCGCACCTACCACATATTGAGCATGCTTGATGCTTCGAGCATGCTCAATAGCTGTCCCCAACATGGTGGCACCCATGCCATTCATAGGGTTTTTTAAAAAATTATATAATCTGGGACATTTCCAGGGAAAATAATATATCTGGGAATGCAGTGGGAAATAGGGGTAAAAAACGGGATTTTCCCAGCAAATACGGGACACTTGACATGTATGAAAATTAATCACTTTGAACATATTGGTGGTATTTTACTTTTAGTCAATTTTGAATTAAAATCTGAAATACTTGTGCTCGCTTTTTAGAACATTAAACAGTGTTGGACCCAAGTATCTAAAAGAAATCCTGCCACGTATTAGTTTGCCCCTCATTATATAATGGCTGTCCTTCAGACCTCTTTATCTGAAATAAACTAAACAGCAATTGGAGAATTGCCATTGCTGTGGCAAATTACCTGCTTCTACCATTTCTTCTTCAAGAGAGGTGTACTCAGCACCCATACTGTTGTATTTACAGAAACATATTTATGCATTTTATTCCCTTATATATCTAATATTTTGTTTGCTTCTAACTGCTGCCATGATAGTGTCATGTATCTGCATTACCCTTTTATTCTCTATATAAGCTAACACAGGAGCATTACTGAATAGTAGGTATGTAATTCTAACTAAATCTATGTGAATAAAGCATCTCTCTTGAGCTTGTAAAAATCCTCTGTGCATAGCCACAGTGAATCCACCGTGCTCTAGCCATTTTACATTTACATTTCCATTCACCCATTCTTACACACTAGATAGCAACAATATGGGGAAAGGGAAACAGGAAACTTAGGCACCGTTATTACAGGCTGTTTAAGATCAGTTGTAACGAAGTCATAGTGCACCTTTTCTCGGGAAGTTTTAGAAATGATATGTATGATGATGCATGTCCAACATTAATAATCCAGTTCCAGACAGCAAATAAATGTACTAACAAGTTTGCATCTCAACAAACAAATATTCACATTTTTTAACATTTTGGCTTCAAGTAACTCCTTGTATCACTGACAACACCCAACAAAGCATCAATTACCACTCACCTGAAATGTATTTACAAAGCAGTGCAGTTTGTACACAATAAGAGGCCAACAAATCTGAGGAGCTCTCAAAAATGTCATGTATTATTTTCAAGCCTATGCTATTTTAGTATGTTTAGATACCCACCCACTCCACTACAAATACTCACCATTTGCAGAATTGCACCATATAAACGAAGAAGAACAGTGCGTGGTTCATCTGCAACAGTCTCTATAGTATCAGGTAATGAGCACTGGAACAGCATGTTGCTCAGGCCTCCTCTGTGAAGAAAAGTGTACAGTTTAATAATAAAATCAAAGCTTACTGTACCAACAATCCACACTAATCAACTAATCATGCAAGAACTATTCTACTGTCTACATTTTCTATTCATCCGCACTGCTCCTGGTAATTTTTACAAATACAGTGGTACCTTGTATTTATTTATTTATTTATTTATTTATTTATTTATTTATTTATTTATTTATTTATTTGGTACTCTTGTATCCCGCCCATCTTCCAGAACGAAACTCTGGGCGGCTAACAATAAAACAGCACAAAAAGAGAATTCATTCATACCAAATGAAATTATGTTAAGCAATTTTTCCTTTATACAAATTTCCCATAGGAATGCATTGAAAATGGAGTAATCCCTAATTGTGACCATTTTATGTTGTACAGATTTGCCCCTTAGGCGATTCTGTTAAGCAAATTTCCCCTATCTCCAGAACTTTTTATGTTGTACAGATTTTATGTTATGCAAACCATTTGTTATACAAGGGTCCACTGTATTTAGGTGTAAAATGTATTAGAATTTTAAAATGTGCAATTAAAATATTTAGTAGTAAAGCTAAATAAAAAAATATTACCTAGTCATGTGCAGGGAAAAAAACTATTTTAATTTGGTTTAGCATGTTTGAAAACAATTTTTTAAGAGGTGACTACATGGTGCACATGAGAAAGAGGGCTTTGATGCCCAGGAAGCATATTTTTGTTTTAAAAATAAGGCATTTTACATTTTACATTTATTTTAAATCACTCATGAAATTATTTATTGCTTTGGCACATGTGAACATCATCAGTGCAATTTGTGTCTGGAACGGTTTTCAGTCACTGTACCTTCAAAACCTCAAATGCAGTTATTCAAAAAGCTTTTCTAGTCCTTTCAACTACAGAACAGATTAAAAGTTCTTCCAAAAAACAGACTTATTAAAACACATGACTACCGTGTGATTGTAAATGACTTTGAAAAACCCAATCCCTCTCCCAAATCATTCGCATAGTGTAATGATGTCCTTAGGCATAAAATGTATTAAATGCTAAAAATGTGTATTTAAATATTATTTAGTAGTAAAATTTGGTAGAAATTTGAGTCTCAACCTACTGTATTGTTACTAAGAGCTCCAAAGCAGTTTTAAGACAGACCAACTAAAAATATTAGTTACAAATACACTGCATGCAACAATAGTTGTTTCTATTATGGTTCCATTGTGCAAAACATGATCCAATTCAATAATGGCAAAAGACAATCTTCTGCGCAACTTGTGCTCACCAGTTTATCCTACATTCTTATAGGGTAACTCAGGACCTACCCCATTTCATTGCAAAGTGAAGAAAAACAGTTGGGCATGTAAATTAACTTTGTTTTGGTCTGTAATGAATTTCTCTCTAATGCTTTTAAGACTGAGTAGACAACATACAGCCTACCAAGAGGTCAAATGCAGATGCCACAACTGCTACCCACCCATCATTTTGACTTTTATACATACAGCCTTTATTCCTTCTAGGGCAAGACATTCTCAATGGGGACCATATGGCCCCCTGGAAGGCCATGGCACATTTGAAATGGGCTGTGGAACTGGGAAGAGTTTTTCACACATTATCTTATAAAGTTAGTTATGTGACTTATTTGGTCTGTACAGTAATATCTTGCTCTACAAGCATAACTCGTTCCAGGAGCATGCTTGTAAACCAAAGCACTCATGTTTCAAAGCAAATCTCCCCATAAGAATTAATGGAAATTTAGATGATTCGTTCTGAGGTTCCATAGACCACATACTGTACAAACAAAAGAAGTTGGCTAGAAGTCCACGTCCACACCATGGTTTAGGTATCTGGCTGTGGAATCTGCTCTGCTTGGGAAAAACAACTGGATTTTACTCTGTTTTTAATGTGGCAATAATAAAATGCAATTTGTAGCCCTATGCACACACAACTAGTTAACCCATGACTAGAAATGGTTTGAAAAATAATAAAGGATATTGAAAACAAATTAAAGAAAATGAAACAAACCCCTAACCTGCACTCATCTTTGAAAACATTCCTGGCTGCTGCAAGGGAGGCCTTCCTCTCTCCTCCCTCTGCTTTTGAGGGTTGCCTGAGATGGAACATTCCAGACAATCACCCACAATTTAGCAGGTAAAGAGAAAGAGAGCCACCATCATGTGACTTGTGATCATGTGACCTGCTTCAGTGCTTGTACTGCAAGACACTGCTTGTTGATCAAGGAAAAATTTAAAAGAAATGTTTGCTTGTCTTGCAAAACACCTTTAAACCAATGTACCTGTACTTGTAAATCAATGTATTACTGTATTTCTTTCATACTGTGTGCCCAAAAGAGTTGAAAATAGCTGTTTTGGGAAGCACGTTTTTCTTGTTTTGAGGGGCACTCAGCACCTGAGTTTCCATTTCTTGACTTTCAAAAATGTATTTAAAATGCATTTTAAAATGATCACTATAGAATAAGGAAATGGGTCCTTCCACTTTAAAATCTATAATTTTGCAATAGATTAATAACAATTTAAAACAAGGGCTTGGGAGAGGCCCTTCAAGGTCCAGAGACAGGCAGCCCCAGGTCCCTCAGATGTCCACTGATAATTTATGCTATACATGATATTCTTGTACTGGGTGTAGTGCCCAGCTGAGCAATTTGTTTTAGAGAGGACAGAGTTGCACTGTTTCTCCTCCCCACTCCCTTTTGGCCTGTTTCAGCTCTGGCTTGAAGAATCTGCTCAAGGTGTAATACAAAAGGTAAGATGTCCCTTCCCCTCTGTTGCTTACTCTACATAGAGAAGAATATGTCTGCAGAGGAGAGGCTGCTGCTCACATGTAGGTTATATATGGAGGCAAGAACCCTGTAATCACTAGTAGACAAGGGCACGACTCGGCGAAATTCTCGTTTCCGTTTTCGGCTGTCGTTCTCGTTACGGAACGAGAACGGTAACGAGAATTACTCCGCTCCAGCTCGAACCCAACCCGATAAAAGACAAATTTGGTCGGGTTTGTCGTTGTCGTTCATGGCATCGTGGCGATCGCGCAATGCCAAGCACAAGCAGTAAAGAAAAAAAGTTTTAAAAATTAAAAAAAAAAAAACGATTCCCGGC
>JAHTLZ010000016.1:75610286-75627253 GCA_023846285.1 Phrynocephalus versicolor
GAGGGCACCTACTAGAGGGGTGTTTTCTGTGGGGGGGGGGTCCCCGGCCTCCCCCCTCCTGTCCTGGGCTGCTGGTACCAGGCTGGGGGGGCATCCTCGTCGTCTCCATTTGCCATGCGGTGGGGGGGATCCAAAATGGTGACGGCAATATTTATTTTTAAATCGTGGTCCAAAAACCCACCAAAGCACCACAGAAACATTTGAAAATTAGGTATTTTAAATGCCTGATTTTTTATAGTAGCAGCAGTGGGTTTTTCTTGCAATAAAACGTCTCCATTGATTTGATTTGATTTGATTTGATTTTATTACACCTGCGCATGCGCAATGATGGGCTGGCCATGGGATGGGACCATGCAAATTTTTGAGCCATTCCACCAATCGCATGGCCAGGTTTTGACTGAGACTTCTGAATGTGCCAGAGGGCATAAAAAGCCCACAAACCCTAACCCTAACCCATACGCCAGTACACTGTCCTTCTTAGTGGGTCAGAGGCACCCAGAGGTGCAGCCCACTAACCCATCCTAACCTTAACCGCCATAACCCTAAGCCTAGCCCTTACCCTAACCCCAACCCTAACCCAGATCCATACGCAAGTACACTTCCCTTCTTAGTGGGTCAGAGTGAGGCACCCAGAGAGGTGCCTCCGAGAACCCAGTATCCCCTACCCCTATCCCATTCCCTAACCTGTACGCCAGTAAGCTAGTACGCTTCCCTTCTTAGTGAGTCAGAGGCACCCAGAGAGGTGCCTCTGCCACTTACCCCCCAACCCTAACATAATTAATGTAATGTAATCGCGGCGGCTACGCGAAACGCTTCCCTTCCCTTCTTAGTGGGTCAGACGTCAGAGGCACCCAGAGAGGTGCCTCCCAGAGCCCACTTACCCCAACCCCAACCCAAACCCCAACCCAAACGACAAACGGAAACGAGAATTTTTTGAAAATTTCTGCGACAAACAGAAACGACCCGAAACGGACCCGTCCCGACAAACGACAACTCGAAACGTCATTTTTTCTGGTCGTGCCCATCTCTAATCACTAGTTGTATGGGATGCCTACATGTGATCAAAAATCCTCCAGGAGCCAAACACTTCACCTGACACATGGACAAAGGAAGGGCAAAGGGAAAGCGGATAGGTACTGTATAAGGAAGCAATGGAAAGAAATCTGGGTTAGAACCCCTTGAATATAGTTTATCTCTACAATTAAATGTAATGTTCTTCAAAAGACAGTGAGTAGTATACTGAGTACCCATATCCCTTTATTTATAGATAGGCAAATTCACTTTATATACCGTAATTCCTGGAGCAATTGAGTGGTGTTTGGTTTGGGAGGGTCTGTTTCCTTGTATTTATTGATAACCATCAAAATAGTGGCTGATTGGTATGATCGATAGATAGGTAGGTAGGTAGGTAGGTAGGTAGGTAGGTAGACAGACAGACAAACAAGACTGTTTCCTGTTTTCTGAGGAAGAAAGAGAAAGCAGCCCAGCTTGAAATCAGCCATACAGCAGCTGCCAGTATGGCTACTTTGCTTCCGGTAACAGCAAAAAAGGGAAAGAACAGCAAAAAAGGGAAAGTACAGCATACAGTTCTCACATGTGATGAGGAAAACATCCAGCCAACTCATTCCCACATGATTTACTTCACTTTAACTTTCTGGGAAAATATGTTGCTATGCTTTGACTTCAACACATCTAAGAATTATCAGGGCTGGACTTTCCATCTACACAGGAACATGCCTGTGGAGAATGTATGCTTCCTTCTCTAATTGCACCGGGGGCGGGGGTGGGGAGAGACAATGCCAAGGAAACTGACAGTTGCTTATTATACAGTACTGTTGAAGAATGGAGCAAAACCATTAGAAACAGGACATGTTAGGTCAGTGATGGCAAACCTATGGCATGGGTGCCAAAGGTGGCACTCGGAGCCCTTTCTGTGGGCACCCGACATCGCCCCTTCATAGCGACCTGTATACAGGTTAAATTACTGTATTGGCACTTTGCAAAAAAAAAAAAAAAGTGGGTTTTGAATTGCAGTTTGGGCACTCGGTCTCTAAAAGATTCATCATCACTGTGTTAGGTTCTCTTATCTACATAATTTACACAACAGAAACATATCCACCCCCAGCAACTATTTTAAGTTCCTATATGAAACTAAATTCATACAAGTTAAAATATAGTTTCAGCTGGTTTGAATACTATGCATTGAAGACAGAAAAGAAACATTAATAATCAATGCCAAAGCAGTGATAACAGTACTTGATATGTGCACAGAGCATAAATTGCACAAAAATACAGCAATAGAAGAATCCCAAGAACTACTGACTACTAATTACTTAACAGTTCAATAACTACAGATGTATGACCTTCCTGCATTTACTTTTGATGAATTGAAAGGGTTTGACATTTTATATGGTAGCCAGTGCAAACATATTCAGTTCAGGCTACAACTCTGATGTTGGGGGCATTATGTATCTCCAGTGCATGACTGGCAACTTTTTGTAACTGGACAAGAAGTTTTTCCAGGATCAGTTTCATCTGGGAACACCTGCAGCTGGCAGAACACACTCTCAACCATCTTGCCAAAGAATTGGATATTTACCACTGGGTAATAATTATCTAACTCTGCTGAGCCAAGAAGAACTTATGCAAAAGAAGATACATCATAATGTCCTCCAAGGCTCGTATAGTCAAGCATTTATCACTTCCGAGATGCAACCTGCCACCTCTCTCAATTTACCAGGAAGTGCAGCGCTCAAGAAGGCATGTAACCTGTAACTAGCAGATGAAATCAAGCCTTTCAACCATTGAGACTGGTTGAAAACAGGGTACACAAGCTCCTACACCCCCAGTTCTTCTGGATTGTAGGTCTTATTAACTTGAATTTGTACGGCTAATGCAGGCATGTCCAAACTTCGGCCCTCCAGATGTTTTGGACTGCAACTCCCACAGTTCTTTGTCATTGGCAATCTAAGCTTAGAATTCTGGGAGTTGTGGTCCATAACATCAAGAAGGCCAAAGTTTGGACATGCCTGGGCTAATGTCAAAGATGACATGAATTGTACTCCAAAAGATTTACAGGGTACCAGGTTGTTATCACTGGCTACCACTGGTGATAAGAATATAATGAAATGATGCACTTCACTGAATTGCGACAATCTTCAAGGAATGTCAAGGAACCATTTTTGTAAGATTTGCTGGCTAAAAAAATGCAAGTTGGTGCATTGGAACCCCCAATTTCCTTTGCCAACTCCTACCTGACAATTACTGTAATTGCACACAAAAAATGCTGCAAGCTCATTTCTATATTGGTCGCTCATGAGGCATAATAGGAGCCATTAACTCCTTGCAGCCATGTTGCTTTCATATCTAATGTTACAATAAATATATGTACACCTCACAATAACTAAACATGATACAGTATTTTGTTATTCAACGAGGACTTCTGCCTAGGAAATTTAAAAAAAAACACTTGCCTTTCCTAGTGCTCTACAGTATTACTCAGTGACAGCCAAGAGAGGCAGTGCCATTTCTTGGCTCAAGACAAAGCATTCAAGTGAGAGGTGGATTTTTCTCATATGCTTAAGGAGGGTCTGAGATGAACTTTGATATTTTGCCCAATCTTCTACACAATATGTAGCCTGCATACTGCAATTAAAACTGTAAACTGCCCAGAGACTACTTGAAGTGGTATGGGGCGGTATATAAGCAGAACATTTTGCTTTTTGTTTTGAGGTTGCTATGAGCAAACTATTTGTTTTTACTAAATGTCTGAATATAAATTCTTCAGAGCATATGTGTGATGTTTTTATTGGTATGTGTTACAGTAACCCCCTGCCTATTGCATGGTTAGGACCCGAACCACGATAATTTAAAAATCCATGATATGCAGATGTGGGGGGGGGGCTATCTAGGCCTGTCAGAAATGAGTCACAAATCTGCTCTAAACGTATATAAGTAGTTCAGTCACCCACCTACCTGATGGACTACTAATGCTCAATTTAACTACTACTTTTGAAGCACTGTATTAATCAAAATGCTTTAAAGAACAAAATAATGCATATTTTCTACTTGGGTCAAGAACAAAATAATGTGTATTTTCTACTTGGTCATCCTAGATAACGAAATTTAAGTTCAAATGTGGCAACTCTGCAAACAACCCCTTCACACAAAATGCCTAATATTAAATTTCTCAAAACATAGTAAACTGTTTCCCATTTATCATTTACCAATACTGTACGCAAGCCAGCCAGCCTTCTCATTGCTGGCAGATACGACAGCAATAAATGGAAAACTGGCTTACATACAGTAGTGGTATGCATACTACACGAACTGTTGCCAAGAAATGACTCATACTGCTTAGCAGTCTCATTCAAAAAAGGGGGTTTCAAACAGAGGCAACATAGTAAATTTTCATTGGTCAAAAACCACACTTAGAGTTAAGTTCAACCAAAACTTTTAAAAAAGATGTTCCCTTGAAGGGCATTCACATTCTTTGCATTCCTGAAACACCTATTTAGCTATCACCAGAAAATCAACAACTCAGTTTAATAGTATTGTAAATGTGAAGACTTGTAAGATCAGAAGATATCTGCTTTGATTCTCAGCTAAATGAAATAAAGCACAAGGCCCCTGAACCATTAGATCTTATCACACAATTTTTGGCACAGAAATTAAAGAAAACAAGTGAGTGCCTACTGTGACATACATACATTTATAACGTACAATAAACTGCAAGTAATGCTAATACTGTTTCCTATGGAATGAACTTTCAACTTATTTTTAGATGAATGAACTGGTACATACTCAAAACTATTCTTAGGATGGAAACAATTATACCTGTATTGAAAATCATTCCAAAACAGTTGTATGCCTCCTATTCTCACATTCTGCAGTGATTCAAGAACCTGTTTGACTGGAGACTAAAGCAGCATAAAAGGGATACAAGTGAGTTCTTACCTAAAAGATCACTGCTAGGAACACTTGGAACTGATTCAAATCAGTAATTCCACTTAAGGAAACAGCTATGATTTGGGATGAGAATCTGAACTGAAAACAACCATGATTTGTGCTAGAACTGGTGCCACATTTGAATTCATAGTACTGCATGACTACAGCATTGTAGCTTGGGGCCTTTTGTTCCATGGCAACAGAAGTACTGTACAGCACTGACAAGAGGACAATTGAACTGCGTATCTAATATTTTTTAAAACCCAGAACATTTAGATTTCTTAACTGTTCCTGCAAATACTGTTTCGGAGGGATGTCAGAAATGAGTCACAAATCGCTTGTTTTAGTGATTCTCCCTTGCACACAGACACACACAGACCGGAAAACACCCCACCCCACCCCACCCGGAGAATCTTTAATTGATGAGCATGTCCCTCAGATTCCAACAGGCAGGTCCCTCATAAACCCTCTTCTCAAGACCCCGCGTCTCCTTGACCTTCCACCGCTCTCCCAGCCGACTGGAGGACGATCCCTTGGTGGAAGGAGCCACCGCACCGGGCGGAATTTCACCGTCCAGCCTTTTCCTTTGCGCCCAGACCCCGCCGCCTCGTGATGAGCGAGCGGCACTCGGGAGGGACAAAAGGCGCCGCCAGGTGCTGCCGATTGGGGGTGCCCGCCTCTTCTTTCCTCGTCCCCTCCCTTCAAACCCCACCACCCGCTTTCAAGGAAAAGGAAAACGACGGCGCCATCGTCCTCCTCGCCACCCCCCCACACACGAAGGAGTGCGCTCCCTGCACCTCCTCCACGGGGGAAGGATGCTTTCCCACGACCGGCGCCAACCCGACCCCGACCCCGACCCCTCACCCCCAGTGGCGAAGGGAGGTGGCGGCGCTGCTGACCTGATGGGGGTGATGTGGAACTGATCTTCCCGCAGCCCCCGCCACGCCCCCCGCAGGAACTCCCTGCACCAGAGATACGCCTTGCGGCGGGTCCGGGGGTCGGGCTGCTGCTCCTCCGCCGGCGGGGAGGGAGGGGTCGGCGGGGCCGGCGGCAGCGCCAGGAGCTGGGGGTGAAGATGATGCGGCGGCGGCGGCGGGAGGGGTGGCTGCTGCAGCCCCCGGAGCCCCACCTCCTTCGCCTCGGCCTCGGCCTGAGCCGAAGGGGGCGAGGTCGGGGCCGAAGGGGACTGGGTGAGGGCGGGCAAGACCGGGCCCGGAGGACACCCCAGCAGCAGCCCCAACGGAGAAGGGTCAGCCTCGCCACCGTTACAAAACTTGGTCTTCATCGTGAACGGGCGAGGAGGAGGAGGAGGAGGGGAGACGCTGAAGCGGCGGCGGCAGCGACACGAGCGCAAAAATAAACCGAACACCTCCTCTTCCTTCAAGCTCTCGCACAATGTCCGCGGCTCGCGCCCGCCTCGAGGTTCTTATAGCCCGTCGGCACGCGGACCCTGCGCACGCGTTCACCGCACGCTCCCCCAGCGCGCGCGCCCCCCTCCCTTAGACCAGCCTCTCTCTCTCTTTCCCCCCCCTCTCTCTCTGTTGATTGGGCCGGCGCCCAGACAACCGTAAGATTGCGGCCGCGCCGCTCCCTGATTGGTCCCCGTTGCTCGGGTTATTCGTGAGGTTGGGGCTCCGGGTCGCTCCGCGATGTGCTCGAGGAGGGAAAGGGGGGCGGCGAGTGGAGGCGTGGGGAGGAGGGTGGTCATATTTATTATTCCCTCCTCATGGTAGAAGTGGGGAGCGGCGGCGTGGCTGGGCTTGCGAGAACTCCCACTTTCGCAGCCCTTCCTCCAGAGGTGCCCTCGGCGTGTACACACCCTCCAGCCGTGCCTCCCCCGGTGTATTTTTTTTAAACAGGCTCCATTTTCTTTTTCTTGGTCCATTCAAGCCCAGTCATCCCCTGTGCCTCTGGGCACGTGAACCCGGGGTGATTTTCCTTAAAGATCCAAAATCTCAAATAAGGAGGACAAAGACAAAAGGGAACCTCCTGCTCCCCCCCCCGCCCCAAAAGGCAAAGCCGTCCCCATGAAACAGGGAGACGCGAGTCTCAAGGACGGCTTCCAGCCACGGTGCTGGATTGGCACGTGAACCCCAGTCCGTCTGAACACGGCAGGTCACGGGAACAACAGCGGGCAGCCTTTCTCTTTCGCTGCCCTTTCTGGGACCGGAGGATGCTGGGTCTTTCAGAGGGTGCCAGAGGGATGCGTAATTTTGCCGCACTCGGCATTGAAATGATGCGGCATCATTTATGTTAATGGAAAGGGCCAAAAAAAAGTCCGAAGATTATGACAAAGGCACCAAGCGATTAGAAGTATTAAAATATTGGGGCGGGGAGAGGGGGAAGGAACACGGCGTGCTATGAGTCAGAAAACGAGAAAAGGGGTGGGCAAGGGAGAGAAGGCTACCGCGCACTTTTAATTCGGACATATGGAAATTTACAGCTCAGATCCTCTTGACTGAAGTCCAAGTGCTGACTCACCAAAGATGTACAGTAAATCAATTTAGCCTATTGTTATATCAGAGAAGGGGGTGGGGAGAAACTGGGGCTTTATAAACGCGCCTCCTCCCCTCCCCGTCTCTTTTTTTTTTAATTAAGCATAACCTTAGAGCTGCCGAGTTATTAGTGATTTTATTACCCCTTGGTTCTGCATTTGGAAATGTAAGATGTCCTCAAACTGTAATCTCACTTCTGAAACGGTGGTGACATCACAATCATACGATAGCTGTGTGCCATTTTCCAGGTTGCCATGCGATGAATGCTGCTTAATGGTGGCTGTGCTCTTGTTACAGCAGACTCCCGGCAACAAGCCGCTGATCCCAGTCCAAAAACTTCTCCAGATGTGTATTTTCACCCTCACCTGGAATAGTTTTCCTGATTTCACCTACAAAAAGCTGCAAGCACCCATAGGAATAGCATGGAGCCCTCTTTGTTTCTACATCACATAATTAGATGTTTGTTATATAAACAAAGCTAGCCCCTAAGTGCAAACAAAACTGTCATCTACAGTCAGGAAATGCTATTCATTACTAGGGCCAACTAAAATTAACGAAAGTGCGAGAATTTAGGTTGTTCATCTATCAGCCTGTTTTCTTTCTTTCTTCATATATTGTCGCTGAATTTAAAATTATGGATGTATATGAAATATAGATAAATTAAACATAAATTAAAATGTTAAAATAATTAGATTATTTTAGACCAGAAGTTGTCTACTTCAATTGTGTTACCTTGGCATTTGCTAAATGATATTTTATACATATGGTGCGGCATAAATTGCATGTACTTAACTGCTACATTGAATTTTTCCACAGAGAAAATTTGTCCTGTACCCAAGTAACTAATTTTACTTTACTGTTCTTTGATCTTCCTACTTTGGTCCAAAGTCTATTACTGTAAGTGACTTCCAAATGGTCCAGCTAGAGCAGTGGTGGTGAACCTTAGGCACTCCTGATGTTTTGGACCACAACTCCCATAATCCTTTGTCATTGGCAATACAGGCTTGGAATTCTGGGAGTTGTGATCCAAAACATCTGGAGTGCCGAAGGTTTGCCGCCACTGAGCTAGAGTCTTGTCCTGGTGGGAGGCAGGGTTCAGAATTCATTCAGTAGGCAAATTGTGTCATTTTTGTTCTCTTTTGGCTTACTATTTAGAGCTTTAGGTGTGTGCAGAAAACATTTCCCCAATTTGGCCATCAGAGGGTGATGCCTATGAAGTAAATATGTATGGTATTGTTTTACCTTATTCCGTTCGTTATTTGACAGCACCTCTCAATATACCTCTGAAGGGACTCTGTTTGCCAAAGAGATTTTTTTCAATAGGCTTCAAACAGCCAGTAATAACCCTGCCTGATTTATTAGGAGCTTCACCTGCTTGTTTGGCATGTGCTGATTTGTAGTGGGGGACATAGGAGGCACCTCCCTAAAGAGTGGAAGAGCATTGCTATTATCTTCAGGTGTCCCCTGGGCAACCGCATGCAGCTAGTCAATCTTTCATTTCCAGAGGCATTGCACTGTAAACTTGCTGTCCTATCCGTAGTTGGCCAGCATCATGGGTATTGTGGCTTTGGATGTATTGACTCTAAACAGTTATGCATTGTCTCCAAGACATTCTGGGAGGAGTGTTAGTAAACAAGTTTTTCTCCATGCAAACACACACCATATATTTTGTCTGTTAAGCATCTGTTCATGTTGTTCTTATTCATCAGGCAAGGTAGGATGAAAATCAGAGAGGGGAAAAGTAAGGAATTTTAAAAAATCACAAAAAGCAAATATTGTTTCATTATTTTATTCAACTCGAAAGACAGTGGTGGACTTTTCTGGAAACATCTGTGACAGTTACTTGCAAAAGTGGTATGACTGGTTTGCGGCAGTGGCTTTCTTTTAAAATGACATCTGTTTTAATCCAATGCCTCTCAGTAGTGGCTTCCTGGGATCAGAAGACTTTACAGCTGCAATCTTACTCATGTGGGAGTAACTCTCATTGAACTGGATGGGATTTACTTTAAAGTAGACTTGCACAGAACTATCTTCAGGAAAACAAAATCACCAGAACACAATGACTATTTAAACTGTGTTTATCGAACTGTTGTAAGCCACCCAGAGTGCTCATGTCATGTTACCAGATGGGCAGTCTATAAATTTAATAAAATTAATTAATTGATTAAAGACCACTACATTCATTGCAAGAACCAGTATGGCCTAGTCAGTGTATAGATTAATAGACAAGGGCTCAGGAGACCTGCCTTTAAACCCCATGGAAACTAATGAGGGAATATAGTCGTAGAAAAAAACTCCTTAAGTATCCTACATGCCTTGGAAATCCTATTACATTCACTACGGGTCACATATGATTTGAAAGCATTGTTACATAGAGAATGTTCATAAACTAGCCCAGTTCATTTGATATAGAATCATATACTCATCATAGGGGGAAGGTATCCTAGAGGTCTTCAAGTCCAACTCCCTGCCTAAGGCAGGAGACCTCATACCATCCTGGACAGATGGCTGTCCAATGTTTTCTTGAAAACCTCCAGCGATGGGGCACCCACAACATCGGGAAGCAAGCTGTTCCACCATTTAATGGCTCTCACCGTCAGGAAATTTCTCCTTATTTCCATGTTGGCTCTCCCTCTGATGAATTTCCACCCACTGGTTCTTATATTAAGTGTTTCCCAACATTTCAGAAAAACAGCACATGCAGCTCTTGGCCCAACCAAAGAAGGCATCTCATCTCAATATACAGTTCCAGAGTTATAGGCAATAGGATAATAGTTCAAATCAAAATTATCATATTTTTTCTCTATAAGACACACTTTTCTCCTTAAAAGTAGGGAGAAATGTACGGAGGCTTCCCCGTCCTCTGCTGCAGCCTTGATTCCACTGTTCTAATCACCTTGTTTGCAAAGAGGCTTCCATAGAGCCTCTGCCCTCCCCTGCTGCAGCCTGGATTTTACAGTTCCAATCACCTTGTTTGCAACCCTCCCCTTTTGCAGTCCCAATCATCTCGTTTGCAACCCCCCCCCCCTTTGCAGCTTAGATTCCCCAGTACCCATCATCTCATTTGCAATCCTTCCCCTTTGCAGTCTGGATTCCACAGTTCCCATCACGTCGTTTACAACCCTCCCCTTTTACAACTTGAATTCCCCAGTCCAAATCGCCTTGCTTGCAAAAGGTTTCCAGGGAGCCTCTCCCGTCCCCTGCTGCAGCCAGGATTCCACAGTTCCAATTACCTCTTTTGTAAAGAGGCTTCCTCCATAGAGCCTCTCCCCATCCTTTCCCTTCTGCAGCCAGGATTCCCCAGTCAAAAATCACTTTGTTTGCAAGGCAGTCTCCACGGAGCCTCTGCCCTCCCCTTTTGCAGCCAAGATTCCCCCACCATGAAACCTTATGCTAAACATATTTTCTTGTTTTCCTTTCATCTTATGGTCAGGTGCGTCTTATAGAGTGAAAAATACAATAATTCCAAAAGACGAAACTGACAATTATTTATACTTGGAAAACAGTTAAGAAAGTATTCTATCTACTGCTGTTGAATGCTTCAATATTGGTTTTCAGGCAGTGGGAGCCTTTGAGCTAGAGACTGGGTTTTCAGCAGGGATGATTTGCATTTTCAAAACAGAGAATCACAGTTTATTGTTGTCAGCTTCCGGCAAACCTTGGGAACGTTTAGGCTGAAATCTGATGAGCCCAATTTGAAGCCTTCCTTCCTATTAATTCTCAAAAGAGCACTGGGACTTTAATATTAAGATTCCCCTCCTCCACTGGCCCGCTTTTTGTTATGCCTGATGAAGAAATATGAGATCTTGATGGCTTGCATATAATTTGTTCCTTTTGGTTGGGCCAATAAAGATAGTATTGTAGTTGCTCATGATTGCATCCATTGGGCGATTAGCATATGTAGTGTGACAACCTGTTACAGGAAATAAGGCTGGACAATCAAGAAGTTCCAGGTTTAATTTTTTTTTTGCATGGTCATTCTTGTTGACCTCTGCTGACCTTAACCAATTAAAGTGCTCCATCTGTAACATTCTGCTATGGGTATAGAACCTGCATCTGAAGTAATCTACAGAGGCATATGCAAAACAAACACAGTATACTGTATTTGATTGCCCAATATGTCTTTATGTGCATGGGATTTTTTTTTTGGTAGTCAGTTCAGGAGCAAGTTCTGCTGATATTGTGTGAGGGCCTATTTGTTAAGAACTGCTGACCAATGACACTTGTTGAGTTCCAGCAACTGCCACCCTGGCATATACAGTAATATAAATTGCTGATGACATGGTTTGGTACCAATAAAAGGACCTTGTCTGCTTGACAGCTGAAGGGGGTAGTTTGCTGTTAGGATGGGAGAATAGTAGTATACTGAGAAGTGTCAAAGGGTGCATTGCTCTTCTCCTCAACCTCAACAAATCCTTTGTAGCCCTATCCTCCCCTTGTTGAAAATGGCAAATCTGGACTGGTCCCAAGTAATGGAAATGTGTAATACAGTATGGGGTAGTGCACAATGTTTTTGGAGGTCATAGATATTTAACTTTTCATTCCTTGTTTAGGTTGCTTATTGAGCTCTGTGTCAAACAAGGCATTTAGAAGACAGGATCATCGTTAACCTTGTTGTTTTGGATTTTTTTTAAAAAAAATCAGTGACAAGCCAATTGCCACTTTTTCTTGATGGAGCAGAACATGTCTTTGTCCCTGCTTGATGTCTACACCACACACCAACATATCCATGAAGTATAACATGGAGGACTTGCCACTAACTTTCCTCAGACTGACAAAGCTGCTTGGATAAGCAGCGAAACATTTCAGTCTCTCAAGAAAAGAAGTCCAGTTGCCATGATTCATCTTCCAGATAAACTCGCCTGGATGACTGAGAATCTTCACAATCCATGCAAACAGTACCCATTAATAAGATGAATGAATTTAAGGGATATAAATTACTCCTTTAAAAGAGGTCCTCCCTATTTCTTCTTAATCTAAATCACTTGTCCAGTTCTATTTCTCTTCAACCTTCATTCCACTCATGCAGGACATGCTCAGGAGTTATGAAAGATGGGCTAGCTGACATTACTGCAAGGGAAATAGCTAGCACCACATTGCTCTCAGTAGTCTAAACTCTAAAGGGCTGAGAAATCACTCTGTAGCCAGGAAAGGTAGCCCTTTTAAACTAGAAGAAATTATGAAGGTGATGTGAGGGCTTAGCTCACATCAAAGAAAAGGAATTCACCAAACCTTATTTCCTACACCTACAACTTCCAGGAATACCAAATCTATAGGCAGAGAAAAACTTTATTAACACCAACCAGAGCTTGGAAGTAACCAGTTATAAATCACCAGTTACAATTAATTTCCTTTTCCAGTATCAAAGGTATAACTTCCATTACACCATCAGTGCCACTGGAGGAACATCTTCTTTGAAGTGTAGATATAACATAGTTACTTGTATAGTTATGGGGATGGTTAGGGAATATCTTATGTTTCAAGCACTGGCTCACATTGCTACCTGTACAGTACTTGGTTGTAAGTACTGAGGTCATAATGGTGTGTATAAGAAGAGAGTATCTTTTGCATCACAAACCAGCAGCTTATAAAAATTAGATGCTTGTAGTTTTTTTAAATAAATGGTTTCTCCTAAGTTACTTTCTGACAAATAAGAAACTAGTACTACCTTGGTTTACAAGTGACCCGGTCTATGAGCATTTTGCAAGACGAGCAAAAATTTTTGAACATTTTTGTTCCGGTTTATGAGCTCATCTTGCAAAATGAGCACTAGAGCACCGAGTGGACCTTCACCCACTGCTGCTGCTGCACAGATGCAGCTGCTGCTGTTGTGCCCCTGCAGGGTGCCATTACCAGGGCCAGCGCTAGGTTTCTTTGCGCCCTAGGCGAGGGGCGGGGTGGCAGGCGGTGGCGGTGGCAGTGCGGTGGCGGCGGGGAGCGGGGCGGCAGGGGGCTGTGGATGACGGGGGACGGCGACGGGCGTGGGGGGCGGATGGCAACGGGCATGCGGGGTGGGCGGCCATGGGCGCGGCAGGCAGCAGGCGGATGACGGCAGGCGGCGGGGGAACGGACGGCGGTGGCCAGCAGCAGGGGGGAGGCGGGGGGCAGTAGGCTGGCCAGCACCCCCTCTCCATTTTGGCCCCCTAGGCAACTGCCTAGTTCACCTTAATGGACGCGCCGCCCCTGGCCATTACTGCTCCTGCTCCACCCAGACAGGCCTTCTCACTACTGCCTGTCCGCCCGGGCATGCCTTTCCTGCTGCCGTGCAGACATGGCTGCCATTTCCGCTGCCGTGCACATGCCCAGGCATGCCTGGACTTCTTTCTGCTACTTGCGCATGGCCAATGACACTGCGCCTGGGCAGGCCTTCCATGCCACTGCAGGCACCTTGCCGTGGTGAGAGAATGACAGCAAAGGCAGCCTCTATAGCCATGGGGCATGCCGCCATTGAGCGAATTAGGCAAGATTTAATTATTATTATTATTATTATTATTTTAATTTTGAATATTTTGGTTTATGAGCATGCTTCTGGAATGGATTCTGCTCGTAAACCAAGGTACTACTAGATAACAGTAACAAACTGGGGCGGGGATGACGACCCTGGATTTTGAATTGCAATAGTAGCTAAGAGTGCATTTCTCCCAAACCTACTCCCATAACTACTCTCAGTAGTGCTGCTTTCCAGTAATGCTAGACGGAGCAAAGTGTTATTCCCGTCCTACTTGCAGGTACAGTGGGTTATGAGGTAAAAGGCTTTGATGGCACCAATCCCAGAAAGTTGCATTCCCTGAAGACTGCCAAACCCTGCCCCTGGTTATGTAACAAGCCAGTCAACCTACGTGGCAGCAGAACATTTCCTGTCACCCTTGTGAACTTCCTGGCTTAGAGTAGAAGCATGTTCCTGGCCATCTGATTGAAGTATGAAAGACACACTTCCTGCAGTAGCTTCAATTGCTAAGATTTTCTACATTCTTGATACTCAGAATCTTTTATCCATGCACACGATGTATAAAAAACTAATAATAAAAGTTCCATAGGTAAATGAGATTTTGTTTTATTTTACATCCCCTACATTTTAGCCCCACCTCGCACTGTGAGAATTTGTCTATAGTAGAAACATCTCAGTTTGTTTCATTGCTTGCTCACTTTAAAGCACTTTTGTCTCACCTTTTGCTGTAAAGGACTTGCAAGAGAACTTACAACAACAATTCAAGTGCATGTGCCTCATAAAATAACAATAAAGTAATGTAGAGAAAACCACAAAAAAGACAAGACAGAGTGAGACAGAGCCAACCAGGAGTTAAAAAGCTTGAACAAATAAGAAATATCTATGTATATTTCCTTAAATGTCACATCTGTTCATGAGTCCCACAGGTCACCTAAAGCATGCAACAAGTCTACTGCCTTCAAAGAAGGTTCTGCATGCAAGACTAAGGGCCTTTTTACACGACCCCTAAGATCCGCTGGTCCCTTAAATTCGGACCAGAGATCTTGGGGGTTCGTTGCTCTTCCTTCCTCCCCACGACTCTGCACTTCCTTGCTTCTGTCTACGTGAGGGGAGGGAGGGAAAAAAGGCCTTTAAAAGGGACAAAAGAATAAAGCCTTACCTCCGGTGCAGTGGAAGTTGCTCTGAGCCCCGGTTACTTCCTGGTTCCTCTTAAAGGGGTGGGAGGCAAGAAAAAAACAACAACAAAAAGAAGCAAAGAGAGCCCGGCACTCTCCGCATCAAAATTTTTCACTCTCCCAGAACAGGTACTTGAAAGGTGCGCTGGGTCGCGCTTAGGTGGGCGGGGTCGCACTTAATTTTCTGTTAGCTCCGGAGCTGGTGGGGAAACATTTTTAAGCTCTGGAGCTGGGAGCCATTTGCAGCGGAGCTTAGGGGTCGTGTATAAACACCCTTAGTGGCATGGAGGAAGGTAAAAGAAGAGGCCATGTCTAGCTTAATGGCATTTCTTCTGAATCTGTTTTTGCTCAGTCGCCTTTTGTGGAGAATGGTGGGATATAAATATTTTATATAAATAAATTTCTTCAACAAAGTTATCTTGTGAGTGTCTTGCAAGAAACCCCATCAAAATATGACAGAATGCAGAAGATGTAGGTCTTCTCTGTTGCTGCTGTATCACTGCCTCTATCTAGTTTCTCATACAGCACACTACCTTCTCTGTACAACTCTCCATGGATTCCTGGTTGAGTTCAGGACATGATTTTGAGGTTCAGACCCACATCTCTTCCTGTGTGGAGGCGCAAGGGAAGTGAAATTGTTTTTCTTCCTATGCCAGACCATTGCTGATATGCTGAATCAGATTAATTTAAAAAGCAATATTTTCTTTTGTGCCTATTGAAACTGACTTCAGGCATTTCCTCAATTAGCAGTATGCAGAAGGGAAAACAGTTTTAAAATTAATCTAGGCGATTCAGTACCTCAGTGATGATCTAGCTGAGGCAAAAAAAATTCCTTTGCTCCTCCTCTACAGAGGCGTAGGGGAAGTGTTCATTTTCCCCAGTATCCTGAAATGGCTCCTTTATTAAGCCACTTCATGATACCAGAATTTGACCGTGGAGAGGGCTGGACCTTAGACAACCCTGTTTAGACCACATCAGCCTACTGCCGATGGGAAATGTATCCACAGCCTTAGTTCTAAATTGTCATACTTTAAAAAATTATTGTTCTGAAAAATAGAGGCACTGTAGCCCCTATTAATGTCATGTTTCGTGCAGATAGGTTGGGGTAATTTAGAGCTATCCACCTTTAAAATGTGCATGAAATATTAAAATTTGCTAATACATGTGCTGCTGTTATGTATTTTGCTAGTGTCTCTGATTTATGGTTGTGCACTAAAAATTAGGGTACAATTAGGCAGATATTTAGCCCTCTGGTTGATCTGCTACATAGATGAGTTGGTTCGCTCCTGTTTTCTAGTGATCTCATGACATAATTACTGGATCGAACCAAATTGTTTCCCTGAACATTCCTACCCACACCTTTCTGAACCCCTCTCTGGAGCCTCTACTTTTTGGGGGGTGTGGTGGGGATGGTATCACTATGCTTTACTCTGTATTCAGTGCATGTGGCCATTGAAACATTGAAAGTGAAATTTCAGGCTGACAGGCTTCCTTCTCTTTGGGATTTCTAAGATGGTGATGTAGCTTGAAAAGCAAGCCACTTTAAAATATCAAACTGAATACAGTACTTCCTCTGCTCCTCAACATAGGGACAGAGGAACTGAAATTTAGTCTGCAGTAGACCATTGCTGATACTCTGGATCCGTTATTATTCATTTTAAAAGATACATACAGTATTTGCCTTGTCTGAAGGGCTAGTCAGGAAACAGGTAGCAGTTGAATAAACAGAATCAACTGGGGACAGTTTCTTAACTGATCCTAAGATCAGTTAAGAATGTTAGTATTGAAATCCCTTCTCTCATGAGAGGCGGGGGGGGGGGGGGCTCAGGCACAGTCTGTCTGCAACTTATCAGGCAGTGATTTCAACAATACCCAGACAAATATATTTCACACCTCCCCCAC
>JAHTLZ010000016.1:75627293-75645662 GCA_023846285.1 Phrynocephalus versicolor
CGCTTATCATCTTACATTTCTTTTGCCAGAGTTTGTATTCTTTTTTATTTTCCACATTTGGGGAGGATTTCCATTTATAGAAATAACTTTCCTTGCCATTTAGAGCCTCTCTAACTCCATTTGTTAACCATGCAGTTGCCCTCTTGGACTTAGAGGAGCTCTTCTTTCTTTGTGTTATGCACTTCCGCTGGGTGTCTACTACCGCTGTTTTAAACAGGCTCCATGCACTCTGGAGAGATTTGATTCTTTTTTAAAAACCTTATTTTAACCTTCCCTTTCAATTTCTTTCTAACTACGTAGTTTCCTCATCTGAGGAAAGCCTGCCCTTCGGAAATCAAGGGTTTCTCTTTCTTGCCCCGAGCTCTCATTGGCCCAGTCAATTTGGGGATAATTGAAGTCCCCCATGATTATTATCCTGTCCCTCTTAGACACCTCCATGATTTGTCTCCTCACATCATGGTCCCCCTCAGTTTCTGATCTGGTGGATGATAGCACATCCCCACTATCACATCATTCCTTGGACCTGGTAGTTTAACCCACAGTGATTCTGTGATGGAGTCGGACCCACCGTTAATCTCCATTCTGCAAGATTTTACCCATTCTTTGACATAGAAGACCACTCCACCTCCAACCCTCCCCTCTCTGTCCCTCCTATAGAATTTATAGCCTGGGACTTCAGTATCACACTGATTTTCTGCACTCCGTGTTCTGATAAGCATACTGAATTTCATCAGATGTAAGAAGGGCACCCAATCTGATCAGTAGAGAAGGGACTCAATAGTTTTGGACTGAACTTTGGAAATATCAGCAAGGGTATTCTGGCCATTGTAATACAAAATAGCTTCCATAAGCTGTGCTCTCAAGGTCCAATTCCTGTTCTTGGTTGTATTTTACACACTAATATTTTCACTTCTCAGATTCTACAGCATGGTCAGAGAACTTTGACCCGGCATGACTCATTTCCAACAAGACCCATTTGAGTTCACTGCTCGGAACTGTATACACCAACATCTCACATGTCATAGGATCTGTCCACATGAACATTCACAGGTCTGCACTTGCACAATAGCTCTTACATTTAATTGTTTCTACTTTTTGTTTTGCACAATGCCAGATTTTTTTTAAAAGCAGAAGCAACTTGAGAGCAAGTAACGGAAAAACAGAAGCAGTTTTAGCTATACTGAGCCCTATTGGGGTGGTTTATATTATATAATTATGGAAACAGCTACTTTGCCCACCAGCAAAATAATTACTCCATTTACCAGTCTTGGAAAAAGCAAAGCAAAGTGTTGAAAGGCTGAGTTAACTCTGAGCCACCTATTGGAACCTGACGGGATCAAACTCAGGTAGCGAGCAGAGGCTTGATTGCAATACTGCAGTTTAACCACTGTTCCAAGTGGGCTCTTGAACCATGAGAATCTGAGAAGACATTTTACCTCCCATTTGTTTGGTAAAAGTCACTCAAAAACCCTCCCATAAGGTCCCCTGACATTTTTTTATTGACCTTAGTTTTGCTGCAACAGTTTTTGTGTGTTATGTGCTCAGTTACCAGTTCTACTCCTCCAGTGATTTTTTTTGTGGCCAAGTGGGGATTTTAACCCTATTCTCCAATGTCCTAGTCCAGGGATGGCGAAACTTTTTGCCACCGAGTGCCCAAACTCGGCGGCGGTGGTGGCAGAAGTGGCGGGTGTGGTGGTGGTCGAAAGGCGGCAGTGGGGGAGGGAGGCAGCAAGGGTGACGGAGGGGCGGGGTCAGGGTCATCGTCGTCAGCAGTGGGAGGGGCAGGGATGGCGGCGGAGATGGAGGCAGAGGCGGAGTCGGGTTGGCGGCAGCAGGGGCGGCAAGGGCAAGGGCGATGGTGATGGGGACAGCGGCGGTGGGGGGGGTTGGGATCGGCGGCAGTGGGGGGTCGGGTGGGGCGAGGGCGAGGGCGAGGGCAGCAAGGGCGACGGGGTCAGGGTTATTGGCGGCAGTGGAGGTGGCGGGAGGGGCAGGGATGTTGTTGGTGATGGCAGCGGGGTTGGTGGAGGTGGGGTCAGGGGCGGCATGTGCAGCAATGGCAATGGCGATGGCAGGGTTGGCCTGGCACCCGACATGCTCCCTGCCCCCAGTACTTCCCCCTCCACAAATTCCTTGTGCCTGGTCCAGCGGAGGGGGAAGTGGGGGGGGGGCAAGGAGCGTGTTGCATGCCAGGCAAAAGCTCTTTCCGTGCCACCTTTGGCACGCGTGCCATAGGTTCGCCATCTCTGTCCTAGTCCATCACTTTATCCACTACACCACACTGGGAAACACAGAAACTGTTTAACTCATGAGGGGAGGAGTTGTGTGCATGTGTGCATGAGTGAAATCCCACACAGGATGGACAGCGCCTCACTAGGTGGGACTAAAAATTCAAGGAGATGTTGATATAATATAAAGACCATGGCTAAAGTTCTTTTCCTTTGCTTAATAAATTGCACCAGAATAGGTCCATTAAATCAATGGGGATTTAGTTAGTAAATTCCTCCATAAATTTTCATTGATTCACATGGGGCTACTTTAACTATGACTTTAGCTGCTTTCACAAGACCACTAAAATCCATTGCAAAGTGCTCGCAGATGCGGAACATGAAATCGTTTTTATACGAGCAGTGGACTTTTTTTAAAAAAGTGCAACCACGCCCACTTCAGCACGACCCAGCATATTTTACAAGTTCCTGGTCTCAAGGTGGTAAAATCCTTGTCGCTGTTCCGATGTGGATTTTAAACCAGTACATGAGTCCATGGGGAAATGTAAAATCCGCACAAAACCCCTTTCGCCCCCGTTCCAGTGCCTTTCGTTGATTTATTTATGTATTCATTGACCTGGCAAGTACATGATACCAGTATGGCGGAACCTATTCATCATATTTGCATAGCTAGCAAGAACTCCCTGCCCCATGTGGTGTATGCCTGGCCCTCCTCTGTCTTCTGTATGTTTTTTTTTTTCCTTTTAACAGACAGAAATCCCTAATGGGCTTCCTGTCCTACTACAATTGACTGGATGAAGCATGGAACACAGGAACCGTAACATCAACCACATGACTGCTTGGGAGGGGGGGAGGATCCTCATTTCCAGCAGATTTTAGTGGTTGTGTGAAAGCAGCCATACATTAAGTGCATTAGAAACAGAAAAGAACAGCATAGTCAGTGAGTCAAACCAACCCTGAACCAAAAATCTTGAATGAAATCCCTTTTCCTTTGAATCAGAACCCTTCCAGGCATAAACAAATAAATAAAAACAAATCCAAGACACATGTTAGTGATTCAGAATCAAGTTTGATCAAAAATACCTGATGTACATCCACCAGCTCCAAGCAGGTGTTCACTGCAAATATGAACATACTGTACATTGCCCTGCTCTCAGTATCCGGATGGATGGTGGTTCCACCTCTCTATACCTAACCTTTGAACTTTTAGCATAATCTTTGATACTAGACAGGGTGGAGGGCATATGAGAGGCCGCTGAACGGAGACATTTGTTCCCTGTGAGCACACTTTCTGTGATTGCATATTCAGGAGGAATGCCTAAGTGCCTGGGTCCATTAGATTTAGAATGATACGGAACAGGAACATAACATGAAACATATCTGGGATGATTTATAAATGTTTGATTTATCCAACCTCCTAGTTGCCTGAATAGCTCAGTAAGCCTCCAGATGAAAGGAGTGGTAAACCACTTCTGAGTACTCTACACCAAGAAGACACTGAAAAGGGACACCATCAATTGATGGTGATAATTATCTATCCTGCTGTTTTCCACCTTTTCACCTGGGCAGACTCTAGACCTGCTTCTTCTTTGAGGCAGAGAATAATTTTACCAGGCTGTCAATTCCAACAAGCTACAGGAAGAAGAAAAAGAAAGAAATTAACTATTAAAGTGATACATATGTATTTATTTACCGAGGGGACAATCAGATAGGGAAATGACTCACATTTTGCACCACTTGTGATAAGTTCTGGTGTGTGAGCTACTTCCTAGTGATCACATGAAATACATACAAGAGATCACAAACCAGCCCAGATCTGATCTGTGCCCAAGATAGACCCTTTTGGGCTGGTGGTAGATTGCTGTTTCTCTTTTTGAACTGGGTTAGAGCAATTCCTACACAGACAGAAATGTTGCTGCTTCAAGTGAGATCCTTTCCAACAGAATGCTCTTTTCCAATATGACCAGACACATCTGATTGCACCTTAAACCTCCTTCCTTTTTCTTCCTTGAAGAAGTTTAGCTGGGAAGGACATTTCTGGACTGGGGTGCATATCATGTCAACCAGTCTAGCAGCAACCAACTGTTCCCTCTCTGACTTTTAGAGTCAGTGTTTTGTCATTCATGTAGTTACCCAGTCATGAAGACATAAATCTATTAAGCTGTTTTGATCTATTCAGAACTGCAAGTGAACTTTTATTTCTTTCTCTTACCATTGTATCTGAGTTATTAAGATAGTAAGTTCCAGTTGATAAAAAGTTAGCATTAAGGGCTGGCCTACTGAGGGGAGTGTGTGTGTGTGTGTTGTGTCGTTATAGTCGTGACCGACCCTTCGTGACCCCATGTCCATGGAGTTTTCTTGGCAGGAATACTGGAGTGGTTTGCCAGATCACTCGAAGCTAATTCTGCTCTTTGGGTCCTCAGCACCACACACACACACACACACACACACACACACACACACACACACACACAGCAAGAGGCATTTAAACTATATATTTCTATATTCTGCCAAAAGCAGCTTCCCAGTTCTAGAAATTTCAGGATTAAATTGATTTTCTAGATCCATTTCAATAAGGATTTAGGCCTGGGTATGAGCTTGGGCACTCAGGAAAGATAACTCCCTTTTCCCACTATCCCTTCATGGGTCCCTTCCAAGGATACCTGGTGGACACCAACGATGAATACCTTCTCCCCTGTGTCACCACAGAGTGAAATCTCCATATGAAGACAGGAAATAGGGGAGACCCAGAGGGACAGGAAAGTGAAAAGGGTGAGGGGAAAGCTCACTGCTGGAGTTTTCCACCAGGAAGAGAATAAAAAGGAGACAGAGGAAATACTTGGGGCAATCAGCAGGAAGGAGGAGGAAGACAACAAAGCGGAAGACTGAGCAGATGCACCAGAGTGGAGCAGGAAAGAATTGGACTCTGGCATCTCCTCCCATGGGTTCCTCCTTCATCTACTACCTGCTGAAGGTGGTAATGAGAGAGGACCATAAGGAGCCTAACAACTGCCATCAACTGACAAAAGAGAAGGATAAAACACTCAGAAAAGAGACAGAGCTCTCTTTGAATTTCAAAAGCTAAACAAAATGATTGCTTAGTATTGGACAATCACCGTAACCCAGAAAAGACTCTCTCAGTCATTCAAACTACAGACAGCATGCAAGGTTGTAAATAAAATACCAATGGCTCTTTTGTTTTCCTATTTTTATGCACTGATTGTTTCATTTAACGCAAAAGCCATTGCCTCTTTCAGCTCATTTTGTTCTGGTTTTCCTTATTCATATTTTTTAGTTCTAGTCCAGAAAGGCCCTAAATAACCCAGGAAAACTACTCCGAAATTTTAAAAAAAAATGAACATTTAATTTAACCATCCAGAGTCCCTGTTGGGAAATCAAGTGGTCTAGAAATGCACAAACAAACAAACAAACAAACAAACAAACAAACAAACAAACAAATAATAAATAAATAAATAAATAAATAAATAAATAAATAAATAAATAAATAAATGTTTTTAAAAAGAGATAGGCAAGGCAGCAGAGAACCAATCTACAGTACTCCAAAAGCAGACAACGCTTATACAGTGCCATAAACACCAGCAGTCCTCCCAAATATACCAAAATACAGTGATACCTCTACTTTACGAGCGGCTCTACTTACAAGCAATTCAACTTAAGAGTGGAAAACCATTGGTGTTTTAACTGCTGCCTTACAAATTTTAGATGTGGTCTGCTCTACTTAACAATTGTTTTTTTAATTTTTATTTTTTTTTTAGATATGGCTGCTCTACTCATGAGTTGTTCGACTTATGAGCATGCATTCAGAACAGATTAAACTGGTAAGTAGAGGTACTACTGTATACTGTATCTTTAATAGGATAAATACACACTAAGTAAACCGAATAACAATTTCAAAAAATAAACAAGGAAAACACTCAGCACACACACATGGGGTGAAAACTAGCAAAATACACACGTACATGGTCCCTCCCTACCCCCCAAACACACAAACACACACACACACCACCACCACCACCAAAAACAGCAAGCCAGTAAAGGCAAAATATACACAAGTCCTCCAAAACAAAATGGCTAGAATATGAGATTTCATTTCCCGCTACCACTGGATGCTTTTTCTTCTCTTGGGTCAAATACAGGTAGGAAGCAAAAATAACCCATGAAAAGAAAGGACTGGGGTTGGCAATGCTAACATTAATCCCAAGTGGGAATGCTGGCCCTGGTGGAGGGAATGAGGAGGAAAGTAAAAGCAGAGGCACAGGCAGGCAGGCTCCTAGGAAAGCAGCTAGCTCACAAAAGGAGGGGTACTCGAATGAATGACCATTCCCTCACAGTTCCAAACAATTCAGGCCCTTTTGCTGATCGCATGATGCTGTTGCAAAAGAGAGAAACACAAAAGAACCTGAAGCCTCCATGTTTGCCTCTTTTTCTAATATTGGAGGCTCTCTTTTGGAAACTGAGGAAAGAAAATGAAAACCAGTTAAACCAAGAAAGATCCACACCTAAGGGCCACCTCAAAGCTTAAAGCAATCCTTCAGGTGGATTCAGGAAGTAGAAATATATCTCGATATCCCCAATTTAAAGAATTTAAAACATGTCACACTGCTGGAGTAATTTCACACACTGGCTAGTCTAATCTGTGCACTATCAGGAACGAACAACATGTTTTAGTTGGAGAACTTCTGCTTGTTTGTGAACTAGGAGGGGGTGGGTAGAAGCAGCTTGAGTCAGAGCCATTTGTATTTGTTTAGCTTTCTGAGGACTAAGTGTATCTTGCAACACACCTCATAAGAACTATTATAGACAAATATTTGGAGTGGCTTCTGTGTTAGCCCATTCATTTGATTCATTCCTAAAAACAGCTTAGGGGGAAAAACCAGTTCCAGCTATTCATTGGGCAACATGCTTCAACAGGCAGTGAGATCATGCCTAATATCTGTTTGCAAACTGTGGAGGTCACTCAACCGCAAAATGCTTGAAGTGGTCATTGCATCTTAGTGTGGTATTGCCCTGATACATGTCCTTCATAAAAGAAAAAGATGGAATTCCTTATAAAGGCCCCAGTTGCTATACCTTTTATTTCTGCCACCCTTGTTTCTGCCACTTTCCTTTAGAAAGATGGAGTTAGCTTATGAACTGGGTTACTGAGAGTGAATGTGACAGACTATTAATAGTACTTCTAGACTCTATCTCTCTGTGTGTGTTGCATCGTTACAAATTGTGACTGACTCTTCATGACCCCATATCTATGGAGTTTTCTTGGCAGGAATACTGGAGTGGTTTTGCCATTTCCTACTCCAGGCGCCGACAGCACCTGGTATTCCCTGTTGGTCTCCCATCCAAGTACTGTACTAACCAGGGCTGACCCTGCGTAGCTTCCGAAATCAGGCAAGACTCTATCTAGAAATACATGAAGCCCATTTGCTAACTATCATTCTCAGCCTAAAACTACCTATTAGGGTTCTTATGAAGATGGAATAAAGGGGGGAGGGGGAAAGCAACTAAATCTTGACTTTATATAAAGGCAGAACAAACAGCATTAAAGTCTTGTGCTAACCTTTGCTAGTGGACCAAAGATGTCTTAAGCTGGTATCCTTGTCTCAGAGGAGACAAATTACTGTCAACTCTAAAAACTGGCTTTATAAAGTGATTTTTGAAGTCCTTCTATTCCTAGGCTTCTTCTAAACCTCCAGCAAATGCCTAATATTAGTCAAGTTTATAACTATTGTCTTGATTGATATTTCTTGATAAATCCTGCCATTACTGTCACTTTTGTCCCTCTTCTGCCTTCTCAATCTTTACATTTCTACTTTTTGTTCCCATGATCTTTTTTTTTTTTTTTTTTGCTTCCAGTCCTTTCTTCTTCCAGGCATTCTGGCCCGAGCCAAGACTAACTTGAATTTCCTGGCATTTCGGGACAGAATAATGGGTCACCTCTTATTTGGCCATTCCATGATTTCTCTATGTGTTATCCAAGCCTTCTCAACGGAGAGTCATACAAATATGAGGAATGGAACAGAACAGTATGTAAAGGACATTGCACATGCAGCATTCTTGAACTGGATGTGGCAAAATACCACTGGTGACATCATTATGATACATTCTGTTTCAAGCAAGGGTGATCGCAGGACTGAGCTTTTAGTCTTCTGTTGAATTACTGTGATATAATCTACATTATATTATATAACTAACAACATATTCAATAGTAAGCCTTTAAACATTAGAACAATCAGAAGGATGACTTGGGTTAAGAATTAGGGCTGATCCTAACAAAGGAATTGCCTGCCCATACAAGTCATATTATCTGTGTAGAAAGAGGAAACAATTTTGATATCATATCTGAGGTTATCTTCCTTAGTACACATCTAAACAAAAGCAGCATCATTTTAGACAACTCTCAATTATTTAAGTTTCTTTGTTGTTCAAGTTCCTGTTCTGCATGTCATTTGTCAACAGAATCAGGGTTTGACTTGCTCAATGAAAACAAAACTAATCCCAAAGTATTTTAGCACCTTTCAGAATAATATATTTATTTCAGTGTGAACTTGATAGATTGGAGTCTTGTTCCTTAGACAGATGAAGTAAAATATTTCTGCCTCAAGTTTATCTTGGTAGCATACATGATTGCAACGGAGGGAGAGCGATTGCCTGAAATGGAGCTAGGCCTCTAAGCCTCCCAGTTGAGTCTCTGCCTCACAGGCAGAACTCTCAGAATGGAGAATTGTGGGACTTGTAGTCTAAAAATCCCAAAGCCTCATCCTTATAAACCAGTACAGTATTCTGTTGTTAATTACTGCATACATGAGAGAAATAATGGGAGCAAATTCAACTAATTGATGAGGCGCCTGTGCAGGAAATAGGTATGCAACTAGCCCCTTGCCAACTGTTACCATTGAGCACACGACAATTTGAACAAAATATTGGCAGTAGTGTGCTAAAAAGTCCTAGTCCCCATTTAAGACTGCAGGTGCACACTGGAATTTATGGAAATAACCTACTTCAGCTGCAGTACAGGCATTTAAGCATACTTCAGCTGTCACATGTTGGCTCTACACAAATCAGACTGCATATTTCAAAATTCATTTATGACAACTTGTAATCTATTTGTTTAGTAGCTGATTTAAAAAAACACAAGGCACTTTTAAACGTATGGAATTGGCAACTAAGACTGGTTTGGTAATTCAGCAACCCCATCTCCTGCTAAATTAAAGGTGAGCCTCAAGATAAGCTTGGTTTCAGATTTTCTTTCAAGAGGCTGATTCACACATCATGAGACGAGCACTCTTTTGTACCACGTATGGTAAGGTAATGTTTAGAATGATAAATACTATTGATTGTAATCTGTACAGATTATTTTAAACGGGAGGGTGCCTACTGGGAAGCTGTGATGGGCCCAATAGTGGCACAAGCTTTCCCACTGCATGAAGCAGGAAGTGAAGAACCACTGCTGATGTGTACTGCCCAGCTACAAGCCTGCAGCACTTCCTGGGTAGTGTTTTTCTCCCCTACCTAGTATATGCCTGCCTGCACACACTGTACTGTCCTTTGCCAGCTCTGAGAATGCCTCAGCCCCAAAGACTCTTACAGTTAATGCTTGAAGGGAAGGGATAGCAGCCCCCCCCCCCAAAAAAAAAACCCTGCACATGTCCGAGCAATGAGTTTGGCCATTCCAACTGAGAAAGCTTCAGAATAACATCCACAGATGCCCAATGAGATGCAGGGAGGGATATACAAATGGGCAGCAGTTTTGCCAGTGAGCTTCTCTTTTTCTTCTCTTCCCCTTTTTCTGTTCCGGAGACATGGAGTACTCCTACGTTGGGGTGTGCAGTGGAACAGTGGCAATAGGGAGGAAGAGACTGCCCATGAATGTAGGCCTTGGCTGACGCAGCATAGAGTGGGTGAAAGTGGAAGCTCTGCCACCACCCCAGTCACTTTGTTATTTGAGGCAACCACCTCAGGGTGGCTAATGACCTGGCAGCCCTGGATAGGCCTCTACATCTTTACACACTTATTTGTTTATTAACACGTCTCTCCACTTCACCATTGATAGTGCTTGCCGTTTAAACTGTACCCAGTATGTTGGCTGCTATCCCACGACCACTAAAAACCACTTCAAACTGCTTGAAGATGCGGTTAATAAAATTGTGTCCCCACGGCCTGGGGACTTTAAAGGGGAAAAATGTGATCACACCCACTTAAGCACAACCCTGTGAGTTTTACAAGTACCTGATCTTAAGTCGGTTCAAAGCTTGTCTCAGTTCCAATGAGGATTTTAAACCGGTACTTGAGTCCGTGGGGACTCAGAAAATCTACATCAAAACCTTTTTGTTCTGCTGTGTTGCGGTTCCCACAAGAGATGCAGTTCTTTAAACTGCACCCGTGGGGACATACGAACTGCATTTTCAAGCATGTAACCATTGGGGGTGGGGGTTGAATCCGCATTTTTACTTTGATCTGGATTTTCCACCCATGGGATAGCAGACACCTCATTCACACCAGAATCTTTCTTCATATTAGAGTATTGCATAATTTAAAATTATGAATATATATAAAACTCAAGTAAAATTAAAAACAAATCAAAATTTCAAGATTCTTAGAACATTTTTTTACCAGAAGGGGGAAACTTCAATTGTGTTATCTTGGCTATTTTGTTAGTTCTTCTTTTGTACCTGTGGTGGGACATAAATTGCATGCACATAGACACTGCATTTATTTAATTTCTCCACAGTCAAAGAAAATATGTCCTATATCCAAGCAGCCCCATTTTACTTGACTGTTTGATGATCAAGCATGAGTGAATAATAATTGAAAAACCCTGTGGAATAATGCCACCAAATAGTAAAAACTGAAATGGTTTGATCATTGCAATTTGAGAATATTTTGAACCACATGAACTTAACATATCTGGACCGTTATTTATTAACCAGTTATCTCAGAATCTAAATGAGTAACAGTGGAGTTGCAAAATCACGACTCCCATATAAACTGCCATCAGGCCTTGGGCAAATATTCGTTTAAGCCAAAGATATAAGTGCTGTTCAAGAGGTCACAGAGTTGATCCACACTGCCTTACAGAGGATCTCTACTCTTATGGAAAGCAAGCCTATAAAACAATTATACAGGAATGTAGGCTGGGAGGCTGCTGCATCTGCACCAGGAGAAGACATAATATTCTTGGCCCCAAAAGGGAGCAAAACTCCCGCACCATTTGGGGGTGGGTGGGAATCTCCAAACCATGCAAAAATAGAAAATGACACCTTCCACCAGCATTTATCCCTGTATCATAACATCCACATGGCATCATGGTACCAGAACAGTTTTGCTCAATGAACCCTAGCAGCATCATAAACTATGAGGGTTTAGTTTTCCTTTTGCTATTCACAAAAGCAGATTCTGAGCACAATCCTCAAGGGAAAGGCAGTAGAGAAGCCATATCACTTCCGGAACAAGAGCCTTGCAGAGAATGCACACAGCTGTCTTAGGACAGGTGTCTAAGACCTACTGTATTTGTTTATGTGTTATATTTATATCCCAGCTTTCCCCAGCAAAACTCAAGGCAGTATAGACAGCTATCTTAGTCCAGCACCCTACATGCCACATCACACTGACCTATCCAGAAAGGTCATCAGGAGCCTTTTGACAAGCAGCCAAAGGAAGGGACCAGGACATAGAACAGGGGCAGGGACAGAACACGGTGACATTTGCTACCTCACCACATAGACAATGGGTTGAGAGACAGAAGCTTAAATAATCATTAGTGTGTTATTGTTTCTTATCAAGCACATGTTTTCATCTTACCTACAGAGAGACCTAAATTACATAATAGGATATTCTATCTTAAGAATACTTCAGCTTAAGGAGGAAATGCAATAAACTGGAACTGAGGCAAAATTTCAGCTGTGTGGAATTTTTTTCTGTGGCAAGATTAAGTCAAACAGGAGATCAGGGAAGATCAAGTTGGCAATCCTATGGAATGCCTTCTCCAGAGAGAGAATGGCCTGGTAATAAAACAGCCACATGCCTGCTGACAAATGGTTTTATAAGCATTTGCCTAGAAGCAAATTGCTAACAGTTATGGAATGATTTTGCAAAGAGATAAAAGAAATATGTGTTTACATGTGGTAGTAGTAGCATGAGACACCAGCATTGGTCTGTCTAGCTTAGCGTTGCCTATAGCAGACCTAAGAGACCTCTGGCTGGAGGGTTGGATCTGGTTGCTAGGCCTTTTAAAGGCCCAATCAAGGTCTGACCACCTCAGGAAAGGTGATGCCTGAGGGACACTGACTGTCTTATAGGTGCCAAAGGTACCGTCCCTTAAAGAGGTGGGGGCGGTGGCATATTGAAGGAGGGCCTTCTCAGCTATTCCCCCCCCCCCAACTTTGGAATGCCCTCCCAAAAGCACTGATGCTTTTGTCCTTCTGGCAGAAGGCAAAGACTTTCCTGTTTAGCCAGAAATTTAATTAGTTAATGTTCTTTTAGCTGGAAGCATGAATAACAGGATTTTATTATTTGCCCATTGATTGTTTTTAACTGTTTGTTATTTTGATGGTTTTAACATGTTGTTTTATTTTTTTAATATATTGTTGTAAGCTGCCCAGAGACCACTTGGTAATGGGGCAGCTAAAAAATTCTGTAAATAAATAAATAAATAAATATGAGCCACCATGTGAGCACCTGGAAGAAGTGGTTCTCAAAAGCTTCCCTTGCCTCTCGCCTTTCCTGATAGAATAATTCCTTTTCTGCCCATCTATTTCCCTGGTACTGGGGGAGGGGGGCAGTGGGAAGCCGTGGCACAATGGGAAAAAAGGCTATGCCCCAGATGCCTTTTCTCTACTTCTTCTCCGCCATTTGCTGCCCAGCTGATCTCCGGGGAGGGGGGGGGAGAAAAGAAAAGCTGAGAATTAATTAATATAGGGACAAGTAAAGCTAGGCATTTGCTCTTCAAGGACATTCTTCTGGCTTAAACTCTGGAAATGTTGAAAATAAATCCTGGGAGCCCTGACAGGCCATATGAGTGCTCTGTCACCATTGAACTACAGCTAAAGGGGAAGCAAAGCATCCAGGTTCCACAGAGCATGCAAGCAAACAAGACCCCATCACTCAGTAGAAGTTACAGCTGAAATGTTCCAAGTACTGTAGTTAGTGAAATCATCCTGTATTTAGCATCTCAAATGTTTATGCTATACTGTATTCCCATTCCAGTGAAATTTTAAAAAGAAAAGTTGCTTTAGGAATCAGTATCTTCAGTTTTGATTGTTAGGATGAACAAATATAATAAAAAAAATTTCTATTACTACAGTAAGGTTGCTTGTCACTGTGTGTGTTGTATTTCCAAATTTCAACAGCCTTATCTGATTGTTGGGCAAATGCTTTTCACTTTTTGATGGAGGCATTTTGCTCATATATTGTACAGTACTTACCTGGATGTTTAGACATTTTGAAACACTACATACTATATCTGTATATCAGATAATGGAACACAAGGGTTATACTGTATATGGACTGGAGCATGGATTTGGGCTGGAAAGAGATCTGAAGGGTAAGTGGACTCAATTGATCTAGTTGCACTGCTGGGGAACCCTTTCTTTGGGGCTGCCTTTTCTCCCTCAGGAATGTTTTCCAAAAAAGAAGGAAAGCAATTAATTACCTTGGATTTGTGTGGCATTTCCCATTAGAAAACACATACTAGTTGCAATCCAGCAGTAAGGCGTAACCAGAGTCGGCTGATCGAATCAGTGGAATTTGCAGAGAAGTTGACTTGCCCACCCTTCTGATTCAATGGGCTTCCTCCAGTTATAATTTCCCATTTGACTTTAGTGACTTCTCCCTTTTAGTCCTCCCAGTTCTCTTTCAGCCTACTATTACCTTTAGCCCTATTTGCTTCCAACAGGTATTACCAAGGCATCAACCTATCATTTGCAGACATATTTTGAAATTTGGCCAAAGGCAACATTAGATTAGTCCAAGAGCTGCAAGTTGGCCCTGCAAATCTCCTTAGCTCTGTGGATATGCTTGGGCTTTGCTTATGTTTTTGTTTTTTGCTCTAAGCATAACGCTTGGGAAACTTGGTTTGTTCAAAAAGAGGACAAAGTGCAGTCACTAAATCTAAAAAGCTTACGTTGGTATATGTATCAGAATTGATAGTAAATGGAATTCGGTATTGGCACTCAACAACTTTGACACTTTTAAATGATTCAGCCTCACCCAGCTGGCCAAGTGACGTAGAATCAACGCAGACCTTGTGCTGGTTTCCTGATTAATAGATACCAAGGTGAACCTAGATGGGACACCATACACTGGAAATGGAAGCACAAGAAACACAGTGGCATATAGTTTACTGTTTAAAAAACTTTTCCCTCTGCTCTCTTCTGTATCGTTCTGATTTTCCACAGATCTACTTAATTCTGGTTTAATTTTAATTATTGTATTTTGTTATCTGCCACCAGGTTGCTTCCAACTTAATAACAACTCTTTGATCAGTGACATTAAGAGCCCCATTCAGCTCTTGCAACTAAAACTGTGACTTCCATTATTCAATCAATCCATCTCCAATTATTATATACACTATTTAAAAAAAACCTAGAGAAATCTTCTGCTTTCAATGTCTTTTCAATAACTCCTTCAATATTTTTGCATATTTTTGTAGTGTGTCCACTACAGATTTTGTTTGTCTTCACTTCCAAGTTTTTTTCCTTTTTTCCTTTTGTTTTATGAGTCTGGTCATTGGAATGTTTGTTTTATTTTTGTTTGCTTCTATTCTATGTAAATAAAAATATTTTTGCATATTTTGACCATGCTTATTGTCTGCTTTTATATCTTGTTTTTATAAAGAAATTTACTTTCAAAAGTGGCTATTGCTTTCTTTCCAAATAATGCTCTGTGCTTAGGACTTATATGAAAAACAGTGTAACAGCTTCAATTTTCAGACTAATTGCTTAACTGCTTCATGAAAAAATATTTTTTTCCTAAAAGTATCTGTAAATTACAATGTTTTAACTTGATGCTGCTGGAAATAGATACAAAACCTGCTTGTTGAGAAGTATGTACTGCTGAGTTCAGTTGAACTTGATTTCTGGAAGGTGTACTTAAGGTTGGGGATTTGAATGGCTTGAATATCATGACTGAACAAATAGAGGGTTTGTTCAGTTCTTTGGTAGATGATCTGGCTGTTGTTGTGTACTATCAAGTCAGAACTGATTCTAACATGGCTTTCAAAGTAAGTGAGGTACAGTATTTAAGGAGTGGTTCTACCAGTTCTGCTACCACAGTAAATTTCCCAGGCTTCCTGAGTCCTAGTCCATTCCTCCATCCGCTACATCACACTGGATGACCTGACTAGTCGTTATAGTATGGTCCCTCGCTTAAGAATCTAAATGGGATACGTATGAATTTCCCTATAGCGGTAGTTCCAGACATGGAAGACAGACATCTACAAGGAAGCTGGAACATTTTATGAGGTTGCTTCCTTCCAGAGCTCTTTAGTACAGCTGAGACATTGCTCTTCTGGAATCACTGAGGAAGGGAATTTAAACTGTGGTTCCACAAAGCACTCAATGGCCGTTACTTCACGAGGTGCCTCGCTTCGAATCAACCTTGCCTTCGATTTGAATTCGGAGGCGGTCACGTGGTGGTCACGTGGTCTCCCTTCGCTCCCACCCCCGTTTCTCTGTACTCACGCGGGGCATTTTTGGGACCGAATCGATTACTACCTCACGTGCTCCCTTCGCATTAGAAAGCTGATTTGCAACGTCCGGTTCCACTCTCCTTTTATTTTTTAAAAAAAATTTACTCGGCGTATCGATGCATCAATGCTTGGCTGTCATTCACGAGTGGTTACTGTACGATCCTGTGTTTTCTGCTCCTAATTTATATTGTTTTGTCCATTGTTTCCTGGCATCATTGGCAGCCCCCCCGCCGCCCCCGCCGCTACTCGGGGGGAACCCTGCATGGCACAGCCGCCCGCCCTCCGCCGCTTGCACGCTGCCTGCCCCGGGTGCCCTGCTCTGGCCGGGCGAGGCGGCAGCGGCTCCTCCTGCTCCCGCCGCCGCCACCGCCGCCACCACCGCTACTTGAGCGAGGAAGTAACAGCGCAAAGCGATAAAACGATATAGCGATGCATCGATATCCCTGTTTGAATATTTTTTTAAAAAAACTTGAAATAAAAGCCAAAAAACGAGACCACACGTGACGTTGGGAGCGAAGCGAGATGCGAAGCGAAAAGATTCCCGGCCCTTGGCAGGGGAATCACTCACCCCGGTTGGAGCACGGTAAAGGGGGCGTGGTCGGGGTGACGTCGCAGCCAAAAAGGAGGAGCGTGCGGACTGAAGCGATCGGTTCGCACAGAAATGACGGCTTGCCGCGAAGCAAGCGGCTCGTGAAGTAACGGCCAATGTTGTATTTTCCAGCAGTGTCCATTTGCAAGAGCCTTGTGTAAAGTTAAATTGGAATAAAAACTCCACTACCAAAAGTCCTCTGCAATTTCCTTCCTGCAATTTCTGCTACTGATATTTCCTATGCACTTCTTATCTCTACAGCACAACTGGTTTAATTGTCCAATTATCTGTCAGTTACAGGCATTTATTCCTTTTTCTATTTCTCTCTCTTATTTATTTCAAAAAGAAATAAAAATAATCAAAGGGAATAGCCTGTTAGGGTACGTTCCTCTCATTACAGCATAATTCACCAGTCTTCTCCTGGTAATAGTGCATGCTCTAGAGACAAAACAAACAGAAACAAAGGGAACTGTTCCTTGCAGATAATAACATGTCCTTTTTTCATAAGAACAGTTTTTATTACATACAGTTTTATTAAGATTTAATGAAAACAGAGGAATTAGCGAAACATACCTGGGTCAACCCAAATAGTAACTGGAGTAGAAATGAAATAGTGACAAAATATTATACTGGATGTCCTGGCTGGTGCATATGTCCATCAGTCGAGAACATAATTCCATACAATGGCATGAGAATATTTGCCATGATCAGTAATTATTAATAAGAGGATACCAGGCTGAATAACATTTATTGTGTTTGTGTTATTCCACATGTTTTTCATTTCTTGAGTCAGTTTCTCTATAGTACATAGGAGAAACCAAAGGATAAATTGTCAGTTTTCCTATGTATGATAGCTATTAATCCTCCAGTTCAATGCAATTCCCATGCATGGATCAGGCTCAAGACCAAGGAAGACAATAGATAATTTATGGAATAAGTATTGGTTATCATTAACAAAGAGGGATAATGGTTCTGAGACTGAAAAGATGGGTAATTTGGATTGATAGTTTCCCCCTCTCATAAAACACCTTACCTTGAAACAGATATAATAATTGCTTGACATGAACACCACATGCAGCATTTCTAATTTACAGCACTGTAGTACTCAAAAGACTTGTACAGGCTGGTGCTTGGTTTTGTTCATTAAAAAAAATTACTACATGGGCTAACATGATCTCCTGTAAAAAGAAGTAAACAAAGGATAGCAATTCCTCTTTAAATAGCTGGAATAGAACATGGTTTTCTATGGGGCATATATGTCATATGTCCAACATACGCTGAATATATTGGATGTTTTTTATTGATAGAAATTGGGGAGACCTGGTATCTTTCCCTCACCAAACTAGCTAATAGCAGAGGACCTAATACCTGAAGTCATTTTTGATAAGACAGCAGGAGCTATGGTTGCTCCCCATTTATGGAACCACTTACACCACCATAAATTCACCTGGCACCCTCACTTCAAACCTTTAAAAAACTACTGAAAACGTGGTCTTACAGAATGGCCTTCCCTGATTTCTTAAACACCTAGCAAAACACTATCCTTTTGCGGCTTATCTCTATTTTTTGTTGTTATTTTATTAATCACTTGATTTTTCCTACAGTACTTTATTTTTATTTATTGTTGCTGATTTATTTGGTTATAATTTGTCATGTTACATTGCTTGTATTTTTGTTATTTAACTCTGTCGTTATTGTTATGTTGAGATTTTATGTTGTAAACAGCCCAAAGTAGCCCTAGGGCTAGATGGGCAGTATAAAAGTCAAACAAACAAACAAACAAACAAACAAACAAACAAACAAACAAACAAACAAACAAACAAACAAACAAACAAACAAACAAACAAACA
>JAHTLZ010000016.1:75645672-75659582 GCA_023846285.1 Phrynocephalus versicolor
ACAAACAAACAAACAAACAAACAAACAAACAAACAAACAAACAAACAGGACACATCTTTGGGTGCTAGTCAAAGAAAAAGAACTCAGCCAGTGGCTCCCTTCAGCTTAGGGTGTGCCCAATCAGACCCTAAGCTGAAAGGAAATCAACACAGTGTTTCACTTGATGTGATTTTGGGGCTGAAACTTGAGACCACAAGATGGAGTAATTGTGATGTCATAAGGGCAGGATAGGGTTAGGGTTGAAAGGCAGGAACCTACTTCCTGCTAGGCCAGTGAGTACTGGGAACAAGTAGAGATGAATTCCTAGGCTCTAACACAGCCTCACAAACACAAACCAACTTAGGTGGTTACTTCACATCCCGTTCGTCCCTCCTTGCTGTCCCGCTTGGGACCGGTACAAAAAAAACTTACTTCACGTCCATAGTGTGACAGCATAAAGTTATCTCGACCACGCCCCCAGAACCAGGAACAGACAAGACGTACCTGCCCCTGGGCTGGGGAATTCTCTTGTCACAGTTGGCTCCCAGTTCCTGTTCCGAGACAAGGGACGCAACAACCAGTATCCACCTGGTGGTCAGTGGCTGAAGCGGCATTCAACATCAGTTTCCCTATGGGAAACGCCATGCAGTGCAAATGTTTATTCAAGAAAGTACTGAAAATTCTGTAGCGTTGATGTGTAAATCCTGGAAGACCAGTAAATCGAAATATTGAAAAAGTTTTATTTACGATATTTTAAAAAGGGGGTTAAGAAAGCAAGACAAATTCAGAATTTGTCATGGAACAAGACCGTGAAGTAACAATTGTCACGAGTAATCACACCCGTGAGTAAACAGAAACAGGGACTGAACAGGGACAAAACCACGTGACCACAAACAACGCTGTCACGGTACAAACGTAATCACAGAACAAGATAGGACGAGAAGTAACCACCTGATGGGCGGAGGGGAGGAAGTTGATGATGGTGTTGAAGGCAGAAGGCCTTAGGGAAATGCTGAAGGGTAGAGCAAATTCCACAGGGGCTAAGCAGGTGACCCTGTTGCTAAATAAGAACGATGAGTCCCATTGCATCTTTAAGACTAACAGACTGATGATGAGTTTTTTATGGACAGACAGTCCACTTTCTCAGATGCTTAACAATCCTGTTCCAGATCTCTCTCTGTTGAAGGAGGTACTGTAGTTGTGTTTGCCAGCTGCAGCGAAAGCAAGAAAAAGGCTTGGTGATGTTTTGAGGCTAGGAAGATGCACTTCTTAAGTGTGTTCCACGGACTTAACCCTCTTCTTCAAAAAGAGAGAGTACAATATCCAAGGCACAGATTTACATGCACACTGGCTGCCTTGATCAAAACTGCTTGCACCTTTTTGAAAGGCCTGGTTACGTGAAGCACTCTGGTAAGAGTGAGGTGAGTTGTACACATTGTTTTTACATCTCTCAAGTATATATAGTCTAAGGTGGCAAACAGGTAGAAGAGAGTTTGAGCCTGGATTAGTGGATATGTAATTGCTGTTTAGGTGAATGTTAGAAAAGATGGAGAAACTAGAAGGGATACAAAAAGGTAGAAGGTGAGGCGCATGGAGAAGGCCGCAGGTCCAGTCCTCAGGTAGAGTTAGGAAAGGCTTCTCTCAAAGACCCTATAGTGTTGTTGCCAGCCCGTGGCAACAATTCTGAGCCAAAGGATGAACAGACCCATCAGCTTCCTGGGTCCCACCAGGCTTGTAGCTCTCAGGTTATAATTAATAACTCTCTTTCCCACTAGCAACCCACATCAAAGTGGTTACAACCCAAAGGTTTTGCCTGACAAGCTTTTGTTTGTCAGTGGATCAGGAAACGAAGTGAAGGAATCATTCTCAACCTGCCCTCATTGGTTTAAAATCAGTGAGCGTGGCTGTGAGGCCTCTGGGTTGCCTGGACATGCGTAGGAACATTGGGGCAATATGGTAGCTAATTATTTCCTTGGCTCCGTTCTCATTGGGGATTGTATGCCCCCCAAACACCCTTCCCTTCCATTTCTACCCAGGGTTTCTGTGACAAGCAGAAGTGCTGTGAGCAAAATCATTTTCCCTGAATACATTTTGGTCCTTTCTCCTGTTTCACCAAGAATGTGAAATGCTCACTGGCTAAAAGGAAGCCTGAGGGCTCAGCCTTGCTTGCCGTGGAAGGGGAAGCCCCAGGGGGTTCTTCACATACCTCTTCTATTCATGCTTCTAATGGGACTACCTGGAATCTTTAGGATAAAACGTGCACTGAGGTGAGAGGAAGAGAATTTTTCCCATTTTAACTCCCAACATTCCAGCACTTCAGATAATTTAATCCAAGTATGGCTCTAAGAATGGAAGTGACCCAGGCTGATAAAAAAGGAGCTTGAGGTAGTAGGCAGGTTGGTAAATACTGTATACTTTAAAGTTTCAAATTAGGAGTGGAACATAAATAAACAACATTCATCAAACTGTTAGAATAATCCCTTTTCTCTTTTTCTCAGTAATGCTTTAAGACTAGATACTGTACAGTGAGGACTTGAGCATATCTTAGCAATGAGTGAAGGAGAAAATGGGTTAGGGTTAGGGTTAGGAGCTAAATCAATTTAGGTTAGGTTAGGTTTTCGGGGCAAAATCAATTTAATTCCTTGTCGCTGCCAACAAAAAATTTTAAGTTTTATATGATACCATTGAGATACCATCCTGAAATTTGGAGTGATTGGCTACAAGATATGTATCTTTGTGATTTTTTTGAAAAAAAATTAAAATTCTGTTTTTCCAAAAATTCTAATTTTATATATATTTAAATGTGTAATTTTTTTGAAGATGTACAATTGCATCATGCTGTATATCAAATGAAAGCCCTATTCATAAGCTTTAAAATGACACCTGTCCCAGGTGAGTGATTTTTCTTTTCTTTTTTTTTTTACAATTTTGAAAATGCAGCATCTCAGATACGGGTGGACCAAACATCTGAAATTTTTTTTTTAAACATTGGGTGTCTCAGTCTCCAAATGTCAGTCCATCCAAAATTTTCAACTAAGTCATAAAAAGATTTCGGTAGTTTCCCTTCTGAGCCTTTCCTTTTCTGAGATCTATCCAAGTCTGGCATCATTACTCCGTTACAGTCTCCCATCAGAAAGAGTTTTTCATCCATATAATCTAACAGTCTTTGTTCTACCTCTCTATAAAATTCTAGTTTCCTATCATTTGGCGCATAAATGCCTACAATGAAAAATTTTTCAGATTGCCAAGTGATTTGCACCATCAGAAATCTACCCTCTTCATCTTTCATAATCAACTTAGGTTCCAATTTATGTTTTGCGTATATTACCACTCCTCTTTTCTTCAATTTATCAGATGATACAAATTCTTGTCCCAAAATTTTGTTTTTTAAGATCTTCATGTGTTTTGTTGCAACATGTGTTTCTTGCAGGCAGATCAAGTCCAAATTTTCTTTCTTCAATAAGTGCATAATTCTGTTTCTCTTGGTCTTTTCATTCAGACCATTAACATTCCAAGTCAATACTCTCAGCGCCATTGTAGATTTCAAATTAAATATATTTTTATCAATCTCTATTCAAATATTGGCCATGGCTAAATCAGCTTTACCTTCTTCCTCCTCAGAGAGTTCTGACTCGTCATCCTCTTCCTCTTCCTCTTCTTCAGGTGATTTGTCACCCTCTTTCGATGGTTTTCTGTACCCAAGTTCTTCTCCATATTTTCTCAGAAATTTCCCTATTTCCGACTCATATATATTATATATATTTAAATGTGTAATTTTTTTGAAGATGTACAATTGCATCATGCTGTATATCAAATGAAAGCCCTATTCATAAGCTTTAAAATGACACCTGTCCCAGGTGAGTGATTTTTCTTTTTCTTTTTTACAATTTTGAAAATGCAGCATCTCAGATACGGGTGGACCAAACATCTGAAAAATTTTTTTTAAACATCTCATGGTAAGGTACAAATGTACCAAAAATGAACCAAATCCATGACATCACGTTCCCAAAAGAATCCCAGTACTATCACCTCTTGTTTCGTTTTGAACTGTCTCATCACAGGGTTTGCAAGGTAAGACAAGTTCAGCAGTCGTTTGTCACCCCCTCCTACTGATTGGTTCTAACAAAAGTTAACTTGAGCAACATTTCTGTTGTCTATGAAAGATCCTCTGCTACTGTCAGCTCCCAGTGCTACCCAGGAGTTGTCCTCTACATCTTTTTCTGCCCCATCCCCATTAGCACTATTCACTCTCTTCTGCTGATTTGGCCATTACTCCTGAAGAGGTGGAGGTGTCTTTTAGTCTGGTGCCTCAGCTGTGAACATTCCACCTAGGGTGACCCTACTAAACATGCTCAGGCTCATAATGGAATCTAACCTCCTCATGGCGTTGCTCTTGGCTTCATTGACACACTCAAACCACCTCACCGTCAATATGCCTGTCTACATTGTTCAATCTAGTTTGGCTCAAAATTATAAAGTCTGTAACGCGGATTGCCTCTCAGTAGAAAAAAGGCTGACAAATAATACTGGTTTTTGCTAATGCTTATTATAAGTCTCTCTCTCTCTCTCTCTCTCTCATATATATATATATATATAGCACAGGGTCTGAGGGGAAACAGTCTCTAGGCTCCCAGGAGGGACCCCAGGAGCGTGTGCCTAATGGCGCGCGAAATCTCTAATTTTACTATTTTTATACCAACAAGCAGAACTTGGAAAATAGGAAAAACAAATAGGAGGGCATATTTTGAACTTACATGAAAGTTTACGGGGACTTTATAGAACTTGCTCTTAGGGGAATGGGCAACCTGGGGCAGGATTCCAAGGAGCAAGAAGAGAACTGGAGGAGTAATACCTCCTTTAAAAACCTTGGTCCAGCTGGCCCGGCTGGTAGTACCTCGTAAGGGCCTCCATCTGGGGTTACAGGAGACGACGGTCAATGGTTTTGAAGGCGGAAGAGGGCTCTCATCGCCCCAAAGGCAGACTCACTGGGAAGAACCACCTTTAGGAGAAGGAAACTCTTTCATACCTCCACTGCCTTGTGGCTATATCCCTCATTGGAAAAGGCTTCAGGAGTCAACCTCGAGGAAAAAACCAGAGCCGAAGTCCCGGAGACAGTTCATGACTGTATACAATCATGTTCTGGCAACTCCTGCGACGCAGATGGAACTAATTGTATCAGCTTTGCCGTTCCATTGGACCACTCCAGCTACATAGAGAGGGGGGTTTCGCTGCCTGGGTAACAGCCTTGTGCCCTGGAGAGGACCATTTGCAGCAAATAGTGGGGGAACAACACAGGAAGCGGCAGCTACCTGGGTGTAGGCAGATCAGGGTGGAAACCAGCAAACGAATCGACTCCACACCATGCAATAAACATAAAAAAATCTCAAGCCTAAAGTTGGGGACATGGAATGTTAGGACAATGAATCCTGGCTGTTCAGACTATCTCCAAGAAATGGACACTATACGAAAGACAGCTGTCATCGACAGGGAACTGTGCAGACTGCAGATGGACATTGTTGCTCTCCAAGAGACAAGGCTACCTGACTCTGGATCTGTTAAGGAGAGGAACTTTACGTTCTTCTGGCAGGGAAAACCATCAAACGAGACCAGGGAATGTGGGGTTGGCTTTGCTGTTAGAAATACTTTACTAGGTCTCATTATCCCACCTGCTGCAGGAAGTGAGAGAATCCTGTCCATGCAACTACACACTACAGCAGGGTTGGTTACACTTATCAGTGCATACGCACCAATATTATCATCTCCAGCAGAAATCAAAGACAAATTCTATGATGATCTAGCTGCCACTATCAAGAAAATCCCTGATAAAAGACCAATAGCTATCCTCGGTGACTTTAATGCCAGCGTTTGAGCAGATTATAACTCCTGGCCCACCTGCCTAGGTCGGTTCGGCATTGGAAAGATGAACGAAAATGGCCAGCGCCTGCTGGAGTTTTGCTGCTATTATGGTCTCTGTGTCAGCAACACATTCTTTAACACAAAGCCCCAACACAAAGTCTCTTGGAGACATCCAAGATCGAAGCACTGGCATCAGCTCGACCTGATTCTTGTCAGGCGCTCCAGCATCTTTAGCGTTACAATCACACACAGTTATCAGAGTGCCGACTGTGACACAGACCACTCCCTGGTGTATACCAAAGTAAAACTGAAAACAAAGAGATTGCACCACCTGAAGAAGGAAAGAAGATCAAAAACTGATACCAGTAAGACCTATAACCAAGGAAAAGTGGAGGAATTCTCCCATGTACTCAAGGAAGCTCTTCCTGGCCCTGCTGAAGATAATGCATCTAAACGTTGGGAACATTTTAAGAATGTTGTTTATAACACTGCTTTATCAGTATTTGGCAGGGAGACTCGAAAGACAGCAGACTGGATTGAAGCCCACTCAGAAGAGCTGATGCCAGCTATTGAAGAAAAGAGGAGAGCCTTGACTGCATATAAAGCTTGTCCCAGTGAGCTCAACCTACAGGCCCTGCGAGCTGTTCATAATAAAGTCCAGCAGACTGCCAGGAAATGTGCTAACAATTACTGGCTGCAACTGTGTTCTCGGATTCAGATGGCAGCTGATACAGGTAACATCAAGGGATGTATGATGGAATTAAACAGGCCTTAGGGCCAATACGTAAGAAAACTGCACCCTTAAAGACTGTTTCAGGTGAGATCATCCAGGATCGTGAGCAGCAGATGGCACGCTGGGTGCAGCACTACTCTGAACTATATTCCAGAGAAAACACAATAACCGAAGAAGTCTTAAATAATATTGAGTGCTTGCCTGTCTTGGAGGAGCTTGACAATGAACCAACACTAAAAGAACTAAATGTGGCTCTGGATTCACTTGCCTCTGGCAAGGCACCTGGGAAATATAACATCCCTGCTGACGTTCTGAAGTGCTGCAAAGAGATCATTGCCACTGAACTGTACAAAATCCTCTGCCTTTGCTGGAGGGAAGGGGGAGTACCACAGGATATGAAGGACGCTAATATTGTTACGCTTTATAAAAACAAAGGTGACAGGAGCGACTGTAACAACTATCGCGGTATCTCTCTTCTTAGTGTTGTTGGGAAGCTGTTTGCATGTGTTATACTGAAGAGGCTCCAGATACTTGCAGAGAGAGTCTACCCAGAATCACAGTGTGGCTTTCGAACCAAGAGGTCCACTACTGATATGGTATTTTCCCTCAGGCAGTTGCAGGAGAAATGCGGGGAACAAGGACATCCACTTTTTGTAGCCTTCATAGATCTTACGAAGGCATTTGATATGGTTAGTAGGGACGGACTCTTTAAAATACTCCTCCAGGTTGGATGCCCACTCAAGCTCCTTAACATCATTAGGTCTTTTCATGAGGATATGAAGGCCAATGTAGTTTTTGATGGCCTAGTGTCAGATCCCTTTGACATCCGAAGCGGAGTGAAGTAAGGCTGTGTCCTCGCGCCAACCTTGTTTGGGATCTTCTTTGCTACCATGCTGAAGTATGCTTTTGGAACTTCAACAGAGGGTATCTATCTCCGGACCAGATCAGATGGAAAACTCTTCAATCTCTCTAGATTGAGAGACTCCGCCCACGGAGATATGTCGGCCGCTTGATCCTAGGGCTCTGTGCCGAGATCTGAAAATAGCTTCAAAACTACTGTTTAATGCCGTGGTTGCCGTGAGTAATGTGTCAATAAATTACTCGGGGTGGCAGGAGGAGCAATATATCTGTTTTCGGAGGGTAATTAACTTTGATTTATAAGCGACGAAGCTTCTTTCGGTTTTGCCTGCAATCTCTGTTGGCTGCTGTTTGCATGGAATGCTGTTTGAGAGAGACGTAAACTGGGAGCCTGAACTTCTTATCACTTTTGCCGGCTGCTTGGAAAGTTACCAAGCGATTGCAAACTTCTTTGATTAATTATATGCCGGGTAAAAGAGCAAAAAAGAAACCTCAGGCAAAAAGCTGGACTAGACAAATACCTGATACTGTACACAATCGCCCAGCTTTACAGCGTGTCGAGCAGCCCCCAGACGACGGGGAGTTAAAAATGGCGACAGGATCAGCGAAGGGAAAGAGAGAGACTACTCCTCCCCCCGCAGATCAAGATTTTATGAAGGAAATGCGTTTGATGAGGACAGAGTTGGCTGGCATCATGTCTGTTAATCAACAGGACATGATACGCAGAATTGATGGCCTATCAAAGGAGCTTCAAAACACTAAACAAGATTTATCACAGGAAATAAAGCTAATTGGCCAGCGGCTTGATAATCTGGCCGGAGAATTCAAAACTCTGGAGACACGGGTAACGGAAAACGAAACTCAAATTAAATCCCAGAAGCAGATTTCACTCAAAACTAACAAGAAGCTGACTTACATTGAAGATTATTCCCGCAGACAGAATGTAAAACTGATTAATTTTGCTATTCAAAACAAGGGGGCATCATTAAAACAGGAAGTTCTAACCTGGCTCAACTCCTTCTTGCCCAAACAACTAGTCGAAGAGGATTTAGAGAGAGTTCATTACCTGGGCAATGCAAGAGATGGAGCCCCAAAACCAGTGATAGTAAGATTTACTTCTTATGCAAATAAAGAGCGTCTTATGTCCTCAATCAGAGCCAATCCTAATATTCTTAAGAGAGGAGATGCAACTTTGCAAGTTTTTCACGATTTCTCCAAAGAAACTGCTGATTGGCGTAAATCGATGAGACCAGTTACAACCATATTAAGGAAGAATAACTATCGCTATTCTTGGGGCCACCCCCTATTCTTGAAAGTCTGGAAAGGTGCTGTTCAACACACTATCCACTCCCTAGAAGAAAGCCAGCACCTTCTCGAAGCGTGGAATATCCAAGAAGACTCAGCTTCTGCTTGTCCTCCCCCGGGAACTTCTGTGGCAGCATCAGGACAGTGAACTGTTTTTTACTCTGGCTCCAGGAATCTTCAATGAAGATGAAGAACATTCGGAAAACACTCAATTTACTCCTCCCTCTCTCACCCTCTCTCACCCCTACCACTCCCCTTGTTATTCTCCTTTCATCTTTTCCCCCGTTTCCCCTTCCACCCCCTCTCCTTACTCCCCCCTTTTGTCTTTTTTTTTCTTTTTTCTTTTTTTTTTCTTTCTCTTTTCGTCATTTTTAATTTTCATTTTTATTTTTTTTTATTTTTTTTAGTTTTCTTATTTTTTTTTTTCTTTTTTTCCCTGGGGTTTTTTTTCTCCCGTCTTTCTTGCTCCCTTTTTCTCCCCTATCTCCCTCCCTCCCCCTCCCTGCCTCCCCTCCCCCCTTGTGTTTTTTTTTGTTTGTTTGTTTGTTTGCTGGTTTTTTTTTCTTTTTTTCTTTTTTTTTCTTTTCTTTCCTTTTTTTTTTTTTTGAGGGGGTGGTGGTGGTGAGAGGGTGGTCTAAAGGGGGGGGTAGAATAAATTTATGGAATTTACAGTAACATGCTACTTAAGGGCTTATGAGATCTTGGCTGACTAATGTCTGTGGACGGACCTCCTCCCTCCCATCCCTTTGATGCACATGCTAAATAGTATGATAGCTGGTGGGGTGGGAGAAAAGAATAGTTTTTTAGGGTGGAGGATTAGATTTATTTCAGTTTACTTTTTATTAATTATTGGTGTTTTTATTTTTGCGTGCACAACGGGACCATTCCAGAATATTGTATCTAAAAGAACTAGGTTATGGGAAAGTTTATAAAATTAGCAACGTTAAATGTAAAAGGTCTGGGGTCATTTTCGAAGAGAAACAGAATCGAAGCGATGATTAAAAGGCACAAAATAGATATTGCCTTCTTGCAAGAGACTCACCAAACAAGAGATGGTATTAATGAATTAAAAATTCCAAATGTTGATATATATGAAAAAAGCTTCGGCACATCTAAAGCAAGAGGGGTTGCCATTATAATCTCAAGGAATTGTGAATGTGTTGTTGAAAATGTGGTAAAAGATTCAGAAGGTAGATATATAATATTGCAAGTTCTAATGGGGAAGGATTATTATACCTTGGTAAATTTGTACGCACCAAATGTTAATCAAGGTCGCTTTTACAATCTCCTTTGGGATCAGATTGAATTGGTTAAAAAGGGATATTTAATAATGGCAGGGGATTTTAATATGGTCTTAGATAAAATTAAAGATAAATCGGTCTGTAAAAAGGAAGAGTGGAGGACAAGACACACAACTCTAGCAAAGTTTATAAACACAACAGGTTTGAAGGATGTCTGGAGAGAACTGAAAGGAGATGAAGCAAAATACACCTTTTACTCACCAGTACACAAAACCTATTCTAGGATAGATTTTGTGTTTGTTGCACAAAGCTTAATACCTAAGATAAATAATACCGAGATTGAGATCATAAAAACATCTGATCATGCTTTAATGTCGATTGATTTAGCTACAAATAAAAACTATAGAGAAGCTAAAAGGTGCAGAATGAATTTAAAAATATTTCAACATCCAGAAGTATTGGAAAAGGTTAAAAAAGATTGGTTGGAAACTTGGGATATAAACGAAAGGGCAGGTAGCCAAACGCCAATTATATGGGACACCCTGAAAGCGGTAGCTAGAGGTCTTATTATAAAAGAAAATATCAAAACCAAAAAACAGGAAGAACTCAACAAAAGAAATTTAGAAAAATTAATAGCAGATTTAGAATCCCAATTCTTTCTTACTAAGGATAACAAGATACTGAGATTGATTGAGGCAAGAAAAAAGGAGTTAGAAGATCTAGATTTACAACAAACACAAAGAAATCTTTTGTATCTAAGAAGAAATTTTTTTGAATACAGCAATAAGAACTCAAAACTTTTAGCCAGGCTAGCACAGAAAAGACAAGACAAAAATACAATAGGGATTATAAAAGATTCCTCAGGCAAGACATGCATTCAAATGAAGGAAAAGTTAAAAGCTATACAAGAGTTTTATCAGTCGTTATATACTGCAAAAAATAAACCTAAGGAGGATATAGAAAGGTACATCACTAAGAATCTAAAGGGGGTCTTGGAACAGGAAGATATGCTGGAAATGGAAAAGCCTATTACAGACCTAGAGATAAACGAGGTAATAGATAAATTAAAGAATAATAAAACGCCCGGAGTGGACGCTCTGGGACCTGAATTTTACAAACTCTTTAAAGCAGTATTATTACCTAAATTAAAGAAGCTATATAATGAAATTTTGGATGGAGAACAAATTCCGAGATCCTGGACCCATTCTTTAACCATTTTAATTCCAAAACCTAATAAAAACTTAATGGATATCGGGTCATATAGACCAATATCCTTATTAAACCAAGATGCCAAGATTTTCACAGCAATTCTGGCTAAAAGAATGAATAAATTCATAGCTAAATATATTAAAGAGGATCAATGTGGTTTTATTAAAGGTAGACAAATGGCAAATATTATTAGAAGGAATTTGAATGTTCTTTATGAAATGGGGAAGAGTACTACTAAAGCCGGCATGCTATCTCTAGATCTTTTTAAAGCTTTTGATTGTGTTCAATGGCCCACACTAAAAATTTTGTTAAAAAAATGGGGATTTGGGAAAGCCTTTTTGGGAGTAATAAATCAATTATATTCAGAGGGTACTTCCTCAATAATAGTTAACGATGGATTAACCGAACAAATCACCCTAGGCCGAGGAACTAGACAAGGATGTCCTCTTTCTCCAGTTCTCTTTTGCATTGTTATAGAGCTCCTGGCTAACGCTATAAGGGACGATAAATCTATTAAAGGTATAGGGAAAGACGGGGCAACTAAAATTAGTTTATTCGCGGATGATGCTCTTTTGACTATTGTAAATCCAATAGAGAATATTCAAAGAATAAAAACTCATTTAGAAGAATTTGGAGAAATAACAGGATTATGTGTAAACTGGCAAAAATCAGAGAGTTTATTGTTCAACTATGGAAAACATGATTTAAAGATGATCGAAAAATCCGGACTTAAGCCGGGAAAAAGCATTAAATATCTAGGATTAGAACTCCATAAAGAATTTACTAAAATTAAAGAAAGAAATTTTTCGAAATTAGTAGAAGGGATGAAAAATAAACTATCATCCTACTCTAAACTAAAACTGTCGTGGTTTGGTAGAATTGCATTGATAAAAATGAAAATACTTCCAAAAATTAATTTTATTTTTAAAATGCTACCGGTTCAATTTTTAGAAAAGGAAATTAGAACTCTACAAGACATGATAAATAGGTTTTGTAACGCAGGGAAAAAATCAAGAATAAATAAAAGCCTATGGTATAGATCTCAGAAAGAAGGAGGAATAGGCATACCCAATATAAGAAATTACTACATAGCCAATCAACTCAGTTCTTTGGGGGAAATTCTTTTTAAACCACAAAAGCTAATATGGTGGGAGCAAGAATCTTTGGATATAAAGGGGGAAATAAACACATTTTTATTCACGGAAGTTAAAAATAAAGCAAAGATTGACAACCCCCTACTGAATAGTCTAATTGTTACATGGAGAACATACAGAAAAATCTTGTCTCCGAAGGGATCCCCACTGGCTTTAGTTACTGACTTGGAAAGCTTCCCAGTCAACTTGAAGCAATATCTGGAGTTATTTAAAATTAAGAAAATAGCTAGACTAAAGGATTGGATGCTTAAGATTAAAACAACTCATGATATAAAAAATATTTTGCAACCCAGTGATTTAACATGGTTAAATTATATTCAACTAGGAAAATGGACTAAGGACTGGGGAAAAAGAAATAATCAAATTAGAGAGTGCACAAAATTTGAACATTTCTTATTATTGTTTGAGTCTCATCAGGAAAATTTAGAGAAAGGAATAACACGTAAAATATATAAAATACTAGGTGACTCATTAGAAATGAAGGAGTTAAATACCTTGAGAGAAGTCTGGAACCAAGATCTTAATGTACCAATAGAGAAAGAAGACTGGAAGAAAATTTGGAACATGAGAATTTTGAGATCATTATCGGTCAGGATAAAAGAAAACTATTTTAAATTGGTCTCCAGATGGTATTTAACCCCAGTCAGACTAAATAGAATGAATTCTGGTTATTCCAAATTATGTTGGAAATGTGAAAAAGAGCTTGGTACTTATATGCATCTTTGGTGGGAATGTGAAATAGTCCAAAGGTTCTGGAAAAAAGTGTTTTTAGAGCTAAGTAATATGATTAAGATAGATATAGATTGTAATCCAGAGATAGCATTACTATCATTGTTAACAAGCAAAGACTATGATGTTACAACAAAGGAATTAATAGCAAATTTTATGACAGCTGCTAGATTAATCATAGCAAAAAATTGGAAGTCAAAATTAGAATTCAAGATGGATGATTGGTATAATGAACTTTGGGATATAGCTATAAATGATAAGTTGTCCTGCAGTTTAAAGGTGAAACGAGGAGAAATGAAAAAAGACATCTTCTACGATATTTGGGGTAAATTTTTAGATTATGTATTAGTTGAAGGAAAAGGGAAAGAGTCCACGAATATCTCACAACAATTCTGGAGAAGAGAACTTTAAGAAGACTACTAGAAGAATAGAAGATGGAGCAACGAACAACACATGGATGGACCCGTGGGATGGGGGTGCACTTATATTTTGTTGTATTTTTTTTTATCCTCATTTTTTATGTTGATTGTATGTAATTAAATTTATAATAATAATAAAAAAAAATTAAAAAAAAAATCTCTCTAGATTGAGAGCAAAGTCTAAGGTACAGGTGAAATGTTTGCGGGATCTCCTCTTCGCTGATGACGCCGTCATCACTGCTCACTCTGCCGAAGATCTCCAACAACTTAAGAAGCTTGCAAAGATTTTGGGCTAGAAATCAGCCTGAAAAAACAAAAAACAAATAATGGGCCAGAATGTGGACTCTCCTCCTCGCATTACAATTTCTGCAAAAGAACTGGAAGTTGTCCATGACTTTGTGTATCTTGGCTCAGCTATCTCAGATAC
>JAHTLZ010000016.1:75668138-75743886 GCA_023846285.1 Phrynocephalus versicolor
TACTACTACTACTACTACTACTACTACTACTACTACTACTACTACTACTACTACTAGTAGTAGTAGTAGTAGTAGTAGTAGTAGTAGTAGTAGTAGTAGTAGTAGTAGAATTGTATAGTCCCAGAAAGCAACTTGTAAAGGTAACATTTTGTGACTACAGTTCCCAGAACGTCTCATTGGCTATGCCAGCTGCAAGATTCTGGGAACTGTCATCCCAGTTTTGCAGGGAACAAGAGTCTCCCAGCACATGGAAGACAACAAGTCACCCCAGTCCTAAAATATGTGGAACTGGATTATCTTACTCTGAGTAGCCCTGCAAAAGGTTGCATTGTGAAATATATATATCAATCCGAAAGCTCGTTAACATCAGCAGGGTTTCTTATCGGTGGCCTCTGGCACACAAAGAATTTTCTAAAAACAGCAGTGGGTTTATGTATGAAAATGCTTTGAAAGAAGCCAGATGGAAAGTGGAAATAAAACATGAGGTTTCTCATGTGGTTTGGCCCTAAGCAGCTTGTTTCAATACCCCTACCAGTTGCCCACACTGGAGGCAACCAGTCATGGGGTCTCTTACCACCCGGCACACTTATTTGCCATGGGATGAAGGCTCCTGTTGGCACTGTGGTGAAAGTACTGCAGGAAAAGGGATCTTTGTGGGTGCATGGGTGCATGCTTCTGATGAGTGGAGTAAAGGGTTAACCCTCTAATCCAACTCCTCCTTTCAGCTGTTTGGGATTGAAGAAATAAGCTATGTGGAGGCAAGCTACACAATAGGAATCATGTCTCATTGGCCTCAGTACCCACTTCCCTCCCTCCCCAATTGGCCTTGATAACATAGGTAAACCATCCTTCCTCTTAAGGCAGTCTGGGAGTTATGGTTCCTGCCCTCTCTACTGACACTTGTGCCTCTCAGAAAATGTGAAGGAACAGCCCTGGTCAAGAGCAGCATCCTCCCTGGCCCCTCCCAACAGCCTCCAAATGCTCTCTCTGCCTGTGGGCACAAGCAGAAACCTGCCTGAGCTGATCTTTTTGTCTCAGCTGTGATCCTTATGTCAACTAGGGAGGGTGCTGCCCCAGGAGGTGTGTGACACAGGCTGCACTACAACAACACAATGGATATCAGAAAGAAGTACTGCTTAGGCTTATCCTCAGAGAAGGCCGTGCATGGGGAGTGGTGCGGTAATTATATAAGAGTAATTATTTTCAAGATAATTGATTATAGCTTTTTCTTTCTTTCTTTTCTTTCTTTCTTTCTTTCTTTCTTTCTTTCTTTCTTTCTTTCTTTCTTTCTTTCTTTTCTTTTCTTTTCTTTTCTTTTCTTTTCCTTCCTTCCTTCCTTTCTCTTGATTGATTGATTGATTGAGCTTCTAGACCACCTGACTTGGTAAAATACTAATGATTAAGCAAATCTTACAAAATAAAATAATAAAAGAATGCATAAAATTCTAGATCCATGACTGCAGAAATAGTTGATTATTACTATATTTACAGTTTAATGAAGTGACTCTTTGCTTTCTTGGGGCCACAAATTAACCAAAACAACAGTATGTTAACTGTTTTAGTAATAATTGGGTAGCAGTTGTACTGCCCACCCCAGTCCCCAAAAATTCTGGAGGGGCACACACGTTGGAATGTTTCCAGGCTTTCCAGCTCATTTGCTAATGTGGCTTATGCTTTCCTTTGCCAAAAGTGCATCTTTACATTTCGTACAGAACTAATGAAACAAGCTCAAATCAAGGGAATGAATGGACATAAATCTCACCTTGGAAGTGGCAACATTACAGCAGCCAGCGTCAGAACACTTCAGCCTCCCGGAACACTTTGTTCCTGATCTGAAAAGGACTGTTAGAATAAAAAAAGTCAGTGCAAAGAGAGGCTGAAGAGGAAGCCAAGGGGGGATCGGTTTCCTCCAGAGATTCCAGAATGCGTCACATGAATGATAATCATGTGCTGTCAAGTTAACTCCAACTTTTGGCAACCCTTTTCAGGTTTTTCCAGATAGAAAGTACTCAGAGGTGGTTTACCATTTCCTTCTTTGGGGGACCCTTGGGACTGTGCAGCTTCCCCAAGGCCATAAAAGCTGGTTCTACTCACAGAGGAGGCACAGTGGGGAATCAAACCTCCAACCTCTGGCTCCTCAGCTAGATACCTAAACCAGGGAGCTCTCCAGCCAGCTTAGAATGTGTCAAAAGGTTTAAATAAAGACCCAGGAAAAGAGACAGGCATGAACCGCCAATTGGGTGGCTTGTGTTGTTTGGTTTATCAGCCAAACAGAGGAGTCCACTCAGAGGCAGCACCCTGACCAGGTGGGTCAGGGAAGCCAGGTTACTGTCTCCAAGTGGCCACTTGCCAGAGGAGGTAAGGCTTTGAAGCCCTGAACACCTGCTCATCCAATAAACAAACCGGGATGAACCACCCCAATGGCACTTGGCACCCATTTCTACCCTGGAATCATAGCTTGCTGCATATATTCATAAGTGGCTTTCTTTACTGTCTTGTGTGTAGACAACCTTATTGAATCAGAAGTTGATTCAGAAAAAAAGAAGCCTAGAGGGCAATACCCCCTAAATGCCACGTTGACACTTTCCTCTTTTGAAAAACAAGAATAGAAATGGCTGTTTTAAGTGCTATTCATAGAGGAGGCAGCTAGATTTACACTTAGGTAGTAACTTTCTACGACTGGTTCTTGTTGGAACCAGTCTTGTTGGTTCTTGCTGCCAGTGGGAATCATGCTCTCAACCTGCTGCAAGGAGAGGTTTCGCCCCTCAAAGTCCTTGGGTTCACCTCTTACACTTGTTCCTTCCTTAGCTGGTTGCTTTTCCTCCCTTCTGCTCTGTTTCCTGCCCTCCCAAGTAGATGGAACTATAGAGCTTTGGTGGGGTTGGCTTTCCAGCACCTGCCCCAACACCACCTTTTCCCCGCTGGGCACCTTGGAGGAGCTGGACATGGATGGCAAAAAGCCTCCAGCCTTCGCCGCAGTTCCTGGCTGCTGTGGCCACTAGGGTTCCCTGCCAAAGCAAATTTCTCCATAGGAAATAGTGGAAACTGGGTTCCAGAATGAATAAACCAAATTTCCATGATTTCCTACAGGGAAATTTACTTTGATTTATGAGCATTTTGGTTCACGAGCATGCTTTTGGAATGGATTATGCTCGTAAACCAAGGTACCACTGCATTGCTTTTTAATTACGGTATATGGTCTTTTTTTTTAAGGAGGAAGGTGGGGTAAAATATTTTAAATGATTTTAAAACTTAGAAGTGCAAACCACTTTCTAGTTCAATATGCTTGCATCTCAAGGACAGACTATGCCAGACAATTAGTTCTTTGTGTGTGTGTTGTGTCGTTACAGTCGTGACCGACTCTTCATGACCCCGTGTCCATGGAGCTTTCTTGGCAGGAATACTGGAGTGGTTTGCCAGTTCCTACTCCAGGCACATACAGCACCTGGTATTCCCTGGTGGTCTCCCATCCAAGGACTAACCAGGGCTGACCCTGTTTAGCTTCCGAAATCAGGCGAGATTGGATGTGCTTAGGGCATGTAGGCAGCTCTAGACATTTAGTTACATCATATAGCTAAATAAGCACTGCACTTAGCGACACATGGAGAGAAGGTAACAGCTACTAGTGAAAGACTTAAAGCATCTAAATTGAATAGATTTCCATTATTCAGATACCATCCTGCCCTTCCCAGATCAGGAAAAATGTTTTTTAGAACTCCTGGGAAAAGCGAACTGCCATCCTTTAAAATGGATGGAATGCCAAGAACGCTTAGGCCCCAGTCTCACAGAACATGGAGTTATCTGGAAATCACTTCATAGGCTCTGGATAGGAGTTGGCAGAACTAAACTGAACCTTTTTTTAAAAAATCAGGTTTTTGCCCTGATGGAGCCCTTTGCAAGTGTGAAGAATGGTTCACTTCACACCTTATGCCAGGGAACTCTTTGTCCCTCAGCATTTACCACGGAAGACTGAGGCTAGCTGTCCCAAATGCTCTTGATCTTGCCCATTACCAGGTGATAATTGTCTGGCATATTTATTAATCTGACTATGATGCTTCTGACATATGGAAAGAAAGTTATCTCCTTGTGTCATAATTAATGTTTATGTAATCTGCACTCTCCTCAAGTATAATTCCAGGTGTTAATCATGCAATTATCACTTTGAAAAAGTTCATTTTCTGTTCCTGCATCCTGTGGATAAATGCTTCACACTGAGGAAATGGCTGGAATCCACAAAAGCCCTCATTGAAATAGGCATATCAGGCAAAATCAAATAAGAACCGAAAACCAAAAGCAAAGCAAGCAAACAAAAACCAAAAAATAAAAAGGGATATAAAACACATGGCCCCTTTACTGCCTTTACTGTAGCACTCCCCCAATAGTCTTGCAGACAGAGAGATTTGGTGTTATCTATGTCCTTGACTCAGCTGCTAGTTGATAATAAGTGCATCTCACTCTTCCAGTAGTTTTGCATATTTGGAGCTGATACAGACCAAATGTGTTGATGAAGTTTCAATCCTACAATTTTGGTGTATATCATGTTATGGATAATCACATATATGTATATAATCATGATACAGTGGCGCCCCGACTTAAGAGCAGTTCGACTTAAGAGCAATTGATCTTAAGAGCAGAAAACTGTTTGCATTTTAATTGCCGCCTTACAAATTTTAGATATGGTCTGCTCGACTTACAATTTGTTTTTTCATTTTTTAAAACTTATTTTTTCAATTTTTTGGATAGGTACCCTGACTTAAGAGTAGTTCGACTTAAAGCATGCATTTGGAACCGATTAAATTCGTAATTCGAGGTACCTCTGTATATGATATCATGTCATTATAGATAAAAGCAAGACTAGGCTATAGCTAATACCTTTATAGGCCACAAATAAAGGTATCACCTATAACCTAGTCTTGCATTTGTATTTTGTAATGGCCACACAGGTTCCCCTTTTTATTATTATGGATAAATATTAGCTTACTAGTACCACCAGTAATATATGCTGTAGATAATTTATATGAAAACCTGAGTGTACAGTAGGACCCTTGTATCTGCAGGGGATCGGTCCCAGGCCACCCTGCGGATAAAGAAATCTGTAGATAACAGCAAACATTCTTATCCAAGGGTGACAGTAGTGATGATGGTGGTGGGGTACTGGGGGTGAAAGCGGTGGTGCCACACCGCTTGTCCTTTGCACCCTTCTCACCACCACAATGCCTGGGCTGCCTCTTCCTCTTCCTCTTCCTCCTCCTCCTCCTCCTCGTTGTGCTCACCCTGCTGGTGGCTGGCAGGCTGTGCCTGGAGGAGAAGCTGTGCCGGGTGCAGGTGGGCCCACCAGCAGGAGGAGGCAGTGGGGGAATACACAGTAATTCGCAGGCACCCCTCCACCTGGCAAGGGAGGTCTGCCTCTTCACCCACCACCAGCACCAGCAACTAGACCGCAGAGATGCCCAATGACACCTGCCAGCGCCCAAACAAACCCTGCCATGGTGCTGCACCCTCTCATGGGCAGACACTCCCAGTTTGCACCGTTGAGGGCTGCATGGACGCTACCACTGCTGTTGCGAGTGGGCAGGTGTTCCTGGAGCCTGCCGCCAAGGGCTGTGCAGGCTCAACCTCCACTGCAGTTGCGGGCGAGCACTCCCAGCCCACAATGTTGAGGGCCACGAGGGCTCCACTTCTGCTGTTGCAGGCCAGCATGCGTTCCTGGAGTGTGCCACCAAAGGCTGTGCGGGCTTTATCTTCTCCTCTACTGTTGCGGGCAGGCACTCTGGACCCATGACTCCGCTGATGTCCCAGGAGACTGCCCGTGGGCCACCCTACTTTGTTTTTCTTTCTATTCAAGTATTGTTATACCTACATAATCATCGTTTTGCTTCTTCTTAGGATTGATGAGCTTGCTATGAGAGATCCCTATTAAATCTATTGAGATTAGAAAAAAGTGTCAGAGAAATCAAATTATATGTACAATAGGAACCCCGTATCCACTGATTCATTAACCACCAATTCAGTTGTCCACGGCTGGCAGAGGAAAAAAATCAAATAAATAATTCAGCAGCTTCAAAGCAAGGTACTATCACAAACAGCAGCCGTAAAGCAAGCTACTGTCACAAAACAGCATGGGGGGGTGGCATTCTCTCTTATCCATGGTTTTCGTTATCCATGGGAAGGTCTGGAACTGATCTCCAGCGGATACTGGGGCCCTAGTGTACTACATTTTGAAAGCAACAGAAATGCAGCTGAGTGTGGTATCTGGAGACATTATAGACCAGTGGTGGCAAACCTTCAGCACGCCAGATGTTTTGGACCACAACTCCAACAGTCCTTTGTCATTAGCAATCTAGACTCAGAATTTTGGGAGTTGTGGTCTAAAACATGTGGAGTGCTGAAGGTGTACCACCACTGTTATAGACCCTGTAGGCAGGATGGGGAGCTACCTAGATGCCCTAAGCACATCCTATCTCGCCTGATTTCGGAAGCTAAGCTTGGTCAGGCCTGGTTAGTACGTGGATGAGCAACCATCAAGGAATACCCGCTTCTGTAGGCACCTGGAGTAGGAACTGGCAAACCACTCCAGTATTCCTGCCAAGAAAACTCCATGGACAAGTGGTCATGAAGAGTCAGTCACAACTGTAATGACACAACACACACACACATGCAGGATGGGGACATACTGTATTTTTCCGTGTATAAGACTATATTTTTGTCTAAAATTATTACACTAAACATTGAGGGTCATCTTATACCACAGAGGTAAGCCAAGGGGAGAACCGCGTGGTGGCAAAGCTGTAATTTTGGGTTGGAAAAGTGAGGGTCATCTTAACCATGGGGGTGTCTTATACATTGAAAAATACAGTACCTGGTGTGAGTTCTCCTTCACTGAAAGCTTGACTTTATTTAGCAGAACTCTGTGAGAAGAGATGTCACTTCTTTCTCCCTTCCAGTCTTCCTAGTATCTGTTCACTAGCCACTTCTGCTTATGAACTTGACCAACCTTCTGCAAAAGAGGTGTTCTTGCATATTACAACTCTTGTAGCCATGTGACTAATCTACGTATTCTAGATCAGTAGTTCCCTACCTTGGGTCCTCAGGTGTTCTTGGGCTAGAATTCCCAGCATGCTTTACCACTGGCTGTGCTTGCCAGGATTTCTGGGAGTCATAGTCTAAGAACATTTGGGGACCCAAGGTTGGGAACCAATGCAAAAGTTAGTTTCTTGTTTCATCAGTGCTACAACAGTCAAGCTATATTGACTATCCAGGATGGAAGTATGAATATCTTGCACTATGAGAGTAACTTCATGTGTTTGGCAGAGTGGACTCTACACCAGACATGTCCAAACTTCGGCCTTCCAGATGTTTTGGACCACAACTCCCAGAATTCCAAGCCTGTATTTCCAATGGCAAAGGACTGTGGGAGTTGTGGTCTAAAACATCTGGAGGGCCAAAGTTTGAACAAGCCTGCTCTACACCATGAAAAGCTCTGCAATGTATTCTCATTCTTCTGCCCAAGGCAGAGCAATTTCATGGCCCTTTTCCACTTGGCTACACAGAAAAGTCTAAACAGATGTGCTATGTGTGATTAGCAAAGTCCAGCAACAACCTGTGTATGGAAGCTTGCCAGATTATTTAGTAAGATCTTGCTGTGACAAAGCGACCAGCCGGTGCTGTGGAAGATCAAAGTCAGCTGCCATAAAAGACTTGGGGAACTCCCTGCCCTTTGAATGGACACATCAACAACTTGAAAGAACCCCCCCCCTCAGTTCCCTCCCACCCAACGTTTATGTCATTATGAGATCTGGAAGGTGAAATGACAACTCAGCCAGGCTATGGTGAACTTTGACTACAACGTGTATAGTTTACCCTGTCCAACAGGAAGCTCTGTCCATCCGTTTCCAAAATCAACAGTTTGTCGTTGAACTCATTGACCGGGCCAAAAGAAAAGGTACACTAACAAAGACAAGTGGGTTGGCAATTCTTTTATTAGACAACCAAAGAATCAGAAATGGGGACATTCCAATCAACGCCAGCACAGCTGAAATCTAAAACTGTCTCTGACTTGAACCTGTAGTCCCTGTTTTGAACCTGACTTCTAATGAAGAAATCTGGCCTGCATAGCCAGACATGACATAAAAAGGCTCTTATCTTCAGTGCAAACTATTTTATCTTTCACTTGAGCAATCCTTCCATTCACATGAGAGAGGGTTTTTTTTCCTCCTGTGAGAAGGATCCAGACAGCACTTCACATCATTCTGATTTCTCTCCCTATTGATTTTTTATACCATTTGCTTTGACTAGAATTCTCCTTTTCCAGCCTGCTGCACCCATCCTAGGGCCTTTGCCAAAGCACAATCACCATAGGTCTGTTTGGTAGTGAATTAAGCAACCACACAGACTTCAGAACAGAATAACCAGGAGCACTTCTAATTAGCCACAAATAAACAGCAGTCCTAGCGCTGTGCCAGAACAGAGCAGAACATCTTGCAAAAGGGGTGGAATGGATAGCCCTTACTTATATGGTTTTAATATGGCAAAGAACCAGTTACTTACCTGTAAAGGTGGTTCTTCGAGTGGTCCTTCATGAAGCCACACAGATGGGTTTCCCAAGCGCCTATGGGCGAAGGTCAGACTTCCCTAGCAATAGGAAAGTTTGTTAGTCTCTGCCCACCTCACACTGGGTATGTGTGAGGGGGTCATAAGCACATAACATAAGAACATAAGAAGAGCCATGTTGGATCAGGCCAAAGGCCCATCTAGTCCAGCTTCCTGTATCTCACAGTGGCCCCACCAGATGCGTTTGGGAGCGCATGAGACTAGATATCTGTCTCCTGATACCACTCCCCTGCATCTGGCCCTTGAAGGACCCTGGTTTTAAGCCTGGAGATTACACATCTCCATCATGGTTTGTAACCTGTGATGGACTTTTCCTCCAGGAATCTGTCCAATCCCCTTTTGAAGGCATCCAGGCCAGATGTCATCACCACATCCTGTGGCAGGGAGTTCCATAGACTAACAACGCACTGGGTGAAAAAATATTTTCTTTTGTCTGTTCTTACTCTCCCAGCCCTCAATTTGAGTGTATGTCCCCTAGCTCTATTATTTTGTGAGAGGGAGAAGAGCTTCCCTCTATCCACTTTACTCATGCCCTGCATTATTTTGTACGTCTCAATCATACCCCCCCTCAGGCGCCTTTTTTCCAGACTAAAGAGCCCCAGATGTTTTAGCCTTTCCTCATAAGGGAGGTCCCCCAGCCCAGTAATCATTTTAGTCACTCTCTTCTGCACCTTTTCCAGTTCCACTATGTCTTTCTTGAGATGCAGTGACCAGAATTGTACACAATTCCCTGCCCAAACACCTCAGTTTCCTCGCTAATAGCAGTGTGACAGGTAAGTATCAGGCACAGTGAGATGGCTTGAGGGGAGGAGAGTGGGTGCTGCATGGCTTCACAAAGGACCATTCGAAGAACCACCTTTACAGGTGAATAACTGGTTCTTCTTCTTCATGGCTTTCATGAAGCCACACAGATGGGTGATTATAAGCATACTCACAGGATGGTGGGGAGTCACTCCATCACAAAGGAAAGGACAGCTCTCCCAAAGGCTGTGGTGGACCTCATACCAGCGTCCAGGCTGTAGTGCTTCACGAAGGGGCTCGGAGTTGACCAAGTTGCCGAGTTGTAAATGTCATCCAGAGGCATGCCTTTAAGTAAAGCCACCGAAGAACACATTGATCTTGTTGAATGAGCTCTGATCAGAGATGGACGCAACTGCTTTGCTAACTGGTACGCCAGTTCAATGGTAGAGGCAATCCACCTGGGAAAATGGTGATCCTTTAGAACTAGCAACTGCTGAGTAGATCTAAAAGAAGCTGTTCTGGATGTATAAAAGGCGAGGGCTTGGCAAACATCCAGGGAATGCAAGTCAGAAGTCACTTTCAGAGGGTTTGCTGGATTAGGAAAAAATGTAGGTAAGGAGATTGGTTGAAATAGGTGGAAAGGGGAGACCACCTTCAGCAGGAATGATATATCTGGGTAAGCCACAACTTTATCCTTATAAAACTGCAAGTAAGGTGGGTCACATAGTTTACTAGACCTTCTTGCTGAAGTAATTGCCAGGAGGAAAGCCATTTTGAAGGTAAGCAGTTGAACTTCACAAGTAGCCATGGGATCAAATGGTGGGTGCATGAGTCGCTGTAGGACTAGTGACAAGGACCACTGCGGTGGGATAGGTCGCCTATCAGGGTAGGTGTTTCGTAGCCCCTTAAGGAAAGACTTCAAACGGGGATGCTGGAAGAACTGTGAGGCAGGTGAAGATTTTGGCTGATAGGCTACAGTTGCAGAGAGATGAACCTGCAGGGACAACATGGTAAGACCAGAACGTTTTAAAGAAAGTAAGTACTGTACTGAAGAACGAGTTGAAGGGAGGGATTAGTTGAGGAGAAATGTCTCTCAGTGGTGAAAGTAGCAAACCTCCTCCACTTGTATTGGTATACAGTAGATGGAGTGTGGAGGGTTTGTGTGAAGCAGACAGAACTGTATTAATTAATTCTTGATCCTCCAGGCCATGAGTTGCAGGCGGTGAAGGTTGGGGTGCAAGATCCTGCTGCCATTCTGAGAGAGGACTGTGGGAAAGGTTGGCAGGCGGAAGTGGCTGTGCGAGATCTTGAGGAGGGGGGGCTAACCAAGGATTGCCGGGGCCAACAGGATGCTAGCAGGATTTGTTCATTTATTTATTATTTTATTTTAGCGTATTTTTACCCCTCCTTTCTCCTTGGAAAAGAACCCAAGGCAACTTACAGTAATGAGGGATAATATTATACAGTCCAGTACAATTAAGACATGTTCAAGTATTTGAGAACATGGAATTGAGGGACTTACAGCATTAATAGACAACATTACATTAAAGCTACAAGGTTATAAGTAGTTATAAACACAAAGTCTGTGTGAGCCTATAGATTCATATAAAATACACATGGTAGTCCATCATTCAGGGAAAGCTTTGCCTGTTTCTGGAAGAACAACAGAGATGAAGCAGTCCTGGCCTCTAGTGGGAGGGAGTTCCAGAGTCTGGGTGCAGCAGTCAAGAAGGCACTTTCATGGGTTCCCACAAGAATGTACCTGTGAGGGTGGCGGGATGGAGAGAAAGGCCTCTCCTGATGACCTTAACACCTGAGTCAGTTCATACTGTGAGATTCGATCTTTGAGGTAGCTAGGACCCAGGTCGTATAATGCTTTGTAGGTCAAGGTCAACACCTTGAATTGTGCTCCATAGCTGATTGGCAGCCAGTGGAGCTGTTTTAATAGGGGTTTAATGTGATCTCTGTACCTTGAACCAGTCAGCTGTCTGGCTGCTGCATTTTGGACCCATTGAAGTTTCCTGAGACTTTCCAGGAGCACCTCTGTCTTGTCTGGGTTTAGTTTCATTTTGTTCATCCTCATTCAGTTCATTACTGCAGCTAAACACACATGTAAAGTTGAGATAGTAGCTCCCTTAAAGTCCGGAGGTGACGAGAGTTAGAGCTGGGTATCATTGGCATACTGGTGGCACCTAACCCCAAAAGACCTGATATCTCCCCCAGTGGTTTCATATAGATGTTAAATAACATAGGAGACAGAACAGAACCCTGAGGAACTCCACAGGTCAGCGGCCGTGGAGTTTGAACATGAATCACCTAACACCACTTTCTGTGTTTTATCCTGCAGGAAGGACCAGAGCCACTTTAATGCAGTACCCCCGATTCCCATTTCAGAGAGACGAGTTAGGAGGATGCCATGGTCTATAGTTGTCGAAATTACCGGACTCTCACTGGGGTCCAGCCCTAAGGGGTCCGATCAAAGAAGTCACACACACACACGTATCTGGTGCCAACTGAACCAAAATGGCTTCTAACTGCCACTCTCAGGCAGGCTTTTATTTTGAAACACAAGAGTAGCACGACAGCAGCAACTGTGCTTTTAGCCAATAAGAGTACATGCTTTATAACATTGCCTTATATGGTACATCAGGTGACTATCACATGCTGATTATATAACCCACTCAGCGAGGAAACCGACACCAAGCCGATCACCCAATGGCGTCCCACATGACACTGCCCAGGCCAAGCATAACATCAGTAACAGACTCCCACATATCCCCTTTGTTTATTGATTTTTGACAAGAGGCTCTGTCATATTATTACCTAAAATAGATCTTGTTGAATACAATGCTGGAATCATAGTCTTCAGTTGAGAGCCTGTGGTATTAAACTTGCAGTATTCTTGGCGTTGAAACACCCCTATAACACCTTGACACATCTTACTATAAACTGATAAACAATAGATACAACAATAGATATAACAGCAAAGAGTAAAACAAACACAAGAATCATTACTACTACTCCATAAAGTACACGTATCCTTTCCTTTCTTAAGAACCCAAAACTACCTGTGGTCCAGCATCCGTTATCACAGACACAGAGACTAGAGCTAGTAAGACATTCATTTTCATCATCAGCATATTGGAATATAGCTGGCGTGGCATGGAAATCACCAGGCTGAGACATTAACTAATATGAAGTATGATTGATTACTCTGGGGATACTGTGCCACAGGCTACAGGTAGCGAGGCGTATGCCCCACGGATAACACACAAATTGATTACCAAAATGGACAACATATAATTGAAGAAAATAACTGGCTATAGTGAATGAAAAGAGGTGAATAAAACATCATCAACCAATTCCAGAGTGTCAGTAGGAGATGGGGGAGATCTCCAAGGTCGAACACAACGAGCGGGAACCCAGACAGCACGTATTGGATTTTTGCAAGGCAGCTGCCAAAAGTTGAGTTCTATAAGCCGTGGAGCCCACGCCTTGACAGGCGCGAAGCATATCCTCAATGCCTTTAGCGGGATTGGTTATGATAGGTTGCAAAATGGGCTTACAATCCGCATTGGCACCTTCAAAAGCCAATTGCTTAAGAAGAACTCGGCGGGCCTCAAGATTTTCAACTTGCCGGTCTATAGCAGTCATAAGCTTATCCACAAAACTTTGAAACATCTCTTTGGGCTCCTGTCTAATAGAGGACAGGTTAGAAACTGACCCTGACCCTTCTGCCAAAGGGATCTTATTCCATGCTTCATACGCCAGGCGTGAAATGGTGTGCAAAAATTGAGGTTGATGTTGCGCTTGGACCTGGGGATCTAAAAACAAGTTGTACCCCATCATGGTATCAAACATTTGTTGTGCATTGACACCCACAAAGCCTTGTTGTTGAATATGAACTCTCGTTTTATCTTCCCAGTCTTTCATAAAAATCAACCGTTGAGTTGGAGACAAACAGGAAGAACTGAGGGGTTTCCAGTCCTCAGGAGCCAGGGTCATCGCCATTATGGACTCCATCATAGCTTTAGTATAGGGGGCATGAAGGCCATTAGTCCGAATTGAGGTTTGCAATTCTTTAATAAGCTTGAAATGGAGCGCGGCAAAATATGGTTGTTGGCCGTTGGCTCCTTGCATCACCGGGAAAGCAAGCGAAGATTCAGACGGGAGACTAGCTTCTATCAGAGCAAAGCGGGTAGTTTGTCCCGCCACTGGAACAGGCGAAGAAGCAGAACCCACCGATTGTTTGAGTTCAAACAGATCAGGATAATTCAATTTAGGTATATTAGGCTTTGGTTCAACAGCAGCTGCTGGTGCCCGATATGGTGGCAGAATATCAGGCAAGTCCGGATCAAAGGAATTTTGGCATTGTTTCGGGCTTGGCGGGAGGACCCGGGGCATGGGCGGCAAGGTTTCATTAATTATGTTAAGAAACGGATTACTCAGCGCCCCCAGAGCTTGAGAATCAGCGGCGATATTCTGTGGAGTCAGTTTTGCCAAACATGACCGAGCTTTACACCAAGTATATAAAATTTTTGCGGATATCTTGTGATGGCCATGGAACGTGGCTCCCACCTTATCCCACAGGGCAAGTTCATACGTCCCATGTTCAGGGAACCACGGACACGTGTCATTTATGGCCAAGATGAGTTCCTCGACTTCAGAAGTCAAAACAGAATGTCCATTTTTTGTCAGGAGGAATTTCAGGTCATCACGGAATTTACACTGTCCAGTAGATAAGGAAGTACCCATACTGCTGTATTATAAAATGATTCTCTCACCCAGGATCCGAAGATGCGAGGCGCACGCTGTAGCCCTTGAACCGGGCGTGGGTGAGGAACGAGCCAAACACCGGCAGTCTCTCACGAGACGAGGCAGTTGGGACTGGCGAAGGGGTGAGTGGTCAAACTGACCGTTTTTTGCCTCACCTGGAGCACCAGAATGTCGAAATTACCGGACTCTCACTGGGGTCCAGCCCTAAGGGGTCCGATCAAAGAAGTCACACACACACACATATCTGGTGCCAACTGAACCAAAATGGCTTCTAACTGCCACTCTCAGGCAGGCTTTTATTTTGAAACAGCAGCAACTGTGCTTTTAGCCAATAAGAGTACATGCTTTATAACATTGCCTTATATGGTACATCAGGTGACTATCACATGCTGATTATATAACCCACTCAGCGAGGAAACCGACACCAAGCCGACCACCCAATGGCGTCCCACATGACACTGCCCAGGCCAAGCATAACATCAGTAACAGACTCCCACATATAGTGTCAAAAGCAAAAGGGACACCGATTCCCTATCCATTTCCCTGCGTAAGTCATCTAGCAATGCAACCAGTGCTGTCTCAGACCAATAGCTACGCCTGAAGCCATATTGAAATGGATCCAGGTAGTTTATCTCATCCAGAAACCTCTGCAGCTGCGAGGCCACAAACCTAGGACTTTCCCTAAAAACAGGATATTCGATACTGGTCGGTAACTATTCAGAATCATTGGGTATAAGGAGGGCTTTTTAATCAGTGGTTTTACTATTGCCTCCTTTAAGCATGCCAGAATCCTGCCCTGTTGTAAGGAGGCATTCTCTTCCTAACCAGTCTGCCATACCTTCTCTGGAAGCTTTAATGATCTATTAGGGGCAAGGATCCAACACACATGTGGTGGCCCTCACCTCCCCAAGGGTCTTGACCACATCGTCTGGCTGTAGGAGCTGAAAGTCATCGATTAATACAGGACAAGGAGGGCAGGGTGTTTTATTTACAGGCTCAGGATCAATAGCTGCATCCAAATTTGCCCAGATCTGTTCAATTTTGCCTGCAAAGTGTTGTGCAAATTCTTCACAGCAAGATGCAGAGTGGTCTATGTTATCCACCCAATGGGTCATTGTGCAGCACACTTTTGACTATTCTGAAATGCTTCCCTGGGCGATGTTGTGCCATATCAATGGTGGTAAGAAAAAAAAATGCTTTCTTTGCTGCATCCACTGCCTTGGAGTAAGCCTTCCAAAGGCCTTTCACTGTTTGTTTGTCTGTTTCAATCTGGGTTTTCCACCAATGCCTTTCAGCTCTATGGGTCACCGGTTTCAATTTTGCCAACTCCACAGTAAACCAAGCAGCCAATTTGGGTCTATTTTGAGGAAGGAGCCATTTAGGAGCTATTCAGTCAGTGGCTTTGCTCATTTCCCCATTCGAGAATTCAACCAAGGATTCAATAGAATCACCCATCAGAGAGGTAGGGAACTTCCCAAGGGTGGTTAAAAAATCACCTGGATTCATCAACTATCTGGGATGACATTGGCCCGCTCTTGCTGGATTCTGGATATCACTTTGTTGAGAAGTGGGATTGAAGGGTAGGCATAAAACAGATGGTTCATCCATGGGAATCTGAGCGCATCCTCCAGTGATTTCTGGCCTCTCCCTGCCCTTGAGCAGAACTGTGTGCATTTCGAGTTCTCGTGTGAGTCAAAGAGGTCTACTCGAGAGGTCCCCCATCAGCGACAAAGATGGTGATACATTGGATAATGGAGCTCCCACTCGTGAGAGGTTGAGTTCTTTCTGCTAAGCACATCCACATCAGTGCTGTCCTCCCCATGTAGGTCCATCATGATGGGGAAGATGTGTTGCAATAGACACCATTCCCAGAAGGCTACAGATGTTTGCAGAAGTTGATGAGAATGAGTGTCACCCTGTTTGTTGATGTAGTGCATGGCAGTCGTGTTGTCGGTGACCACCAGCATTACATTGTTGGAAAGGTGTTGGAGAAAAGCCCGGCAAGCTTTGAAGATCATGAGGAGTTCCAGATGGTTTATGTGGTATAGCTTCTTTTAAGGAGACTAGACATTGTGTACTGTCACATCGAGGCACACAGCCCCGCAACCCAGGTTACTGGCATCCGCTGTTATTTGGATGGTTGGGAAAGGGGAATGAAAGGGATGGCCGAAGAGCAGGTTGGAGCTGCTTGCCCACCAGGCAAGTTGTTGGGAAAGGTCGGGTGGGACTCGTGCAAAGTTTAGTAGGAGAATCGGGAAGTGGGTTGAATTGGGAAAGGAACCAGGCGTGAAGGTGCCTGAGTTTCAGCCTGGCGGATGGTAGGACTGATGTCATAGACACCATATAGCTGAGGAGTTGTTGGACAGACAGTGCTGTGTCTTGGTGGAAAAGATAGGAGAATATGCAGTTGATGCCTGTTGTTTGGAATTGGTTACCACCAACCACTCATCTAGCTATGGGAAGACTACTATCCCCTGTGTCCTGAGATGGGCAGCGGCAGGGGCCATGCATTTGGTAAAGACTCTTGTGGCGATGGCCAAACCAAATGGCAGGGCGGAATATTGAAAAGTTGTCGTCGATTGTGAACCTCAGAAATCGCCGGTGTGCTGGGTGTATTGAGACATGAAAATAGGTGTCCCTGAGATCCACCACACCAAACCAATCTCCCCAATGAAGAAAGGGTGCTATCTTTTCTAGAGTTACCATGTGAAATTTTGGCACATTTAGATAAATGTTGAGGTGTCTCAGGTTCATGATTGGACGAAGACCTCCATCCTTTTGGGACATGGCGAAGTATCTGGAGAAGTGGCCCGCATGAACCAGACTTTATGCTTGTCTGACCACCCCTTAGCAAGAAAAGCTTTTGTCCTAACCACCAACGTACCCAAAGAATGTAACAAGTACATTAGACCGTAGCCTCAGTCATTCGAGTTAACGTGATCAATAATACCTTGTTCGTTATCCTTTCTATGTCGCTGTAACAGTGCCAAACAGCAGCCATTATAACTCTGCCATACAAAGCCCATCATATTGCTAACAAGGCCTCACCAGATGATTACTTTATCCTAGACCCCCTAAGAAGTAACTGTATAACTGGACCACACTTTGTCTGGATCTTGATAGACTAGAGACTCACTAGCCCAAGGTCATTGATTGCAGCCTTTCCCAATGTTTAGGGACTCTAGGAATTATTTGTCATTAGCCATGCAGCTAGGGTAAGATGGAAACTGAGTTATTAGAAGGGCACCAATTTAGGGAAGGCAGGCTTAAAGAGTCCATAATGAGCTGGGAGACAGATACTGTATTTTAGAACTATGTAACCTGCTCTTTTGTCTGGCAAAGTTTGTTGGGTTGGTTTACAAGGAGATAATGCTGAGAATGTATAATAGAAGTAGCCTACATGTGTTGCTGTTTGTGATTTCTTTTGCTTATTGTTTGTTGTTGCCTTTTCTTCAATGAACTTAAGGTAGCATACATGGTTTTCCTCCTCCCCATGTTATCCCCACAGCAATCTTGTGAGGGAGGTCAGCAGAGAGAACAAGAGCGGACCAAGGACATCTGGTGAATTTCATGGCCAGGTAGCTATTTGAGTCCAAGCCTTCTATGTTCTAGTCTAGCACCCTAACTTCTCACACCACAGTAGCATTCATCATATCAAGAAGAACAGCAGAAGCGTGGGAACAGGAAAATGGTCTCTTCTTGCCCCTCATTCTTTGTCAGATGTTGCCTCACATACTTAGTACTCCTCAAAGGTGCTTTCAGGCATTGTGGATGTGAGAAAATCCAATATTCTGATGTATCTCAGCATGGATGCTCCATGCTTCATTCATTGCTGGACAGCGTATCACAAAGCAAAATCTTACATCCCTCTCAACCTATACATTCAGCTCCTTTTCACAAAGTTGTACCTATGTGGGACCAGTTACTTGCTATAAGTTCAGAGAAATTAGAGATATGAATCTGGCCTCTGAATCTTTTTTGTGTAGGCCATTGATATCTGAAGAAAAAGATCCTATCTCACTACTGGACAATACAATCTCTCTTTGCTAATGGTTCACTTTTGACTACAGTCAACTTTTCAGAAATAAGAAGATTTTACATTCATCTTCTTGGGATCAAATCTGATGATTAATGATCACAGATCATTTTCCATGAAACACTTCTGCAAATGTTCTGGTCTCAAGAATACTCCTTCCATGAAATCCTATATGGTTACAATTTGTGTTCTTGATATTTTGCAAGGTTGTAATACATTCAGTGTCTCCTGGACTTTGGACAAGTACACCCAAAGAGTCCTTCATTTCAATCTTTTGAGTTGAGCCGAAATAAAAGGTTTTTTTTTTGAGGTAGGACAACTTAGAAACTCAAGCCATTGGATAGACCATAATGGGTCACAGGTTTTAATCTGTCAGATGGCAGTATATTGTAATATTTGGAGTTGGGGTCTCAAAAGAAAAACCTGACATAGTCACCTCTTGTGATCCATAACCATTGGTTATTAACCAATGTTTCTATTTTGCTTTTAAGGACAGGAATGTGTGCTTTCTGCATTTCCACCACAGATGCTAGGTGAAGAACTAGAACTATAGCAGTATTGTAACTTGGCCATGTAAATTGTATCATGTCTACATATGTCATGTATTAAATTCCATTCTAATAGCCTGAAACCAATTGTTAGTCCGAGTTAGAGAAGACCCATGGAATGATTTATTACATCATAGCATGGTTACATTCTAGCTGCTGTATTTAAATCTCATTATTTTCTTGACTAAAACAGCAGCTAGGAAACATAAACAGAGAATTTTGAAAGCTGTCTAGATTGTAGAATCAGGGATTATTTGAAAACAATGAATTCTCTGTTGCAATGCAAGGGGATAGGGTTAAATGACAAGGCTTCTGTAGATCTATGTAGCTCAATAGACAGAATCTTGACAGTTCCCACGTCTCAAGGGTGAAGCCAAAGAATGCCATCCTTGCAAGCAACCCCTGGCTTGCTTTGTACGTGCTTGTGCAAGGGACACACTTTTCTACCAGTAACTCCCTCCAAGGGCCATCTGTGGCCAATAGCAATAAACATTGAGTGTGTCCTGTCTTCAATAATCCCTAGTCAATACGTTTTGGAAGGACTTTTGTACTACTCAGCTAATAAAAGAGAATACAGAAGGTTGGAGAGGAGTGTGAGGCTCATCTTCCTTGCCTCATTTGCTGCCAATAGTCAGGCCAAGGACCAGGCCAACACCATTCCTTTATCTTCATAGCCAGCCATGATCTTTTTGCACTGATATTTCAGTTGGGCTCTAACTCTCTCCCTTGTTTCTAAAAAAGAAAATGGTCTTGTGTTTTGAAGAACAGTGGATCTTAAACAAATGATGAATGTATATGGATGACTTAACTGGCCAATGACAATACACAATGACAGCAGTAGCACAGATGGGAAGACAAATGTTTTACTGTCTGAAAAATAATACTTGAAGATTAAAAGTGGGAAATTCCAACATATGCGCAAACAAGAACTTCACTCGCTTTTTTCATAGTCTAAAAATATTATTAAAGATCCTACGGTTTCCAAGAAAATATTGAAAAGGAGACTTCTAGCACCTGACACTCCGGTATGTTTAAGGTAATTGGTTAGTGTCATCTTTGAAATACTCTACTGAAACCTTTTGAGTTTGGTTGTATAATGAAGCTAAATTCATCATTTTGATTAGATAACTAAATTAAACATTTACATACCCAGCCAAACCTAGGTGAAGTATTCACAGCATGTCTAGGATTCCTTGGGTTTTCAGTTTGAATTAAAACTTGGAAAAGAAACAGAATGGGGTTGTTTTGAGGCTGTTGTTTTCAAAATTATGCACAATAACCTTTATTTTCTTCCCATCTATGTGGAGCATCATTGCTTTTCTTGATCTAACTGCCCCTCTTTCCATCAATCTGAAGCTTTAAAACTCCAATCATTAGGATTGCTATACGTGGGGTCTGACCCTTTTAAATAGCCTTCGGTCCATCTAATGGGGCAGGATTGCAGGGGACTCTTGGCCCAATGATGATGCTATTTTCGCAGCTCCAGGGAATGGGGCTGGAGGGTGTGTGTGTGAGATTTTGTCCATCGAGTGGAGAAAATGGTCTGATGCCTCCAAAAAGCAGAATTTTCCACCACTCCTTCAAAAGACTCTAAAGCCAACTCTCATCATAACTTTCTGAGAGTCCATCCACTCAAAATTCCCTCCTGCTTGCTCCAACCTGCTCCCACTCATGGAAAGCCTCCTAACAGCCACAGCAGTGAAAGGAATCCTTTACAGCAGGGCTGTCCAACTTTGAACAGGCCAAGGTCTACTTTTTCTGGACGAAAGTGCCTGAGGGCTACTACACTAAAACCTCTACTTATGAATTTTATCTGTTCTGAGCATCTGGCCAGTAGGGAGAGCAGGGGACCGTGCCATGGCCCTTGAACTTCCCCGCTCAGCTGAGACAGTGGGCTGGCAGACCAAGAGCTTTGCTGGGGCAGTGGTGGTCCTTGGGTTGGGGGAGGTAGAGGTGGAGAACTTATCCTCACTTTTTTATATTGATGGCTGGCGGGCTACTTTTGAACCCTTCACGGGCTACTGGTAGCCCCTGGTCTACCTGTTGGACAGGCCTGCTTTACAGTATATTGCAATGGCATTATGCCCTTGACTACCAGATGCTTGGAGGCAAGCAAGTCTGAGTGTGTTATTGCCCTCAAGCCTTGCCTGTTTGTGTACTTCCCAAAGCAATTTGCTTGCTCACTTTGGAAACAGTGTGGTGGATGGGATGGAGAACTCTTCTTGAAACTATCAAATAAAACAGAAAAAGAGCCAGAGCCCCAAACTAATTCTGTGAGTTCATGTTTTATATGGTGTGGTATATGCCGTCCAATTGGATCCAACTTATAATGGCCTCCAAGGTCAGTGAGCAATTCAAGGATGGTTTTTCTCCCCACTGCCATTCCCACCTTTATGAGTTCCTATGGCTGAGTGGGGATTTGAACCCAGGTCTCTCGATTCCTACTCCGTCACTCTATCCGATACACCACAGTGGCTACACTACTTTTATACTACCACATCTATTTTACAGAAGGCAAACTTAAAAGGACAGAAAGAAAGCATTCTTCCAAACAATTCACAAGACTCAGAGGGGATTTGAGACCTACAGATCAACCCCACATTATTTCCTCAGACTCAGTTGCCCACCAGATAATCCCAAATTAATTTCCCACCCTTGTTTCCTTCCCCCCTCTTGCCTTCAAGATAAAAGAAATTTGGTAGACTGCTCTACCAAATCTTGAAGGAAAGAAGAGGGAGAATGTTGGGTGGAGGTCCAATGATGGCACCATACCTAAATAATAACATTTGTTTTTCCTTTGGGCTGCTTGTCTTGCCTGCACAGCTGAGACACTGCCTTGCATATTTATTTATTTATTTATTTGTTTGTTTGTTTGTTTGTCCTTGGAAAAGGAACCAAGATGGCTTACAGTAATGAGGGCCTCATTAATCCCTTTAATGAGGGATAATATACAGTCCAGTACAATTGAGACATGTTCAAGTATTTGAGAACAAGGAATTGAGGGACATCTTACAGCAGGCATGTCCAAACTTCGGCCCTCCTCATGTTTTGGACTGCAGCTCCCAGAATTCCAAGCCTGTATTTCCAATGGCAAAGAACTGTGGGAGTTGTGGTCCAAAACATCTGGAGGGCCGAAGTTTGGCCATGCCTGTCTTACAGCATTAAAAGACATTAAAGCTACAAGAGAACTAGACCAGTTAAAAATATAGTAAAATTCCATGTAAAAGTTATGAGTGTTGGTAACACTCATAGTGTTGAAAACATAGTGTCGACACTTCTACTCTGCACTTAACCTCTCAAGGAAAGAAATGTGCCAGAACCTTTTCTTTCAATAAGAACTGTGGCCACAGGATTTCATTTGTTGTAGATTAGCAAGGGAATCTGATTTCCAATTGTGGAGCATTACCGGCAGCAATGAAGGAAAGAAACATTCCTGATGCACATAATCCTTACTTGATTGTGTTCTGAGCAAATAAAATAAAAAATAAAAATAAAAATAAACAAAAGGGAAAGGGCCTCTGTGACTGCACAGCTGTAGGACTGGCGGGTAGGTTTCCAAGGGAGGGGAGTCAGTCTGCCTCCCTATGGTTGGTGGAATGGAAGGCACCACAGCTGGCTTGCATTTGCACAGATAAACATACACATGGGAGGGGCACATATTCTCTCTTGGCCTCTCATACACAGGCAGGCCACCACTCACAAAGACACACACAGCCCTCTCCCCAGTGCTGGTAAGGAGGCAGACCTGAGTGGGATGGATGGGGATAGGCTGAGGTAGGAATGGCACCCCCTTACCTTTTGGGCAGCCTCAGTTCTCTGATAAAGGTAAAAGTAAAGGTATTCCCCTGCACATGTGTACTAGTCATGTCCGACTCTAGGGGCGGTGCTCATCTCCGTATTAAAGCCAAAGAGCCAGTGTGCAAGTCTGTGGCCATGTGGCCAGCATACCTGCAAGGAAACAGTTTTACCTTCCCACTTTTTACAGCGGTACCTATTTATCTACTTGCATTTACACTGGTACCTCTAGTTACGAGCAGCTCTCCTTAAGAGCAATTTGACTTAGGAGCGAAAAAACATTGGCGTTTTAACTGCTGCCTTACAAATTTTAAATGTGGTCTGCTCTACTTACAATTTTTTTAAATTACTGTAATTTATTTATTTTTGAGTTGTTTTACTTAGGAGCATGTATTTGGAATGAATTAAACTCGTAAGTAGAGTTACCCCTGCACATGCTTTCACACTGCTAGGTTGGCAGGAGTGGGGGTTAACAGCTGGAGCTCACTCCGCTGCGTGGCACCCAGGATTCAACCCGCTGAGTTGCTGACTTTGTAGCCGACAGTTTTCAGTGCTCTAGCCCGCTGAGCCACCACATCTGGTAATTCTGCAGTTGCCAGTTATGCCAGATATTTTGCAGTGGTGAAGCACAATTTCTCTTCATGTAAGAGTTTGGAAGCAGTGTAAGGAAGCGTATCTAGCCTGAGTATTAGCGCCACCTGCTGGGCAAGAAGATCAAGAATGAATGGATATCTTCTTGCTTATACTATAGCCTCGTCTTGCTGCTTAGTCCTCTCTATCCATGTACGTGGAGTCATGAAGAGTCGGTCACGACTGTAACAACACACACACACACACACACACACACACACACACAGTCTTTAGTGGAAGGCTTTGCGAGCCGCCAGAAAACTAAGAGCTCTACCCAGTGGTTCCTCGTCACTCTTGGGTGATGTGACAAGAAGCATGCCACAGGAGCAGTGTGGCTCAAAATCTTTATTAACAACTGAGATGACGGCATGGAGAAGGGTGTTCTTCAGATTTACAGATGGCACCAAACTAGGAGAGACAGACAATACTGCAGAAGACAGAATTAGGATCCAAGGTGGCCTTATTAGATTGGAGACATGAGCCAAAGCAAACAAAATGTAGTTCAACAGAGCGACACGTAAGGAAACATAAAGATGAATAAATATGCATGAACAAAGGACTTGGCATGGGTATGCATGAAAAGGCTATAGCAGTCTTCATAGATTACAAGCTGAACATGTAATAATTGTGTGATACAGCCATGAAAAATGCAATACTAAGCTGCATCAACAGAAGTATTATATCCAGATCAAGAAATACTATAGCACCATTATATTCTGTTTTAGTCAGACTTCATCTGGAATATGTTCCCCATTTCTCTGTACTAAATTTTAAAAAGGCATCAGCAAACTATGGCATGCTCAGAGGTGGTACAAGGGTGGTACAAGGTCAGGAAATCAAGCCCTATAAAGAATGGTTGAGTGAGATGCGTTATGTGTAATCAGAGAAGAGATGACTGAGATCATTTTCAAATATTTGAATGTCCTTTTCCAAGGAGAAAGGTGGGGCAAAAATACTCTAAAAAATAAACAAATTAGTAAGATGGAGGGAGCTTGTTATCTATTGTTCCATATGGTGGGATTCAAAGTAATTTATTAAAAATGAAAGAAAGGTGAATTGAAGGAAACAGTAGGAAGAACCTTTTGAGAGCAAGAGCTGTTTGGATAAGTAAAAAAATATTTTAATGTAAAGAATGGAAAGTTAAAGAATGCATAGCTGCTGTGCACTCTTAGCTGATATGACCCCCACCACCACCGGCCTGTGCTAAATGGCAATGCTGGTCCCCCTTCTTGTAGGGCCTGCCTGTTGACCCTGCATTGTACATGCAGCTCATCTCAGAGGCCAAAGGGAGCCTTTTGCTCTTGCTGCCACAGAGGGTGGTGGAGTCTCCTCCTTTGAAGGTTTTTAAGCAGAGGCTGAATGGCCATCTGTTGGAAATACTCTGATGGGGGTTGAACTGGATGGCCCTTGAAGTCTCTTCCAACTCTACGATTCTATGATTCCTTAGGGTAAAAGAAAAACAAAAACAAAAAGATAAGAGCCTTTCAGCTTTTTGAAGACCACAACACTTATTTTATTATGAGTGTGTATGGATTGTGGTTCACTTCTACAGGCACTTGCAAGAATATCGATTTATCTGAGCAGGACAACAGTCTAAGGAAGTGGATTGAAATCCCCCAAAACTCTAGCTAAAAACATCTGCAAGTTTAACAGGTGCCAAACAACTTTCTTTTTCTTTTCTATTAGTTTCTATGGAATAGCTAACAATGTGGGGAATATAAAATATGGAGTTGAGTTGCTGGGAATTTTGATGCTTCGTTGAGTGCCTGGAAACTGACCTAACAGGCAGAGGATAGCATGTGAAAACGAGAATCCACAGCTTCAGCTTACCCCCTGTCACTGAACACTTCAAAGAAAGGACTTCCTTGCTCATTTCAAATAAGGAATTTAGATAAGAACGGAAGCTTCCATGCTTATGTTATCAAAGGGTCCTAATATCTTGACCATAACCCTTGACTTGAAAGGAGTCCATTTGCTTCCTTCCCCAGAGAATTATGCAGATTGAGCTGTTGGAAAGGCCAACGTTTTCTTGTCCTGGAGAAACATGAAAGGGGGATTAAGATGTTGTTGGCAACAGGTATGTAATGATCTGTTTTCTCATATAAAGGGCAATTAGGAAAGCTAGTTAAATCAGCCTACCTAGCATGTCTCTGCTGGGAAAAGTGCTTTGCTCCCCTGCTGTTCTGAGATGCCTTTAATGGCTGAGTTTGATGCTCAGGAAGACACTGGGTCTGTTTACCATTCTACAAAGTTATGCCAGGAGGATGCACTCAAGGCATGTCCTAGAATGACACTGTCTCTCCGACGTGTATTAGATATGGCAGATTAGCTTTTCTTACTCTCTGGTGTTTTCTCTTTGAACGCTTGTAAGTCTGTCTCCACAGTTGCCCCCGTATTTTGCAAAACCTTTTCTTGTAACCGTTTGGAACTTGCACCCTTTTGTCCTTATTGTCTGTGTCCCCAAATCACTCCCTGTGTCTGCCACCTTCTGCAAATCCAAATGAAGAACAATTGGACTGGCTCAAGGCAGTGAAAGCAATGACCCACGATGACAACAGCAACACTCCGCGGAGAAAGGAAGTGGGAAGAGGGAATGTGGAAGGAAAGAGGAAGAGAAAGTCCTGGCTGTTGGGAGTGCTACTGCACCTCATGCTCTTGCTAAGTGCATGCAGGCAGATTACTTTGCCCGCACCTCCAAATGGAAGGACAGGCGGTATGTCTAGCTCGGAGCACTGCTGCTCCAAGACTTGGTAAAGCTGGGGAAAACATGGCAGAAAAAGTTCTAGGGGCTGGACAACATTCTCTAACAAAAAGGGATTTTTGGGCTCTTTGTGAAACCATGGCAGAGGTGTGTATTATTACAGTGGACCCTCATATAACAAACAGTTTGTATAACATCAAATCTGTACAACATAAAAAATTCCAGAGAGAGGGGAAATTTGCTTAACAGAATCCTCTATGGGGTGAATCTGTACAACATAAACATGGTTGCAATTAGGGATTACTGTTTTCAATGCATTCCCATGCGAAATTTGTATAAAGGAAAATTTGCTTAACCTCATTTCATTTGGAATGAATTAATTCCTTTATACAAGATACCACTGTATACATGGTATAAAAAGTCGTTGGGAACTCAAAATGCAGAGAGAGAAAAAGCCTTTATGTGCAATGTGGCATTGAGGAGATTATTATGTATTCTGGTGGGAGGTCATCTTTTGTGCCTTCCTAGAAACAAGACTCGTAATGCCACTTCATGTATTCAGCCTATGTGAGGCAAGGGGTTCTCCTCTAGCCTTTACACCAGGCATGTCCAAACTTTGACCCTCCAGATTTTTTGGACAACTCCCAGAATTCCAAGCCTGTATTTCAAATGGCAAAGGACTGTGGGAGTTGTGGTCCAAAACATCTGGAGGGCTGAAGTTTGGACAAGCCTACTTTACACTGATGTGACTGGATTTCTATGATCTTGCTCCTGACAACCACCGCTTGAGTGTGAACATCCATGAAGTCTACATTTAATGCAAGTATTTTGGGTCAGGGCTGTGGAATGCACATGACATAGCAAAAGGAACGAAATTTGCCCAAAATTTGAACAATTAACATATTGTGTGTGTGTGTGTGTGTTGCATTGTTACAGCTGTGACTGACTCTTCGTGACCCCATGTCCATGGAGTTTTCTTGGCAGGAATACTGGAGTGGTTTGCCAGTTCCTGCTCCAGGCGCCTACAGCACCTGGTATTCCTTGGTGGTCTCCCATCCAAGTACTAACCAGGGCCGACCCTGCTTAGCTTCCAAAATCAGGTGAGATCGGATGTGCTTAGGGCATCTAGGCAGGCAACATATTGTGTGTAGTGTATCATTAAACACTACCTTTGTAATGTTAATTTGTTCCTTCTCTAGAATACTGTTTTAATTCTATAGCATTAATTTCCAAGAAGGCACAAATATTTACAAAGGGTGCAGCTACACTGTGAAATATTCTTCTTTTTGCGTTATTATTACCTTGCTTCTAATTTATGCATTTTTTGCAACTACACAACATACTTTGCAATTTTCAGGGATCAGTTGGATTAATCTGAAGAGGTAGGAAGGGGTTATTTTGGATCAATTTAATAAGCATACTTGCATGTGTGTTTATCTTATTCAAGGCATGCCCCTCAGTGATATTCATGGGATCGTCTGAATGACATTCCCTCTCTATGAGTGTGGCTGGTGCTGCTTTGGTAATCTGTCTTAAAATTCTATATTAGCGCTGTATCATATAGCTGTTTTGGCAACAAGACACGGAAGCCTACATTTTATTTAGTTGTGTCAGTCCTTTCCGTTTCCTAAAGTGGCTGGAGTTGCTGTGTCTTTTGGTGTGTCCTGGGGACAAGATGAATTTCTCCTGAAATGACTGATGACTGAGCTGCTAAAGGAGATATGGAGAAAGGGTGGGGGGAGAGGACAAGACAGCAGAGATGAGGAAGAGGAGGACAAAACAGGAGCCTCGTGGTGCAGTGGTTAAATGCCTGTACTGCAGGTAAAACTGTGCTCATGACCTGGGGTTCAATCCCAGGTAGCAGGCTCAAGGTTCACTCAGCCTTCTATCCTTCAGAGGTAGGTAAAATGAGTACCCAGCTTGCTGGGGAGGCAATGTGTAGCCTGCACACTGTAATTAAATTTGTAAAACCGCCCAGAGACTACTTAAAGTGGTATGGGGCGGTATATAAGCAGAACACTTTGCTTTGCTTTACAGGTGGTAATAAGGGGTGAGGCTGCAATGCTGGGGTTATTGGAAGTGATTGGAGAAGTGTGGTGTGGATCCTCTGGATCCTGTTGCAGTGAATGGCAACAGTGAATCAAGACAGTGGCAATGATAAGGCCTGGGTTTAAAAAAATAAAATAAAATAAAATCAGTTATTTCTCTCTTTGTGTAATGGCATCTCAAGTTCCATTCAAATGTAAGCGAAGAAGTAGCCTGGCTTTTTAAAAGGAAAACCCAAAGGACAACTTTTATTTCAAAAGGGTTATTTAAAAGGATCAGAAATACCCCATCCATGGGTGGTGTGTGTGTGTGTGATGGTCTGAGGGGAAATGTGGACTGTTTTTTCTGCATGTAAAATAAAAACACAGAGAATGGAGAACATTGAAAAATGACAGGGCTTCATTTTTTAATTCTAGAGATCTGCAAACCATGAATCCCCTTCCTCTACCAATATACAGTCTATGACTGCATACCAACAGAAAAGCATTCTAGACAGCCGGGATCTGCCTGTACTTTTAATTTATCAAACGTATCAGTTTTGGGAACCTTCTCTTTTTAAAGTCTGTTTGTAATTAAGTATACACACACAAAGGTATGTGAAAATCATCAATATTTCTCAATAAATTTAAAAATATTTCAGCTACATCTTAACTTGTTGGGAAGACATACAGTTACAGTATATAGAGAGCAACAGTCTGGTTTGTCTCACTTTTCACACCTGCTACAAGCTACGATCCAAGTTCCCTGGACAATTTATTCTAGTCCTACTACTGCATTGGATAGCTGGGAGGTTAGTTCCCAATGGGTGTTGGGAAAGGTTGCATAGGTGGGACTTTCACACACCTTGGGCCGTTGTCCACCTAACAAGACTATTCAGGCCATTGTCCAACATGAGCCTATTCAAACCAGGGTGATATGAAATGGTGAACTATAAAACAGAGGACTTGACACTAACTTTCCTTAGACTGACTAAGGCTGATACTTCACGTCCCTCTTGCTGCAGTTCGCGGCCCCGCTGGAGACCAGTTCGAACCTTGTGGGGTCAATCCGAGTTCGAAGGAACGTAACCTCACGTCCTTGTGGGGTCAATCCGAGTTCACCCCAACCACGCCCCCTGAACTGCGCTCCAAGCGGGGTGAGAGATTCCCGTCCTGGAGCTTGGGAATCTTTTCAATCCACTTCTCGATCCGTGTTGAAAACTGATTTCAACACGGAGGCAAGTTCACCTCAGCTCGAGGAAGGACGTGAAGTAACCACTTAAGCTTCTTGGATGAGTAGCGAAATGTTTCAATCTCTCAAGAAAGGAAGTCCAGTTACCATGATTAGACTTCCAGATTCTGCTCTAATAGTTGGGAACTTTTCTGATATATAATCAAAGCCTAAAATGACCCACCTGACAAGACGTTTAGTTCCTGCATTTGATTGTAGCAAACTGATACTTGTTTGTGTCAATAAATTAGTGTGTCCAATCATAAAGAATGATTATGCAGGTAAGACCTGCTACAGTTTTGTAGGCCTCTTGATAAACTGAAGTACACTTTTTTGCCTCAATCCATTAAGTAGACAGTACCAACTAGAACAAATCCACTGAATAAATTGCTGAATGGCAACTTAGCCCTTAAATATAAAGCACTCATACTAATGCTCCATTGCAGATGTGTGAATCAAGTTAGCCCTGACAAACTAAAAAACAATTTCAACAGATTGCAATTCTATAATTATTCACTTTACTAACTTCAACGGTGCAGCTAGGTTGTTCCTTATTTTAGTTACATTTTCTTTATTTTTTTACAGCTGTGCTCTGCTTCATTTGACAGATCAGATGAGAAGCCAATCAAGAAGCAATGAAAAGAATAGCAGGACTTCCACTAACCAAAACTTGACTGCTTGTCTTGAACTCCTCACACATACTTTTTGGTGATTTGTGACAGTCTCCATATGGTGACAACAGATTTATGCCAATAGTACTATTTCTAGTAAAGTAGGGTTACCTACCTGTAACTGTGGTTCTTCGAGTGGGCATCTGTGAATTCACACTATGGGTGTTGGGGTTTTCCTCTGCGCCTGCGCAGGATGGCTGGATGTTTCAAAGCTCTTTGGTCCTACATGACGTCCTCCCTCCAGGATGCATGCTTATGATCTCCCGCACTTTAGAGCCTCAGTTCCCCAATGATCCACCGCTGCAATATATAATGAGAGATGTGATGGATAGAGGGGAGGACGGGTGGGTAGTGTGAATTCACAGATGCCCACTTGAAGAACCACAGTTACAGGTAGGTAACCCTACTTTCTTCTTCATGGCATCTGTGAATGCACACAATGGGAGATTAGCAAGCTGTCTTACTGGTGGTGGGTAGTCACGGCAAGGAGTAGGAAAGTACAGCTCTCCTCAATGTAGTATATGCCCTGGCTCTGATATCAAGATTGTAGAGTTGAACAAAGGTGGACAGGTTGGACCACCTTGCGGCCTTGCAGATATCAGGAAGTGCTACACCTTTGAGGAAGACAGAAGTAGCAACTGCTCTAGCAGAATGGCCCCAAGGAGTTTGCGGTAGTGGTATCGAGGCAAGCTGGTAGGAAAGAGTGATAACTTCAGAAATCCACCTGGAGATAGTTTGTGAGGTGACAGGTGACCCCATATCTGGGTCGGAGGTGCGCACAAAAAGGTATGTTGATTTTCTAAAAGATGCTGTTCTGGAGGTGTAGAAGAGCAAGGCCCTGTGAACGTCCAGGGTATGAAGGGTACATTCCAGATCTGAGGATGGTGATGGGAAGAAGGTGGGAAGGATCAGGGGTTGTGTCAGATTAAAATTGGATAAAACCTTGTTCAGATGGAACTGTAAAAACGGAGGGTCTACGCAGAGAACGGCCAGTTCAGAGGATCTGCGGGCTGAGGTTACAGCCAAGAGGAAAGCAGTCTTTAAGGACAGCATATGGGGAGTGACCAATGCCATAGGTTTGAAGGGTGTGTGAGTCAGTCTATTAAGGACAGTGGTCAGAGACCATTGAGGCACAGGTAGATTCTTAGTAGGGTGTAGATGATGTTGTAGGCCTTTAAGAAATTGCTTCACTGTAGGGTGTTGGAATAAGGCTGCCGATTCAGAATGTGTCACCTGGTGCACCATAATGGCCACGGTGTAGACTTTAAGCATGGAGATGGTAAGCCCTCTATTAGGTAAAGAGAGCAGAATGTCGAGGAGCATCTCCAGGTTAGTGGGAGCGGAGGATAGGCAGCGAGCACTGGTGAAGGCAATGAAGGCTTTCCATTTATATCAATATAAATTAGTGGTGGAAGATTTCCTAGCATGGTCTAGGATTTGTTGGATGGTGAGCTGATTAGCCAAGCCATTAGATGGAGAGACTGGAGGTCAGGGTGGAGAATTTGACTGTTGGATTGAGAGAGGAGATCGGGAGTGGGAGTGAGATGGAGATAGTGCTGTGTCATGTCTGTAAGTGTGTGAAACCAGTGTTGACGCAGCCAACTATGAGGATGCTATGAGGATGGTATGTATCAGATCCTGCTGCAGTTTCACTATGGTCTTGTGAATTAGCGGGAGAGGTGGAAACACATAAAACATTGTTCCTGTCCAGTGGATCGGGAACACATCTCCTATAGAATGGGGGCCCTTCTTTGTCCTGGAGCAATACTGACAACACTTGGAGTTGGTGTGTGTGGTGAATAAGTCACACTTATTCACAAGTGGAGACAGGTGGTCGAAGACTGGTTGCGAGAGGGACCACTTGTGAGTGTTGAATGTGAGGCGAATGTCTGCCTCGGCGTTGTCTTCCGATGCAATGTGGATAGCAGTTGGAAAAATGTTCCTTGCATAACAACACTCCCAGAGTTGAATAGTTAGGTTGAGAAAGCTGCGGGAGTGGGTACCTCCTTGCTTGTTTAGATAGTACATGGCTGTAGTGTTGTCCGTGACCACCTGTACCATGCGGTCGGAGATAAGAGGCTCGAAGGATTTCAGAGCCTTGAAGATTGCTGTGAGCTCCAGAAAAATGATGTGGAGAGCTTTATGTGTGAGACCAAGTGCCATGGATGTGAAATCCTGCGCAATGTGCACCCCACCCAATACTGCTGGCATCTGTGGTCAATTGTATCGAGGGTATCTTTGAAGGAATGGACGTCCTTTGGCTAGATTGCATTCTAAAGCCCACCACTGGAGGTTGTCGGTGAGACATCGGGTGACTCGTAGCCTCTTCAGTGCTTGGTCAGTGAGAGGTCTGAACCTGGAGAGTATCCATGCCTGGAGAGGGCGCAGTTTGAGCCTGGCATGGGTGAGGATCGAGGTCGTTGACACCATGAGCCCAAGGAGGTGTTGGGGTTTTAGAGCGGTGACATGGTGTAGAGGGTGGAAGCATTTGAGGGCCTCCTTGATTTTTGAGCTTCCTGTCCTCGGGGAGAAATGCTTTTCCTCATATGGAGTCCAGTAGGGCCCCAATGTAGGTGATTACTTGCGTGGGGCGGAGTACAGACTTCATCGGGTGGATCCGGAGTCCCAAGGAGGTAAATAGCTTGATGGTAAAGGTAATGTTTATTTGTGCTTGTTGTTTTGTAGGTGCGACCAGTAACCAGTCATCGAGGGAGGGAAACACATTGATGCCTCGAAGACGGAAAAAGGCGGCCACCGGAGCAAGACACTTGGTGAACATGTGTGGGGCGATCAACAGGACGAATGGAAGAGCCTTGAATTGGTGTCAGCCCCTATTTGGAAACATAGATTTTTTTGTGTGTTTTCTGATTGTGATGTGAAAATATACATCCTGCAGGTCTATGACTGAGAACCAATTGCCATTTCTCAACAAGGGAACAACCGTGTTGAGGGTATACAGTCACCCCCCGCCAAATTGCGGTTCAGATACTGCGATCCCAGTATATCGTGGGATCACAGTACCTGTGCCTTGGGGCCGCGCGGGGGAGCAATCGCATTGCCCCGCGCCACCACCCCGCACTCCTCCGAGAAGCCTTGGGGTCATGCGGGGGGCAGCAGGGGGGCAATTGCATCACCCCACGCCACCCCCGCGCTCCTCCGAGAAGCCTCCATTGAAATGTATTGGCTCAATGAATTTCAATGGAGAATTTTTTCCCCAATGGAAAGCATTGAGCCAATGTTTTCCAATGGGAAAATTTTCTCCATTGAAATGCATTGAACCAATGCATTTTATGGAGACGGCCCCAGATGAGAAGTCTCGGTGTGGTGCGGTGTGTGTGTGTGATCGCATCGCCCCGTGCCGCCGCCCCCCACTCCTCCGAGAAGCCTCGGGGTCGGGTGGCAGGGGGGCAATCGTATCTTCATTGAAATGTATTGGCTCAATGCATTTCAATGGATACATTTTTCCCACTGGAAAGCATTGAGCCAATGTTTTCCAATGAGGAAAATTTCTCCATTGAAATGCATTGAACCAATGCATTTCAATGGAGACAGCCCTGGACAAGAAGTGTCAGGGCGGCGCGGGGCGGGAGGTCAGATCCCCCTGCTACTCTGGCGCGCCGATCCAAAAAGTCCTGGGGCGCCTCGGGCGGGCGACGGTGGGAGGTCAGATCCCGCTACGCCGCCGCCACACGCTGCTCCAAGACCTCTCAAACCGGCTCATGCCGGCGGCAGCAGGGGAATCTGATCGGCCCCGCCCCCCAGGCCCCATCCCACCCGCTTCCGTATATTCCGGACTTTCGGGCATCGCAGGTGGGGTGGGTCCCTAACCCCCGCGAGAGGCGAGGGGGTTACTGTATGAAATTTTCTTGTGTGGATAAATGTGTTCAGTGCCCTGAGATCTAGAATAGGATGGAGACCTCTGTCTTTCTTGGGCACGGTGAAGTAGCGAGAGTAAAATCCTAAGTATCTTGCGGTGAGACTGTTTCAATGGCGTCCTTGGAAAGGAGAGAAGCTACTTCGTCCTGGAGAGGTATGGAGGGGTTCCCAGAGGCGGTGTTTGTTGAAATTCTATGGCTTATTCGTGTTGAATAATAATACACCAAATGGTCTGAGGTGATATGAGACCATTTGTGGAGAAAAGGTTGCAGGCAGACTTCTGGAGGATGTAGAACAGTGATGGCGAACATTATAGGTGGAGGTAGGTCAGGAAGTCTGCTTGTGTTTCCTGTCCATACAGCGGGCAGGCTGAGATTGGCGCTGCCTAGGCTGTTGACTGGAGTGGTAGGAAGACTGAGGGTGGTACTGTTGTCGATGCCGAGAATATGTTCGTGGTTGCTGCGAAGGGTAGGTGTGATGCCAGCTGTAGGAGCTTTTTCTAGGAGTCGTCACCTTGATGACTTTTTGAATAATTCGGGAATACAGTCCGAGGTCTTCCTCTGGAGATGGTGGTTGAACATCCCCGACATCGGAGCCGGGGGATAGCAGGTTGGGAAGAGAAGAAGGGGTGGAAACAAATGACTCCTCCTGTGAGTAAAAGTCTTCGGAGTGGACCGACTGGTCCATGGAAGCTGGAGAGTCTTGTCTGGTGCCATAGCATGCTTGTGATCGGTAGTCTTGATGCCTGGGGATGTTTCGAGAGTGAGCCTGGGCATCAGGTTCAATGCGTCGCATGTGGGACTATCGAGCAGGAATACTGGACTCCTTTGATCTCTTTGGAGGCGGTGGAGACACTGGTGGGGTACAGGGTCGGGCTCGGCGCTGAAAGGCGTCTTGGTGGTCAGTGGCATCAGTGCCCCGTGTTGAGGGGAGCGGTGAGCTTCCGGAGACGGAAGTGTACACTGTCTAGGAGCAATGTTGATGTCTGAGATCGGGTGCCGTTTGTGCCAATGTCGAGGTTCGCTGTCAGAAACCTTCGACGAGCAGGAGACTACTTCAATGTATCATCCATGTCAATGCGGAAAGTGTTCCCGGCGTCGAGGGTATGTAGCATCGAGGTCCCGGTGTCGGGCAGGCGAGACCGAAGGGGATGAGTCATGAACATAGTAAGAGTGATGCCGAGGCTGTCGGCGTCAGTGTCGAGCTGAGCGGTCCAAAGTTGGAGAGTGACGGTCTGATCCACTGTGTTCGTGTAGACGAACTGTCTTCTTGGGGATCAGACGAGCTCGAGAAGTGGACTGATAAACAGTCTTGACTTCGAACGCGGATTTGGTTGTCGTAGCAGGTCGACGTCTAGTGGTTGTAGCATCAGAATGTAGATCCTGAGAGTCATGACGAGGCTAATGTCCGGTGTTGGGGTCGTGAGATAACGGAGTCCCCAAAGGTGCTTGTATAGTGCTGTCTTGGTCCCGAGACACATCCCCCCAGCTGCAAGAGCGGCTAGAAGTGGGGGAGAGCACCGGTTGTTGACGGGTGGCATCATCTTGATGTCGAAGTTCCTCTGGTGTCAAGGTCGGTCTCGATGCCGATGCCGATGGTGCCATTGGGCTCCACCTGCGATCTGGCTTTGCAGTCAAGGTGGACTTCTTTTTAGTAGGAATGGACTTCGACGTCGGTTTCGAAACTTGAGAAGACTTAGATTTAGGTGAAGCCGATGGAGGAGAGTGCCGTTGGGGCTCCATTGGCTGCAGGGACTTTCCCCAGAGATAAGCCCTAAGTCTGCCCAGTCTCTGCTTGAGGGCAGGTTTAGTCAATTTCTTGCCCTCTGGGCAGTTGGCAGGTTGGTGTGCTTTGCCCAGGCAGTACAAGCAGCGGTCGTGTCCATCAGAAACGGGGACTTTATTGGGGCATGTTGTACACCACTTGAAAAGGCCCACGGAGGCCATAAAACGAAGCGGGGAAAGAAAGGGGAAGGGGGATTTATATCTATATCTATCTATATATCTATATATTAAAAGGTAGAGGGAGGAGGTAGGACTGAAGTGAATAAGAAATAAAGAGACAAAGAAATAAAAACTTAACTACTGTCTTTCAGCGAGCAAGTCAAAAACAGAAGAGCCAAAACAAGCGACCGTTTGCGGTGGCGGCAGAAAGGAACTGAGGCGCTAAAGTGCAGGAGATCATGAGCATGCGCCCTGGAGGGAGGAGGACACATAGGACCAAAGAGCTTTCAAACATCCGGCCATCCCGCGCAGGCGCAGAGGAAAACCCCAACACCCATTGTGTGCATTCACAGATGCCCTGAAGAACATCATTTTTTCTAGTAATCTTTGTGTTGCCTGTCCCCAGATTATTCTGAAAAATAAGATGGTGTCATGTGCAGATGTTTCCACGAGTGCTGCGCTTGTCAGGTTTATCTTCAAAAGAACTGGTGCTTACAAATTCATGCTGAAAACAAGACCTAGTAAATGTTTAGTCACACATAGCATGACAATGCAAGCAAAGTTGTATTTTCAAAAAGATAAGCATAATAATAGAAAAACTTGTTCAGAGCCAGCTCAGTATTTAATAAGTTTAAAATTCCAAATTTTCCCCTTTGGTCCCATTTATTTCAAATCAATTTTGGCACAAATAAAAATTGATCACTGCGTACACTAATTCTCTTGTGATACATTTTGAAGATTCCATTGTATATACTGGATACAGCTCGGAGCAAGGGTTAGCATTTTTAATACCAATAGCATACTGCAAAAGATGAGGAAAGTTCTTTTAACATAATCAATATTAAGGATAATTATTACCCATCATCAGTATTACAGATAAATCTCAATTATATTTATTGCATTTGAAATACGTTTGTGATAATGTAAGCTGGAAAAAATGCCAGGAACTCATTTCAGTTCCATGGATCTATTTTTAATAGAACTGAAATAAATATTGAAATCAATTATCTGAAATGTACCCAACGTGAAACTGAATTTCAGCATTTCAGACTTTATTCCTAATTCAAAGCACAAAGCTCCCAATTCCTAAACCTTACACCAAAGCTTCGTCATTTGAACTGTGGAAGCCTTGTGTGAAATGTAAACTCTGTGACATTAAGTGGAAGGTCCACTTTCAACACACACAAGCTGCTTAAGCGACTTTTGGGATACCTGAAGTAATTGTTTCCATTTTTTCCAGAGACGGCCACAATTCTGCACTCAAACCTATTTAAATAAAATCGAAGGGTAGGTGCTCTGAAATGGCACCAAACTGGGTAACATGGAGGCTCCTTTACTGAGAACAAAATTTTGATGCTCGTGACATGGCAGGAATGGAAGGGCTCTCAGTACATAACTAGACAGTTAACAATTGTGCTTCTCAAGAATATATATTGTGCAGCTTCAACAGTTCTCCAGGTGGGTCTGAAGCAGAATCTATATTGTATAACCACCCTTGTCACCCAAAACACTCAAGCAGTAACATCTTTTGAAACCTTCCTTACTGCCCAAGCAAGAAAGATGGATTTCTACACATTACTGTGGCAGATCCTGTCACTCCTTTGAATGCTGCTAGCAACATAAGAAGTCCCAAGACTGGCATGGTTTCTCCTATAGTAAAAAGGAGCTGCTAGCTGTGCATGGACATGCCAGTCACTGTGTTGTGCAGACTTGTGACATTTGTTCCAATTCAGCATATGCCTTTACTTAGAGGAGATTTAACAAAGGGACCTAATTTCCAGTTTTACAGGAATTTTCCTATTCACTTCAACAGAGACCTCAATCTGTTGTACTTTAGTACATACAGATCTCAAAACTAGAAACAACTGCCTGTAAACATATATACACTATTAGATGGATCAGAAATTTGTAGAAAGCACGCCAAACACTCTCAGGAATTATATATCCTATTTTAGGATTCTGTGCACAATTATCTGCACAGAATTATGAAAGAAGTACAGCCCTGATTATATATCTAACTAAAATCACTTGAGATGTGTATCCAAACAAATGTTAATTTTACAGATTTAATTCTTCATCACCGTTTATTTCTCACTAATTCTAAAAATATGACATTTCCTTTAAAAAAAGTGCACACAGAATTCCTGAAATCTCAAAATGCAAGCTAATCAAAAGTTTTTTAAAAAAGTCCACTGGTCAAAGTTTAAAACTAAGTGTATAATTTCCTATTTATTGGCATGAATGTATTTCTAAACTTAAAAACCCTCCTGGTAAGTTATCAATTTTTTATGACAAAATTTCTCACAACACACAAATATTTACAACATGTACATTTTTTCAGTCCTTTACACTGTATCTCAAAAGACAAAACATTTTTATAGTTACCACAGAACAAAAGCTGTGTTAGGTTTTTCTTTTAAATTTCATAAAACTATCATAAGTTAAAGTGAATAGATTTCTTTAAATTCCTTGTAGCATGTTACAAGTGCAACAGAAAACTATGAGAATCCCAATTAGGATAGCTGCAGTTCATTGGATAAATGTTGCCCGTTGTAATCACATTGTTTCACAGCAAGTTCTTGAAAAAATAAGCACCAATCATTCTTGCAAAGAACAATTTTATCTAAAAGTATCGAAAAAGTGTTAAATACAAGGTGGTTTAATTTACATAACAAGAAATAAATACACCATATCCAAACTTGTAGTCTGCATACTGCTACCCTTGTACATATAATGTACTAAAAGTCAGCAAACTGTCAACACTTTTTTTAAAGAAATCAATTTGACTTCAAACCAACGGTTTGCTACTATAACAAAGGCCACAAACAGTACGTCTGGGGACAGCATACAGTGTTAAAACTGACAAACCTCAAGGGGGGAAAACATCTAGCAAATAAACTGAAAAGCTGTAGTTCATTGCTGGTGATATTAACATACTAGAAAACCTTAATAGGCCCCTACTATGATTTCTTTTTTAGATTGTTTAGTCAGACATAAGAGCAAAGTGATGCTCCCATGGATTAAAAATTATTGTGTAGCCACATTATTGTGATTTAATCATCTTGAATGGAAAAAATCTGATGGTGTTTTTGTAATTTTGCTTGAGCCTTTATTTTACAATAGAGTACTTTTCTAACTCAGAATTGCACGTAGGAAGGCTATTAAAAAGTACAATAAAAATCTGCACAAATGACTCGAGTCAGTATGCTGTACACTTTTTACAATATTATGTTGATATAAGTGAATAAACAATAAAGAAGTGCTTCCACTAACATCTTCAGAAAGTTCATCAGTTGAGGAATAATTGACTGGAATTTTGTTTTTTTTAAAAATGGACATCCTGTTCAGTTTAAGACCTGTAAGCTTATGCGTTGAGTCTTAAAGACTGATCTTCCCTCCTCCTAGAAGAAATGTCAATGTCTATTGAATCTTTGCCAACTATAAGCCTTAATCGCTTAGCTGGAGGAAGAGGAATAAAATCATCTTCAAAATCGTCCTCATATTCATCCTCCTCCTCCTCCTCCTCCTCCTCTGCAGATGAAGAGTCATCTACAGTTTCTTCTTCATATTGACTATAATCATCCACTTCCACCCGTGACTCTAACAGAGAAAGCGAATCACTACAACACACCCCATTTTCATGCAAGTCACTAGAGTATGTTCCCCTATTTTCCTCCTCTCGTTTTAACTGTATTTTTAATTTTGTTGAACTACTACTTGATCCTGAGTTAAACCCATTATTAAGCTTTGCTACATATAGGTTATTATCCTTTTCATGGTCCTTGCTTAACTTGATGCTTATTTTTGAAGAATTCATCCCATCATTCTCTTGGTCATTTGTTTTGCTGCTGCTATCATGCCGCCTCCGTAGAGTCAGTTTGGGGATCCCAGAGCTATTTTCAAGAATTAGTTGTGCATCATACCTGGTTATTCGCCGTTTCTTTTTGCTTTTTGCAGTTCTAAAGCGGTCTTTTACTTTGAAAGCATCTGAAGTTACAATGGAGCAGCCGCCAGACACAGGCATACAGTCTTTATACCCAATGGCTGAATCCATTACGTTGTTCATTTCTCCACCTAGGTCAGAATGTGAACTGATCAAGTCTGGCATTTCATCTTGGCCAGGAATGGTATGGGCGGGAACTGTTTCCTCCACTTTCATTAATGGCTTTCCCAGTCTTCCTTGTCGTGATTTCTTTTTGGCCACCACCCTGTCACTCTTCTGACACCTCCCCTCCCCCTTATGTGAAGTTACAAGCGCCTCCTCACCCTCATGCATTACACAAGACTGCTGCTCCAAGCTATTGGTTTGCATGCCAGTCAAATCATTTTTATAGCTATTGAGCATATTTGGTTCAAGCTTCAAGTCACAGGTCTCCTTTAGATTCGTTCGTGTTCTCGCTGACCTCCTTGTTATATATATACAGGGTGATACTTCCCCAGGTTCGTGAGCACCTTTCACTGAATTGAGTTTATATTCTCGAGCTGCATGCCGGGTTAAGCAGCCACTCGAGACTGCAGCTTTCCCTGGTCCCTCTGTTTCTTTGTCCTTCTTAATGGACAGGCTTTTATACAGGACAATTTTAGGCTCTTTAAGAACCAGGTTTCCCACCTCGAGTTTTCTAGATGCATTTCTCTGCTCGGGCCTTTTGCACTGATTTCGCAACTTGATCTTGGAAAGTAAAGGCTTTGCAGGCTTTTTCAGTCTCTTTGGTACCCTGGAATTATTTAGATGAGTTAGTTTGGATGAGGTAGAATTTGATGAAGCTGGAATTCTTGAAATAGACTGCCTTGTTAATGTTCTACTCTTGCCATTCTTTTTCACACCAATAGAAGTCTTGCGGTTAGCTGTAAAATCAAACAAATAAAGTCAGAATGTTGTCAAAAGCTACTTCTCCTATGATTACTACCAAGCAATATTAATATTACATATGCATATAAACAGGGCTTCTATTTGATGTGAAGTAAATACACAGACACACAGAAATGTAATTCTACAAATTATACAAAATACTACACCAGTGTATATAGTAACAGACTAGCTATCAAGCGATCTGTTCAGTTTTCCTTAAACTCTGAATATTTCAACATGGACTTATACAAAAAGCTCTTTTCAAAACAGTATAATTCTTTATAATTGTTGTATGTATTGTCTGTACAAACGCAATCTAACATAAATCTGAATGTCAAGGTCTATTGAAAAGCTCAATTTGTGTCTTCAAGCAAGCAATCATGCACAGCGTTGAGAATACTTATAGAACCTTTTTGAATCATAATATTCCTTTGCTTACTTGCATTAGCTTTTTCCTGAGTGGTATCTGCATCAGTGTTAGAGCTTACAGATTGGCTGTCTGAATTTTTGCTGCTGTCACCCAACTTTTTAAGCCTGTTTAAGCGTTTATCTGTTTCTCTGAGTCCATATTTGCTATTAATCACAGGAGCAGGAGCAGGCAGTCCCACTCTTGATTTAAAAGCACCAGTTCCACGTCTATGAAAAAGAAACAAGCATTAATAATTCAAGCATAAGAATAAAAAGCTACCAGACAACACAGAACTCGGAATCCCAGGTTAACACTGGTCTGTTGGACAAAAATGAATTCATGCAAGTATTTCTATCCTGTTAGCATTCTGCTATTATAATTTTGGGTGAATTTCTTCTTTTTTATCAAGAAGCAAAACAATAACAAGAAACTGTACTGTATAATTTTATGAAATTACCTAGTGGATGTAAGCAGGTATTTTCTTCAGTTGAAATCTTCTTTTGCTGATGTTAACAGCAAACACCATTAATATGGCTTCAATTGGCTTCTGAGGAAGACGGGTTAACATCAGAAGCATACTGTTCAATGCTTCAGTAGTCTAATATCAGCTGGTCTTGCTTCTCTACTATGTATGGACTGCACAGCCTTTTCTGAACTCTGAAGGATACCCTGAATAACTGCTCACAATGTCATCTAAAAGATGAGACAAACTCTTAACATCAGCTAAACCAGACTGCAAACTTAGGAAAACATCTGCTTATATCCACTGGGTAAAACTATAAATTTGGCTTCAATCTGACTTCTATTGCCTTCTTCTAAGTGGGAAGACAAAATTTTAATCCCAATTCTCAGACGAAAGCTCATGACTCTTCTGTATTATTTTTTTCTCTGGCCAAATGCGTACCTTGACTTTCAAATGAATGCAGTATGGAATTATTTGGTGGTTCTTTTGGTTGAAGAGTTGGGAAGAGAAATCCGGGAAACTGCTACATGGGGTGGAGTTTGAAGCCCCATCCCCACAATGATCTCTCTCTCTCTCTCTCTCTCTCTCTCTCTCTCTCTCCACACACACACACAACATATACATACAGTATGTGTGTGTGCACACACATGTCTGCTATAGCAGTTTTATTTTTTTAGTGGTCCAATAAAAGTATCACCTGCTCTTGTAACAATATAAAATTGAAACTCCATTTATATCTGTAATATATATCTAAAATCACTGTAAGCACATAATCACAAAACAAGAACTACCAAGATACTTCTCTTATACTATCTGTTTTATTTATTTTGTATTGCATAACAGAATACACAAGGCACAAGATAGATTAGCATCCTCATGGTACACCCTGGGCAACATGTCATGGCCAAATAGTTTACACATTTCAGCTGCTGGACTTTACGAAGATTTTCCAGCATGATGAATCAGCATGAACATCCTATCTGACTTTATGGCTTATAAAAATTAACTCACAGAAAACCTTCGGGGGGTAACATAACTATGACACTGTCTGAAAGTATAGGATGTTTTCTGTTGAATGGCAACATAGTACAGCACCATTCCCAAGCGAACTAGAGCTTAATCAGGATGAGAGCTAATCTGGCAGCTATATACTATTTTACCGCAGAATAAAGGAAGAACATAAAACTGATTAATTAGTTTAACGGACAATTTTTTTTTTTGGGGGGGGGAAGACTACTGGTTGACGCTGTCAAAAATCTCATTTACTGAACAATATCCTCTTAGTGTTCCGTGACAGTATACTTACAGTAGCTGCAAAAGTACCAAGTCAGAAGTGCTATCCATGTAGCACACTGTACAACAGTAGCAATGGGAATTGCACAACTGACTGCATAGTTAAATCAAGTCATTGTGTTACCAGGTATAACTTTACATTATGCCTGCATGAAGAGAAGTTCACAGGTTTTTACAGCAGGAGGATTTATTTTATACTATTCTCTGTCTCATTCTGGACGAGGTCCTCTTTTCTCAAAGCATCCTCATGCAAACACAAGGTGCCAAACATTCCTCTTATGCAAGAATGGCTACTGGATAATCAAACGAAGATTTTGCAGAAAAGCAAATGCGCTCACAACTCTAGGCTACAGATAGACTTTAAATTTACAATCTATCCTGGGCATTTTTAGTTTACTCTTTATATAGAAACAAACCTTTCACATGTGTAGCATTCACAGAATTCATTATTTTCTCCAAAAAACCCATCCCCATAGTAACAAGAAATTTCTTCTCCAGGTTCAATGTCTCGGAGGGCTTTCACGCATGCTGTATCCCGGCCAGTTGACACAAACTAAAAAAGATAATTAACATACATTTAACATATTTATTTAAATTTCCAAACATAATTTAAAATATCAAGGTACTAAATAAAACTAGCTTAGATGATATAAACCACACCTACCTTACAGTTGGGTCTGCAATCTGAAAAAATCCAAAAGACAAAATCAATTAACTGCAGATTAGACCTGAAACATGAATAGTTGAACATCTAAAGATAGGTTTCGTACTGGATTTATCACCCACTATTTAATTTATTTATTAAAATTATTTATGATCAATGTTTCCCAATTAAAATTCTTCTATAGTAGCTTACAAGAACATACATAATATTGTATTTAAAATAATGACTCAAAAGGATTCTCTCCATATAGTTGATAGAAAATCATGTGCAGAATGAGTGAATAGCTCAGCTAGAGCAAGCATTAATACTCCGAGCCATCTTGCATTCTCTTATCAGGAGAAAGTTAGCATATACATCAGACAAATAAATAAAGGAGTTTTTCCTTGGCTGTGTCTCACTGAATCCTTCCCTCTGGAGTGTTGCTAACAATAATCTTGTAGGCAGAGAGGAAAGAGAAGTGGCTGAAGGGAGCCTGTAGTGATTTTTACTTCCCTGCTCTTGGATAGTTCTCACAGAGAAGTGAGTGCAGGGAGGAGATGGACCAGTTGGAAGAAGCTCCAGCAAAACAACCCATTCTATTAATCAATCAATCAACCAAACAATCAAACCACCCATCTTCCCAAGGGAACTCCGGGCAGTGTACAAAAATCTCATAAAACAATAAAAAAAGAAAAACACTCCAATCAATTAAAAATGCTCGGCAGAGATGGCGGAACAGAGTAAAACAAAACAAAACAAAACAAAACAAAACCTTATGGTCGCCAAAGGCCTCTCTGAAAAGCAGGGTCTTAAGCACTTTTCTAAAGGCAGGCAGGGACTGTGCGAGGCGAATCACACTTGGCGGTTTGGTCCAAAGTGAAGGGGCAGACACAGAAAATACCTGGTTTCGAGTGATCAATTTCCCAACATTCTGGTGGGTCAGGCCTCAGTTGACCTCTGGAAGATCTGCTCTGTCAGGTACTCAGGTCCCAAGCCGTGAAGGGTTTTGTACAGTCATCCCCCGGCAATCGCGGGGGTTAGGGAACCACCCCACCTGCGATGCATGAAAATCTGTGATATGCGGAAGCAGGTGGGGTGGGGCCTGGGGGCGATCGCGCGCCTCTCCGAGGCTTCTCGGAGGAGCGCTGGGGGCGGCGCAGAGCAACCCGATCGCCCCCCCGCTGCCCCCCCCGCAGCTCTGAGGATTCTCGGAGGAGCGCAGGGGGGTGGTGCGGAGCGAGCTGATCGCCCCCCCCCCACGCGGCTCCAAGGCTTCTCAGAGGAGTGCGGGGGGCGGCGGCATGGAGGAAGCTGATTGACCCCCGCCACCCCCCATGCGGCTCCGAGGCTTCTCGGAGGAGCGCGGGGGCAGTGCGGAGTGACCCGATCGCCCCCCGCCGCCCCCCCCACGGCTCCGAGGTGCAGGTACTGCGAACCCTCAATGTAGTGGGACCGCAGTACCTGAACTGCGAAATGGCTGGGGGTGACTGTAAGTCAAAACCAGTATCTTGAACCTTATTCAGGACACAACAGGCAACCAATGTAAACGAGCCAGAACTGGGGTTATGTGCTCATATCTGCTTGCACCAACCACCAGTATGGCGCTGCATTTTGTACTCGTTGTAGCCTCCAAACAAGGGTCAAGGACAATCCCACATAGAGAGATCACAAGCGCCTGCACAACTGTTCTCAAGGAGGCCTCGTCCAGCTATGGGCAGATCTGGGCAATCTGCCGAAGATGGAAAAAGGCAGACTTGGAAACGGCCATCACCTGGGCTTCCAGGGATAAGGTCGGATCCAAAATCACGCCCAGATTCCTCACTCTATTCGCCAGCTGAGGGGTGACACCCTCCAGACTAGGGAGAGGGCCACTGTACCAAGCAGAGGATGCCCCAAAGAACAGAACCTTGGTCTTCTCTGGGTTGAGTCTGAACCTGTTAGTCCTGGTCCATTCCATGAATGCATCCAGGAAGGAGTCGAGGAACTGCACAGTCTCCACTGCAAAGGTGGTAAAGGAGATATAGAGCTGCAGGTCATCAGCATACTAATGACAGCAGACTCTAAATCTCCTAATGACCTCAGCCAGCAGCCTCATATAGATGTTGAACAGCATGGGGAAGATTGCTGACCCCTGGGGCACCCAACAAGGGCGCGTCCAAGGAGCTGACAACTCTTCCCCCAGCTGAACACGCTGGGAACAGCCACCTAGGAAGGACCGGAGACAGCTATAAGCTGTTCCTCCAATCCCCACCTCAGAAAGCTGACCCAGCAAGATACCATGGTCAATGGTATCAAGGGCCGGTGACAAATCCAGGAGGCCCACCGTGGAGCGCCCCCCCCCCCCCCGTCATTCCCCTCGAGAAGGTCATCTTGCAGCACGACCACGGCGGTCTCAGTCCCCCGATGCAGCCTGAACCTGGACTGGAAATGAACATCTGGAGCCGGACGGCGGCCATCCTCTCAATCACCTTGCCCAGGAAAGGAACATTGGCAATCGGCCAATAGTTGGACAAATCGTCAGATGCCAAGCCAGGCTTCTTTAATGTGGGCTTCACCACTGTCTCCTTCAGTCAAGAGGGAAAACCCCCTTCCCTGAAGGATGCAGTGGAAATAACAGAAGCCCACTCTGGCATGCTCCCTCCAGCAGATTTGATAAGCCAGGAAGGAAAAGGGTCGAAGGGGGAGGCCACTGGCTTGCAACAGGCCAGAGCCCTGGAGGCCTCAGCTGACAATGCAGGCCCAAACTCAACCAGACGAGGAGACTGAGGGGGTGTGGCGATCAGGATACTCAAGGGGAGATCAGAACAACCGGAGTCTAGACCGGCTCGGATGGCCTCAATTTTGGATCTAATGACGGTTGCAAATGACTCACTAGTGAAATCACTAGGAAACTCAGACTGCCCAACGTTGGTGAGGTCCCAAACAACCTGGCACAATTCTGCCTGGCGGTTCTAAGCCTTACCAATTCTCAGGGAGGCAAAATATTGTTTAGCCTCCCTGACCGCCCAAACATAGTGCCTGGTCAGTAAACAAACGACAGCCCTATTAGATGCTGACCAGTTCTTTCTCTATCTGTTCTCAAGTCTTCTGCCTTCTTGTTTCATTGCTCTCAGCCCCGCCGTGTACCATGGCGAGGAGCAATCTCCACAATGGGGAAGACGCTTAGGGGCGATCCGGTCAACAGCCCGGGTGACATCCTTATACCACCTGTCCACCAGGGCTTCTACCGAATCGTCAGCCAGACCATCAGGAAACTCCCCAAAGGCCTCCTGGAACTGCTCAGGGTCCAGAAGCCTTCAGTGGCGGGCCGAAACAAGTGCCCAAGGCTCCCCGCAGGCTGGGGCAGTGATTGACAGGGAAAAACACAGCAGATGATGGTCTAACCATGACACAGGTTGAGGAACAATGTCCCCAAGCCTCGGATTATATTGCACTCATGTGGAGGAAAAGCCCAGGTTCAAGGTATGTCCTGATCTATGTGTGGGACAAACAACATGCTGGAGCAGATTCATGGAGCCCATGGACTCCATGAAATCCAGAGCCACTCCTGAAAGCCCATCCTCTGCATGCACATTGAAGTCCCCTACCACCAAAAGGTGGGGGACCTCAACAGAGCCGCTGAAATGAACTCAGTGAGCTCTGGTAGGGATTGTGCAGGGTTGCGGGAAGCACGGTATCCTAGCACATTGCCAAACCTGTCCTGCTGACCCACCAATATGTGAAGACATTCTAACCCAGGACACACCAACAACGCAGATCTGCTGATAAGAAGAGCAGCAAGAATATTTAAATTACTGAAATTTTATTTCAACCCTATGTGAAATTCAAGAAATGCTAAAACAATTTCCAAATACAAGAGTAAACAATTTTTAATATACATATAAAATTCCTTCCTTACCATGGTTGATGAATGCAGCTGGACCAAGCCAGAGCTGAGCACAGTTTTTTCGTGTTGAATACATGACACTGAAGTCGTTCTCTCCATGTCTGAGCAGCATGTTCTCTTCTAGTTCAGAAAGTTCAGCAATACAACCCACTAGTAATTCTATTTTGTCATTACGTTTCCTAAAACATGAAGAAAGGGAAAAAGCCATATAGTTCAAGAACATTAAATTAATGTTATCTTTTCCTAGCAGAAATATTTTAAGAGGAAGAAATGATTGTTTTCTACCATTTTTGTTTGTTCACTTTTTTGCCGAAGAGTCCAAAAATAACATTCAAACCTACTCTGAAGTAGAGAGAGACTACCAGTCTTGCCCCATGTGCCAAAGGGTCCAAGCTGGAAACCCCATTGGTGCCTCTACCCACAGTAAACATGCTGTTCAGTTGAGTAGCTTTAGATATAGTGGGCCCCTTGTTGAAGTCTGCAGATGGGCATGCCAACAATCCTTGTCATTATTGACTATGCCTCCCATATTCTGAGGCGATGGCCCTGTACTCCCCTGCAGTCTGGGCCATAGCTTGAGAATTATTTGGAGGGTTTTAGAGAGTAGGTTTCCCAAGAGCTATCCTCACTTATCAAAGCACTCACTTCCCTAGTCAAACTCTCCAGGAGATGTGGACGCTGTTAGGCATCCATCCACTCTGGACCTTGGCCTATCATCCTCAAACAAATGTGTGGTTGAATGAGTCAATAAAATCCTAAAAGGAGTGCTGAAAAGGCTCACTTAGTACTACCCTAAACATTAGCACCTTAGGTTGGCACCCTTAATGTTTGCCATGTGGGAAACACCACAGGCCTCATTGCGGTTTTCTCTCTTTGAATTCTTGTACAGAGGGAAGCCCCAGGGATCAGTGGGAGTCAGGGGAAGACCCAGAAAGTCTTTTGCAATGGACGAAGAATGTTTAAGGCACACCAAGACAGTGCAGAGGCAACAATATAACAGCCATGTTACCCCAAAGGAGTTCAAACCAGGGTCATTCCATGTCAAATCAACCAATGCATGGAACCTTAATGTCATGGATTTGGTTCATTTTTGGCACCACTGTTTGCTCAATGATGGTCAGGAAAGTGGAACCCATAATCAACAAAATACCATATTTTTCTTTTTAAAATATGCTCTGAAGTATAAGACAACCCCCACTTTTCCAACCCAGAATTATAGAAAAAGGAGAAAGAGGAGCCATCCAGGAAGGATCCTCCCTGTCTTCTTGCCCATAGAATTAAACACAGAATTATGGTAGCAAATCTGTCTCTTCCTGCCCCCACCCTCTCCATTTCTAACACTTACTAGCAACTAAAACAATATTTCCTTTTCTCTTGAAAAGGCCGTCCATTGCTTTTTCTTTGTTTATTTAACTTTCACCTGGGTGACAGCAGTGGCACCGGCTCCTCTTAATGCTGCCACCGCAAGAGACAAGGAGTGCATTTCTCTGGAAACTGCTCCTCTCTCTCTCTCTCTCTCTCCCCCCCCACACACACACAGAGCCAAGTTCTCGCCTGTTCAGCAAGTTCCATGTCGAACCTCCCCTCCTGAGTCTCTTCCCCATCTTCTTAGTATTATCTCGTTTCACCTAGGAGTCCCAGCACGTGCATAGCACATTGCCCCCTCCCACCTGAAGACAGCAGCGCTTACAAGGCTTCCCCACCACTACCATGCACGCACGCACGCACGCACACGCGCACACGCACATGTGCCTTGGGGCCCAGCGCTTAACTTCTCTGTTGTCCCGATCCAGGCTTTTGCTTAGGGTAGCTTTCCAGTCTCAAAAAGCAACCAGCCAACCCCCACTCCCAAAACAGTGGTGGTGTCCAGTTTATTTTTGTTATGTTTTGCTCTGGTTTCTTTTCTCCGTGTTGTAATAACTTACCACTCTTTTGTTGCAACAATTTTGGCTCCATTTTGCTCTGATGAGTAGCGATTGCATGGCAATATTTCAAATCCACTGTCAGTTGCAAACATTCGCAAATAAATAAATACCTGCAATAGAAATAAATGATCAAGCACTGGGGAACAAGAAAAGAATATTGCCTCTAAATTGTTTTAAATGTACAATACATACAAAACCATGAAAAATCTGAGTGCAGCAAACCTTAGGAATGACAAATATTTTAGTAATGACAGGCTACCTTTATCTTTTATAAACAATTAAAAGAACTATTAAGGAATTTGGTTCTCTCTCACATTTAGACTGCATGAAAGGGGGAAATTATGTTTTGTATACACTTGGCAGAGAGTTCCCTGTCCCTATTATATATCTTCTGTCTCATTTACCTTTTCATCATCAAGACTCAGGATTTCAGAAAAACTGATCTGTTTTCAAGTGCTCGAAAAGTATTTTAATGTTTAAGTTAAGCAGAAGCAATTTGCTTCTGAAAATTTTTTAAGCTCTATCTGACTTTTCATATTCTGAGAACCGGAAACATCAATTTTGGAAGGCATTATTTTCTTATTTCTTGAACTCTTAATAGCTCTTCTAGGCAAGGAACTGGTTTAAGTTACCTAGATCATCATTAAACTGTACAAATAAATTGAGGAATTTTCCCCCAAAGGACAGCTTTTGGTTTCTATGACACCTTTCTCACTGTACAATATTGCACAACATACCTCCTTCAAAGAAAACTCCTAGCCATCCTAATTGTCATCTTCTATTAAAATCTAAAAGTTTCTACATGGGCACAAATAACTGGTTTGGCAGAAAGCCACACAGCTGATCTGCAGTTCGGTGTCCCAATTCCTCCAGTGGACATTTACTCAGAGACAGCACTTGGAGGAAGTGGGGCATGAAAATGGGGCTACTGCCTGTGAGTGAGTGCAAGCCAGAGGGGCTAGGGTGCTGAAATGTGGATCAGCTGTGTGGCTGCTGGCCAAACCAGCCCAAACTGCCAGTCCAGCAATTCATGCCAATCTCTAGTGGACACCTTAGCCAAAATGTTGTTGCACAGTTACCAAAAATGTGTAACCTTTAGAGGAGACTTGCCATATGTAAAGAAATCTCTGTACACTTTTTCTGTTGCACTTCGAGTTGTGTGACTCAGCATTCAACAGATAATGTCTGGAATATTATTCTGCATGCTCTGCATGCACAGTGAGAAGCTGCAGCATCGTTAGTGCAACAAGCGAAAGGAGTGCCGTGTAATCAATTACACAAAACTGTGTGATGATGGGTTGCTGGGGCAGAACACCATACACACTTCAACTGATGTATTGATGTAAATTCATGTAATGCCATAATGTACAGGATTTATGACATAGTCTATAGAAATTTCTTATAGCTATTCACTTCTAAAAGTTAACACACTTGAGCAGGTGTGCAACAGGATTTCATTCCTTGAGTATCAAGAGTCATCTAAGTATTTTTTTCTTCCCTGTTTCATTTTCCCCCTGAATATAAACACTAGAGAATGTTTAGGTCAAGTTATAACCAGATTATTTTAATTCATCAATTTAATATTGTAATTTTTCAAATATATCTTAACTCAGGACCAATAAAGACATAATCCTGACAACTGTTTGATGACAATTAGGCAACTGGCAGTGTTACACCTGGATCAACCCAAGAAAGTACATAGATAATAAAATTATTTCTTCCTATTTCCTTCTAGCTGGCTCCTATTTTTTCTTGTTCCTTTTTCTTCTATCATGTTATTTTTTGATCCACAAATAATCACTATCCTTTCCCAATTTTCATCAAGCTATTTGTTATACTCATGAGCAGCATTTAGCATCTCTAGAAGCAAATGCAAAAACATTCACTTTTTAAGCAGTTATACTTAATTAACATTCATAATAGCCTGTAAACCACACACTAACAATCTTAACTTGGATTAAGTATAAATACACCTACATGTTCCTTGAACAACCTTTCCTGCATTTTGTTCTTGTTAAGAAAATAGTGCCGGGCCCAGTCACCTGACGTCAAGGACTTGAAAGCTTTTTCCAAGTGCTCATCTTTTTTAAACCGCTCAATCACCTCCTTCAACTCCTCCTGCCTTCCTTTTATTGGTCGAAACCTAAAAAAACAAGATCCCATTCTGGTCAGCTAACCCACATTCCATTCACTAACCTACATTCATTCGCCTACAGTAAATGAATCACTGAAATAGAGGTAAATCATGAGATGCTTCTCTTTGAAGGTTTTACATAACTTTAAGCTTTAGTAAGCAAAGTAACAGATGTAGAAGCAGATACTGATACTTATTTTGATGCTGAACTCTAATCAACAGATCTGAGGGTTGTTGATAGTGTATTTGGAAGAGTTTGAGTGATAGGAATGCCAAAACCCCTGAGGCATCTGGGTGTCTCTTTCCACTCAGTCAGTGCCATATTATAAATTTCCAATAAAGACCATAATGTAAAGTGGGCATTACTTCCAATTCTGTGTATCATTGCTGTACATCTGTAAATCAACATCCTCATAATTAGCAATAACCACAGTGACAACTCTGTAATGCAGAAGCAGTCTTCTAGACCAATGGCGTAAAATGGCTTTAGGACAACAGATGCTGTCCTTCCCTGGTGGATGGAATCAGCAAGGGAAAGTTACATCTTTTGTACCTAACATCCTGCTCCAGGGAAACACCCAAAATACTTATCACATTTCTATATCTGTCATCTGGTTCAGGGATGTTGCGTGAATTCCTCATCTCAATACTCAGGGTAAATAAAGCAGTACCTTCTAGATGTTTTCTACTACAACTTCCAGCATCTATGACAACTGACTACACTGGTTGGGGCTTATGGGAGATGTGGTCCAGAACATTTACAAAGCATGAATTTGCTTAAACAGAATATATAAAGTCTTTCTTTTATGAAAGGGTGAGCACTAAAATAGGGGTGCAAGGAGACGATTTAGAGTTCCTGAAAGATCAAGGTTAGCACCTTCATTATTCAATATCTTTATAAATTACTTTGGAAAAGAACAGGTTAATGGGATCTCTGGAAATTATGCTAGGGATACTAAGTGCTTGTGTAGCCAATGACTGCTCATGTGACTTATGTGGTGATGCTGTAGGTATGTGCAGACAAGTGATCAGATGCTTTGAAAGAATCATTTCTAATAAGGAAACATTGGTGTCTGCTTATGACATGCTGAAAAAGCTCAGTTTGGTGTCTGTCTACTCTAGAGCCTATGATAAATGTTCAAGAAAGACTGTTTCTAGATCCAAAGAAACAGAACCAGAAGTGGTGCTTGAATGAGGAATTTATTTTATCAGTGTAATGAGACAACCAGGCTTCTTCCATTTGGGAAAGCAATCCTAGCAGAAGAGATAAGAGTCTGCTTATCAATTGCATTGATGCATATCTTACTACTATAAAATACTATTTTAAACATGGTAGGTGGCATATTAAACTGAACAAGCAAACAAGCAAAGAAATCAGAAAAAAACCTACAAACGCAGAACACCAGACTTTCAGGGCAGCAGATGCTTCCAGATCAGACATTCTAACAAAATGGCTACTGGGTAGGAATAATCTTAAGGAATGGAAATTTCTGGACTGATAATCTTGCAGTAACTGTAGAAGTACTGTAATGTACTTCATCAGGTTGAAGGGGGGAAAGGGAGTATGAGTTTTTATTACTATCATCTTGTAGTTTTATATTCTGGTAACTCAATATGGTTAGGTGGGGGCAACCCCCCCTCCAATCTATCACATACGTTACAATAATCACATCTGCAGTTCTGAAAAAACATTTATTAAGAAGCCTTACTGAGCTCAATGAACATCATTCTGGGGTAAACATGAATTCCACAGCATAACTCAACCCTCCAGTGTGGACTATTAAGATTATTTTCAGTACACCTGGGGTCCTCTGGTTTATTCTCTTCTTTCCTCTTAATTTCCTTTTGTCACAGTCTGCCGTAGAAAAAGGAAAGCAAGTTCCAAGGTGTACCAAATACACACTTAGAACCTAGCTCAGTGCCAAATGCCTTATATTGCTAACTAGTAACTGACATTTAAATTCTAAGTAGAAAAGCTATACAACCCTATCAAAAATGACACCAGAAGATCATTAATCATTTTGGTGTGTGAACTTCAAGACATCAAATAGTGGGGTAAGATAGTATACTTCACCTAATGTAGAGGCAAACAAGAGTTACTGGCAGCTTCAGCCTATCTTTTCTTCAGTGCACTGTGGACATTCAGTTGCATGTCTATATTTTAAATGATGAGTGGATTTATGTATCTTAACTGTAGACTGGGAGGGGCCCAGGGGCATTTTTAAGAGTAATTTTGCCCCGCCTTTCTCCTTGGAAAAAGGACCCAAGGTGGCTTACAGAATGAGTTATAATATACAGTCCAGTACAATTAAGACATGTTCAAGTATTGAGAACAGGGAATTGAGGGACATCTTACAGCATCAATTGACAACATTACATTAAAGCTACAAGAGAATGCAAGCAGTTAAAGGGGAGTAAAATTCCATTCACAACTCCTGAACACAATGAACCAGAAGCATAAATTTTACACTATGGGCTTTATGTTAACATCTCCTACCTGGCTCCAACTGCACTAGACTGATTATTAAAATGGAAGAACGTGTTTTTAAATGGTTCTTCTTTAAATGATGGCAAACAATCTGGAGCTTTCAAAAGTGTCCAGCAATGAAAAGACAAGCTGGAATTGTATATGCTCTATGTTTAAATATTTGAAAGGATGTCATATTGAAGAGGGAACATGTTTTTTTTTTCATAGCTTCAGAGACTAGGACTCGGGGCAATGGTCTCAAACTACAGGAAAAGAGATTTCATTTGAACATTAGGAAGAACTTCATGACGGTTAGAGCTGTTTGGCAGTGGAGTATGCTGCCACGAAGGGTGGTGGAGTCTCCTCCTTTGGAGGTTTTTAAGCAGAGGCTGGATGGCCATCTGTCGGAAATATGGTGATGGGAGTTCCTGCAAGGCAGGGGGTTGGACTGGATTGCCCTTGAGGTCTCTTCCAACTCTATGATTCTACAATATTTCTCTAATTGAAATCTTAAGGATTACCTTCTCAAAATGTTCCTCTCTGCGTTCCTCAGTTTTCATCTGAGGCATATCTTTACTTTATAAAACTATAGATATAACTATAAAGTTTAACAGAACACTCCTGTTGTTGTGTCTTGTGGTGAAACATAAGGCCCAACGCTGTTTTATTTTAGGAAGTACATACAAATGTGGCTCCTGATGAAGTCTGGTTAAAAGCCTGAATGGCCCAGGCATGTTTTTTAACTATTAAGTTTAGCTGTTGCTCTTACAAAGTAGTATTTTAATACTTTTTAACTTAGTTCTTAAATACTATTTCAAACGTTGTTATGACTGTTCACTGACTTGTCTCTCAGTGAAACAGAATACAGTGGTCCCCCGCCCTTTCGTGGTTCATATATTGTGGTCCCGCTATATCGCGGGACCGTAGTATATGAAAAAGGCCCCCTAGGGTAAGGGGGAAAAGTCCTGTTTCAATCCTCCCATACTTACCCCAGGACTGGAGCTGCCCCGAGCAGGCCTGTGAGGGCCTTCCTGGGCCTTCTGGAGGCCACAAAAGGGCCTCCCTACGAACCAGAAGTGACTTCCGGATCACTGAAAATCATTTCTGAGGCCTCTGAGAGCCTTTCCAGGCTTGTCAGAAGCCTCAGAAATGATTTCTAGTTTACCAGAAGGCCCGGGAAGGCTCTCACAGGCCCATTCGGGGTAGGGCCAGGCTTGGGGTACGTACAAGAGCCCCCAGCTAGCCCCCCTCCCAGGCCTGACATGACCTGCATCTGCATATTGCGGATTTTCAATTACTGCGGGTCAGGTCAGGTCCCTAACCCCAGCGATAGGCGGGGGATCACTGTATAAGCTGGTCTATTCAGTGAACAGTGAACTAATGGACCTGTAATCTCAAGTTAGATTTTTAAGCATATATTTTAAATAAATAAGCTTTTAATACAAAGAAACACAATACCAAGCAAATTCTATATATACATTTTAATAAATATTATTTATATATGTTTTGAATCACACCTAGATCTTTAATGTCTACGTTTTGCACAGCATTTGTTCTTTAAGGTCTAAAAAGCGCTAGAATAATGTTTTCATCATCCATCCATCAAGCAGGTGACAACCACACTTAGACTGAATGAGGGAACCAATATTTCCCATTGCAACAGTCAGCTAACTGACACTTACTGCATTTGAATGCAAGTACCTTTCCATTCATCCATGTAAGCTTATAGCTTGGCTCACCTGCTTGAATTGTTTGGCGTTCTTTGCCGCAGTGAGGCACCATTCAGCAGTGCACCTCCTCTGTGCTTGTGACATACTTTGGTTTAGTTTACACTGATCTGTAGAAGGGGATGGGGAGTGACTGGTCATGGCTTATGGTACAGGTTTGGATTAAGCATCCTTTTGATCCTTTCTATTTCTGTGATTCTGAGATCATTACAAATGTTGCCAAGTGGGGAAGTACACAAATGTCCAAATAATAACAACATATATTGCAGAAACCAGTATCCTCTGAGCATGAAATATTGTCATCATTATGACTGAGAACTGGTGTTACATCCTACTCAGAAATTGCATGGAAGGCAGTAACCTCAGAATGCCTATTTCTTCCAATGGCTTGACATCAAAAACATCCTAAGTGGTGTTAGAAGCACAGAGCGAATTTAGATGTAGAAAATGAAATTTCCAAATACCGTGTCAGTCTGGGGACAATGTTTCCAAATGCTACTAATGGTAGCATTAAACAGCACCCAATACATTTCTGGGTTCAATTCAAGATGCTGGCTCTTACCTTTACATATATAGCCAATGACCCAGGCACTTACTGGACCACTTCCCCCTAAATACCACTTCTTCTATATTTCAGGTAATGGTGTGATCCTTCCTCCAGCTGCCTCACTTTCTGTGGCAGAAGGGTAGTAATCAGGGAAGTCAATCCTTTTGACCCAGAGTCCTGCCTTTGGAATGGCTGCTCCAGGTAGCTTGACTACCAACTATATTGTCTCTTGGGTGCCAAACAAAGGCATTTACATTCTCCCAGGTTTTCAAATACTGTATGTTGTTCAGTCTTTTTAAGGTAGTCTAAAGCGTTTAACTGTCTTGTGGTTGACAATATTTCTTTTACTGTCCTTTGCTATTTTATATATTTTGATTGTTTGGTTGCATTAAAAAAACAATTTATAGCCAGCTGATGAAGAGAAAGGACTATAACACTAAGCAAGTTTTAAAAATTGTGTTAGGGTCATTGATGGTGATCCATTTTTGGCCCTCCTTGATAACATACTAAGTTTCAAGTTTATTATCTAAGGCAAAACTAGCAAAATACACACTCTCAAAACTAATGTAAAAGCTGGAACAGTGCTGGACAAGAAGGACAATTTACAAAGCACTTTCGAAAGAACTGATTCACCAGATATTAAGATTACAGAAAAATTGAGTTAATAATACATTCTGTTTTTTCCTAACACAACAGAATTCAAAAGATCATCATATGGCTGTATCAGTGCAACCGGGAAACTCAAGTAGTTTCACTTGGAAGAAAGGCATGTTCTGCTTTTTCACCAAAAAGCATCAACTCTTCCTTAAACTATGTACATAAAAACAGATTTGCAAACTTCAAGCAAATTATAATATAGCTAGACCAATGACATTGCTTAATGAGTTTAGATCACATATAATGTTGAAGATGATAACAAACTGGGAGGGCTTGATAATTCCCTAGATAGGATAAAAATCCAAAATGATATTGACAGATTAGAGTGCTGGGCCAAATCTAATGGAATTAGTTTCAACAGAGAGAAATGTAGGGTCCTGCATCTAGGCAGAAAAAATGAATTGCACCGATATAGGATGGGAGACACCTGTCTGGAGAATGATACATGTGAAGGGGATCTGGGAGTCTGCGTGGACCACAAATTGAACATGAGTCAGCAGTGTGATGTGGTGGCCAAGAAAGCCAATGCAGTATTTGGTTGCATCAACAGAAACATAGTGTCTAGATCAAGGGAAGTGATAGTACCACTCTATTCTGCTCTGGTCAGATCCCACCTGGAGTACTGTGTCCAGTTCTGTACATCTCAATTTAAAAAGGATGTTGACAATCTCAAGCGGGTCCAGAGGAAGGCGATCAGGATGATTAAAGGTCTGGAACATCTGTTACGAGGAGCGGCTTAGGGACCTGGTAATGTTTAGCCTTACAAAAAGGTTGAGAGGGTATATGATAGCTATGTTTAAATATCGGAAAAGAGGTCATATTGAAGAGGGAACAGGTTTGTTTTCTGTGGCTTTAGAGAGTAGGACTTGAAGCAATGGTTTCAAACTACAGGAAAAGAGATTCCATTTGAACATTAGGAAGAACTTCATGATGGTACATGTCCAGCAGTGGAATATGCTGCCACGGAGGGTAGTGGAGTCTCCTTCTTTGGAAGTTTTTAAGCAGAGGCTGTATGGCCATCTGTCAGGAGTAATGTACTTTGATGGGGGTTCCTGCATGGCAGGGGACCAGACTGGATGGCCTTTGAGGTCTCTTCCAACTCTATGATCCTAAGATGTATGTGAACTCAGGTGCTGATTTATGACAACTATATAAGCATTAATGAGAACTACATAAGGATTAATGAGAAACATCAGTGAGACATGACCATGATTAAGGCAACCTCACCAGTTGCAGATGTTAGAAAAAATCTTTAGGAAGAAATCTAAAGAGGAATGAGTTGTGTTCTCAAACTGACCTTTTACTACATCTCCTCCTCATACATTCATTGTGTAGCATCTTGTACAAGGAATTATGTAACCCCTTGTATAAGTAGAAATACACAGCTGGATTTGTTTTCTTTTCTTATGTGAGATTTTGTGCTAACTCAAAAAATAGTCTTTGGAATATCCAATAAGCCTTCAGTTAAATCTAACACATCTGATAAATTAGGGAAGTGATCTCATAATCAAAGATCCCCAACTGAAGTAAAAACACAAATATCATAACACGTGGAAGGATGTTATGAGTGTTTTATTCTACCCCCCGAGTCCATAAATTATGAAAATAAAGTAATACTTTTTGTGCACTGTGCCCCTATAGCACCTCCTATAGTACTGTAAAACTGCAATACTACTGAACTTCAAAAATGTTTACAAAATGAAATCCAGCAGATCTGGAATAGGAAAACCCACTTCTTCATATGGCTTCATTTGGGGGGGGGGATTTTATACCTGTAGATAAGACATTCTATGGTCAAAATATGCAATACTGTTTTGCAGAACAGTATCTTTAAGTAGTTCAAGTTTTCCTCTCTATATCTTGATACAGGAAAATCCACTGCCTTAAAGCATTTAAACATTGTTCTCATCAACTTACAAGAACTTTCAATATGAGTATTAGTTGCAACCAGTAAACAGCTTCCCTAATGCCTCAGGTAAACACAATGTGATGAATTCTTAAATTTAATGTGGATATATCTGTATCAGTATTATTTAATCAGCTTTCTATACTTAAGTATAACTCATTACCACAATATTCCCAAATGTTATTCTTGATGTTTTTGCAAGAACTGTAGAAAATCCACAGTATAAAAACTAGGGGAGATGCTTTAGAAGTTGGTTGTTTAAATCTCAAGTAGACTGCTATGCTAATTTGTTCCAGTATGCCCTGTGGCACCTTGGTTATTTTAGGTGCTAGGATAGCAAAGAGAAATAATGCCCACCTACCGAAAAGCTGCATCTATGGGCTCAAGTTAATAATCACAATTAGGAAGCTAGGAAACTTTAAAAAATGTAAATTCTAACAAGTGAGGATTCTTCTTAAAAGAAATGCTACTATAAAAAAATAATTTACATGTTAAAGCTGCGGATCAAGTTTATTTCTTACTATTTCTCACAAAATCACATGAATAGCCAATCTGGACACAAAGAGGTAGCAGTCAGGGAGAAAATGAGAAACTTCAATCCCCGCCCCCTCCAAACACTCCAATAAGAACCAAACCACCTGGAAACGTATACTGATGATATGGGGAGGACAGAAAATAGAGCACGGGAATGAACCAGAAGATTCTGGACACTGCGACCTTCACATTACAATAGTTCGTTGCTGGTTCCTCTTAGCGCAATATCTCACTTGCAACATCACAACAGAGACTTAAGGATATCTGGATTACATAGTTGATTTCCACTTGAACTATTACTCGGGGCTCAAAAGAGAAGTCAGATTTACATTTATTGTTTACTATTGAAAGAAAAAAGGCTGGGTTTTTTTTGTAGATAAATCAAAGCAAATTACCTAGTGTTCATTTTATGTGTCTGAAAACCTAAATATGGATCAAGAACCAAACTAGTTGCTAGGTCATCGTTCTCACACAGTTCCTTGGCAGACATTCCAGAGGAAGGCACGTAGCGACTTTGGCCCTCAAATCCCGAACCACCACTACCTGTATAAACCAAAAAGAATGTCAGTATTAGCTTAAAGAGACTGTTGAATCTTATGGACCTTACCCCTTCAAGAGGCAATCCCACTGGGAATAGCAACAGGAGCTTCAAAATCCATGCACGTTTGCCTAAAACATTTGCCAGCCCAAAGGAAAAGATGGGCATCTCCTGTGAGACTCCGACAGTTTTGTTTAAAGGGAAAAAAAAACTTTCTTGCCTTTAAGGTTCCTAAATAGTTTTGATTCTGGGGGCTTAATTAACATGTACTAGACCAAGATCCCTGGCTGAAGTTCATGCCAATTTGACAATGCAAAGTATTTTGTGAAAATATGATACTCATTGATGTTGCAGTCATCATTCCAAGGCAATTCGGTGGCATTAATATCTGTGTGTGCTGCAGCCAATGCTGGTTGTGTATCCAATACTATTTAATGGAAATGTCTTGGAAGGATGGCAGCAGAGTAGCCATTTTGAAATGAAATTTTTCTTCTATTATTTCTTTGCTTGTGGACAGATTCCTTGTGATATCATTTAAATGTAAGCTTCATGATATCCTTGGTGCCTGAATAATTTTCTTTTTCTGTAAAAGACAGAATTCATTGCAAGAAGTACACTATATTTCATTTTAAATCCAGCTTGCCCTGCACATTTTTAAGTGAGTGCCCAGTATTTGGTCCCCAAGAAGTTCAGTGTTGGAATACTGTGGACATCTTTTTCTATATTCAAAATAATGTACAGAAACAGCCATGCTAGTATTTAACTGGGATGGTAGTTTCACCTGATTTTGCTATGTTTTTTTTTTTCAAAATTACTGACACATTTTTGTAATAACAAGAATTTCAAAATACTGTATAAGGAAGCTGACATGTTCTGATAAGAAGAAACAGGTTTAAAGCCAGGGAAAGCAGTATGAACATGTGAAGAGCCCATAAAGTACATTTATTGTTGACCAATGCGTAGCTAGCAGATACTGCTCAAGTTTGTTCATGACAACATTTCAACAGCCAGTCTAAGCCACCTGTATAGTTGACTGTGGCATCCACAAGATGCCTTTCTATAAATCAAAACAGAACAGTGGGGCATCTAGCGCCTTTTCTCCCATTACTAGGTAGTTGTTTTGCTTAACTTAGTTGATTATTAAGTTTAAAATACAAAGGTAGGCAGGCATGAAGCTTCAGTAGTGTTGTCTTAACAAACATCAGGATCTCTCAGAGGTAGTTTCCATTGTACATCACTGGTTGAGTAGCATTCAACATATATACAAAGACACCCATGCTGATGGTGATCTGAAGAGTGAACTAACAGACCTATAATCTCAAGTGAAATTATTGCTCCTATTCTATGCAAGAAAAAGCCATACAAGTAAAGCATATACAGGTTGTGTATATGAACAGTTTGTTTTGCTCAATATGCCAGCACGTTTGGAACAAATCAGCAAACTCCCTTTCTAGCTCAGAGAAGGGGAGCAATTGATCAGGAACACCACAGCCACGGTCCACATGGCATGGAGAAAGATCTCGAAGATAAAGACTTCTGTTCTGCTTGCAGCCTCAGAATTCCAAAGTGCAACATTTGCAAAAGGAAAGAGACTATGTCACAAGAAGCCAGAGGAGTAATGGTTGAAGAATTTGTATCACTGCTTTATTCAAAAGTTAGAATTGTGGGTTTGAGGAAGCTAGAGCCTACTATAAATGTTTAGTGGCACCTGGCATAAACTTAAAACAGTGAAGGAAATTTTTGCTGAATAAAGGTGATTATCTTCCCAAACAGGAAAAATGTTTTACTTTGAATTTCTTAGTGCAAAATGGATACGTATTACCCCCAAATCTGTAAAACAGAAGTGTGGATATGTGACCTTCTGGATGCTGAGGATACAACCTCAGTGATCCTTCACCACTGGCTATACAGCTTAGGCGTGATGTGAGTTCAACAAAATCTGTAGGGCCACACACCTTTAACATTTACTCAACATCTTTGGTATACAAAAACTACCACTCTCCATCTTGTTAAAACAAGCAAAGAACAACTTTTAACCCACCCAGTAACAAGCAGAAATGGTGCCCTTGTACTGTATTTAGAAAAAGGTACTGTAAATTCAAACTGTCTCTATCTCGAATTTACAAGTCCCAAGTTTAAAACTTTTAATCACTCTGGAGACATCAGTAAAACAGAAATTCAACTCAATATGTGGGAGATAATTGCAACTTCTCTAAGAATTATATGACCAACAGTGAAATCAGTGGAGAAGCTTCCATGGAATTTTACGGCTGTGGTTTGCATCATAATCACCTGTTGTACTGGAACATATCATAAATATGTGAGCACAGTCTCTAACACTGCACATTTTGTTTTCACTTAACTTACATATAAGAACATTAAACAATTCACATTTCAGTTTTAATTGGGACTTAGATTTATTTCAGAAGTAAAAAAATCACTACATTAAGCTGTCATGAAATAAACTCATTACCAGAACAAGGTAATTATGTACAAATAGAATAGTATATCCAGGAAATACAACTGAAACTGAAAATGTGCACAGAAATACTCCATAAGGAATTAAGAAATGACAAATAATGAAGTGAGATCTTCCTATCATGTTAGCTTATACATACATCTGCTTGACCGTCTCTCAACTCCATTTTTGCCAGTCTTTGGATTTTCCTTTCCAGGGTGCTGCAATTTGGACTGGTTCTGATGATGATCAGTAGACAGCCTGCTTCCATTTCTCCGGCCATTCACCACCATGTTCTTGGATTCTCCCAACCACTTCATTCCCACAGACAATTTGTCCTCGTCGCATTTAGTCCTTCTTCCAAAGGCTTTAAGATGTTAATTGTAGTTCAGCTTCCTAACCAAAAAAGAAGAAGAAAAAAGAAGGCAGAACAAAACATTCAGCTATTAAAAATTAGTAAACATAATCAGTACAAAAATAATCAGGTACCAATATGTAAGCAGTATTTTTACAGATAATTTTGTACTACACATTTTCCTATTGAGTGGGGATCTGTGTTAAAACAAATATATAATCCCATAAAACATCTATAAATATAAATTCACTTAATAAAAGGGCTGCTCATAAACTTTCATCTATATTAATATTGGAGAAGATTTATGCAATTAATATGTAGAATTGCAATCTTTTTGCTTATGTATTCCTACCAGGTCCATTTTTGTAAAAGCCTAGACCTGGTAGGATGCATCCTAATAATAGGGGGTATATAGTTGGAGGGGAAAATGGAGCAACACTGACACTTAGGAACTGAGTCAGATGAGGGAAGGTTTACTGTAATTAGTGTGCCAGAGGAGGAATTGTCCTCGAGATCTAGGCCCTCAAAGTCCACAACTTTGGACTTTGAGGCAAAGAAAAAAACAACTTCCACTCAGCCAAAATTCTGTTGCACAGCTAAACATGTGGATCTCAAGGATGCACCTACAATAGGGCAAAAGTGCTCCCCACAAAGCACCTTAACCAGCACATTTTGCAATCAGTTATGTCAATGATGCAACTGAATAACACACTTCTTGTTGTCAGTCATAACACTCAATATATTTACACCAGCATAACTTTTTGATGCAAGGTTGTAACATAACCATATACTTGTTTTTCACCACTTTATTACATGTAATTATTTTGTGGGTGACTGATGCTAACATGAATAATTCTCAGTCCACATTCTGTGTTTCAATGGCACTGCTAGAAGTTACCTTGAAGTTGCACAATTTTCATATAATTACACATAGTCAGCCACCCATAAAATAACAGAATCTCAAAAGCTGATCCTCAGGTCCAAACAGGGAAATAAAAGTTTAGGAGGTTTCTCCAACAAACTGGCCCTGTACCATTCAGGGCTTTATAAGCTAAAACTGATTCTTTAAATAGGCACAGTGATGAACAGGCAACCAGTGTAGCCAATATAGAATTGGTGTATTATGTTCTGACCAGTGTTCCATCTACTTTTTGGTCCCGCTGCATGGGAGCTTTGTTCCATGTGCACATGGGGATGGGGGTGGGGTGGTTTTCACCCAAAATATGAAACAAACTGGTGTGCTGCTCTGTATGCACACAGCTTAGCAATAATGTTGTTTCTGGTCACTTGTCTCTGCTAGCATTCTTGCTGCCATATTCTGTACCAGTTCAAGTTTCAATTTGATCCAAAGGTGAATGTGGTTTCTTTCTCCTAGTTTGTATGGCAAAGAGCTAATTCACCAAATCCCCACTCAAGTCAACAGACCTACTCTAGTGTGACTTAATGTATCAAGCAACAGGACTTTAGTCATCTGACTCTCCAAAAGCAGGGATAGTCCTTTTGGAAAATCACACATCTTCTAGAATAGTAGTATACCTAAACAATAGATCCTCACTCTTCTCTGACTTTAGTTTTAGTTTGTTCAATCTTATACTGTATATTCCTAAAGTGCCTCCAAAGACATTTCAAGCTTCTTCTGTATCTTTGGGATTAGATGTCAGAAATGAAATAGATAGCTACTTATCTTTTCTACACTTCTGACATGTGATCCAAATATTCAACTGAATTTCCAGTGCTTTCACACAGAGGTTTAGAAACAGGGGACATAACTTGGAAATCTAGGTATCACAATGCCCGACAGCTGGAACAGAAAGCACCCAGCACTATTTTCTGGATCCTACCTCCAGAATGGACTAGAGCCAGCATGACAAAATTTCAAGACCAATCCCAGAGAGATTGGAAGATACCATAACAGACTCCACCACAAAATCCTTAGGGTGGGATGGGATCCCCTAAGAAAACCAGCAAGGTTGTGTGTGTGTTGTGTCATTACAGTCGTGACATGCTATTAAATCACTATCTAATGTAAATCATTTACTGGAATGTTCAAGGCAGCTTCTGTGCTGATTCCAGAGCAAAACCAACTGGAAAGAGTCAGCGTTCTCCAATATTATTTGGAGATCTAGAATCTTGCTCAAAGTTTTTACTTGACAACTGGGCAATAATTCCAAAAGCCATTTGATAAAATTAACATTATCCAGTAAGGGTTTCACACTATTGCCTTTTTCCTAGGCTAGGCTACGCATTTTTCTGCTATTGCTCATTTCAAATGCAAAGCAGCAGAACAAGTTCTAGAAACTTTTCAAATATGTTCAGAGTTTATAATTACAGTTGAAGGTGATTTAGAAAATACTTGTTTGGAACTTCAGTATAAAGAGATCAAGTACGAAAATGTCAGGCCACAACAAGACAAAACAAAAATAAAGATCTCAAAAATGTGGCCTTAAAAACTAACTGTTGTATTTTAATCTGACCTTTTGTGGTCAAGTCCACTTCCTCAGACTAATATATATACAGTACAGTGGTACCTAGTATAAAGGAATTAATTTGTTCCAAATGAAATTATGTTAAGCAAAATTTCCTTTATACAAATTTCCCATAGGAATGCATTGAAATAAAGTAATCCCTAATCGCGTCCATTTTTATGTTGTACAGATTCGCCCCGCAGACAATTCTGTTAAGCAAATTTCCCCTATCTCCGGAATTTTTATGTTGTACAGATTTTATGTTATACAAACCATTTGTTATACAAGGGTCCATTGTATCTACGTTATGTACGTGTGACACAGTATTTAGCTAACACTTATTCCTCAAGCCATGTTAAGGTCATTACAGTTGTTCAGCTCTGGTTAACAGAAGAAATTATAACTAAGGATAACACTTGTAGAAGTGAAGCATTCTACCTACAACTCTAGTAGTCAATCAAACCCAGCAGTCAATTAACATGAACAAAAGTTGGATAAAACCTAAAGGTCTGTGAGGAGGGGCCAAGCATAAAGTGTCTTTAAAATTCTAAGAGATCAAGAACTGAGTTTCCCCTCCTAGGAAAACAAGGCTGTATTATGTGCATGAAGGAAATTTCGCTTGTACTAAAGGTAGGGGACCAAAAGTGTAAAACTATGGAGATACCCATGTATTTTGTAGCTAATACAAGCAAAATTCTGCCGATTCTGAGGATTACACAGTGATTTTCAATCTACAAAGGATGCTACCACTGATACTACATTTCTTCTGTTCCCCCTCTCAAAAAACAGTTCACGTTTTTCGTGAAGAGAAAAAAGAATACAGTACTTCCCCACCATGACCATTGCTTCAAAATTTCTTCATCTGTGTTCAAGAGCCACAGTTCAAGCCATCATCAGCTAAAGACAAAACAGCAGTAGAATATATAAAATAAATGTCTGTGAAGATTTTCAGCGATCCAGGTGACTTTATCTGGAAGTTGAGTCATGGCAAGTGGACTTCTTTTTCTTGAGAGATTGAAACGTTTCACTACTCATCCAAACAGCTTTGTCAGTCTGACAAAGCTGTTTGGATGAGCAGCGAAACTTTTCAGTCTCACAAGAAAAAGAAGTCCACTTGCCATGACTCAACTTCCAGATGTAAAATAAATGAATAAATAAATGAGCACACTTCTTTACTCCCAAAGTAAAAGACAGATGAGGAACGTGCTCGTTCTTAGCATTTTACAGAGTAACTCCAAGAACTGAAAGAAAAACGTATCAAATTACAGTACATTTATTCACATAGCGGCTGTCCTAATTACCTAATTTGCAACAAATTCTTAATAGTGACAGACTGAGCAAATCAGGACTCAAAAGAGTGCTTAGGCTATTTTTAAAAAATATCTTCAATCTTCAACATAGCATCTATTCATCTATTCCTGTGGTATACCAAAACTACCAGCATTATTATTAATACAGTATTATTATTACTACTACTACAGTAATCCCCCATTTATTGTGGGGGTTAGGGACCTGATCCAACCGGTGATAAAGGGAAATCCATGTTATGCAGATGCTGGGTCAGGTTGGGACTGGAGAACCTGTATGGGTCCTCCTGCACTGGCCTGGCACAGTGTTTGCTGGAAATTACAGGGCCAGGAAGCCTGCGGGAGGCCTGCTCGGGGCAACGACAAGCCTGGGGTAAGTGCAGGAGGACCCACACAGGCCCACACAAGCTTGCTCCAAGAGCCCTTGCCTTCATGTACTGCAGTATATACCCGTGATATACCAGGACCACAGTATATGAACTGCAATATAATGGGGGACAATTGGCCAGGATCCGATAGCTGTTGTGAGTTTTTCGGGCTGTTTGGCTGTGTTTTGGAAGTTTTTCTTTCTGATGTTTCGCCAAATTCTGTGGACGGCATCTTCAGAGGGCAAGGAGCTCAGGGAACTAGGAACTAGAGCACAGAGAGAACTTCTAGTTCCTCGAGCTCCTTGCCATCTGAAGATGCTGGCCACAGAGTCTGGTGAAATGTCAGGAAGAAAAACTTCCAGAACATGGCCAAACAGCCCGAAAAACTCACATCAGCTGTACTATTATTATTTATAATAGACCTTTGCAGTGCTAATGGTGGTTTATTAATATCCTACACAAAATGGAAACCATTTCGAAGTTTGTTTGCTTAAGTGTGCTAAAATTAAGTATGTTAATTATCAAGGGGGGGGGTAAAGGAAAATTGCCCTGAAATTAAAGTGTTTTTACACTTATAATTTGAAAAAAAAGTTACACAAAACAATTAGAACAACAAAGTCACAGATTTATCCACATTTCTGACAGATGAACATTGTTTATTTTTTTCTATGTAACTGTTTGAGTTCCAGTCACAACAGAACCCATGTAGAGGGAAGCCTCATGCACACATGAACAGGTCCAGAAGAGGGTGACCAGGATGGTTAAAAGTCTGGAAGAAATGTCATACAAGGAATGTCTTAGGGAGTCAGGAATGTTTAGCCTTGAAAAAAGAAGGCTGAGAAGGGATATGATAGCCATGTTGAACTATTTGAAAGGATGTCATATTGAAGAGGGGACTGGTTTGTTTTCCATGGATTCAGAGACTAGGACTTGGGGCAATGGTTTCAAACTACAAGAAAAGAGATTCCATTTGAACATTAGGAAGAACTTCCTGATGGTGAGAGCTGTCCAGCAGTGGAATATGCTGCCACAAAGGGTGGTGGAGTCTCCTTCTTTGGAGGTTTTTAAGGAAAGGCTGGATGGCCATCTGTTGGGAGTATGTGATGGGGGTTCATGCATGGAAGGGGGTTGGAATGGAAAGCCTTTGAGGTTTCTTCCAACTTCATGATTCTATGAAAGCAAAAGATGGAACATGCACGAGGAGCAGAGGAGGGCTGAACGTTGAGGGCACGTCACTAGGAACCCAACGTGAAAATTGGTCTAGCTATCAGTTCATTAAATATCCAGGCCTCTTAACCCTCATTTACAACTGGGGTTGGTAACAATACCAGTGAATCATAAAGAGCTAATTAAAAACTATTATAAAGCAAACATGTACACAAAGTATATATATTATGCCAAAAATCAGTACTGAATAACTGGAGAGTAATGTTATTAATAACATACATTAATCTGAAAAGCCCTCCTACATCCAAATTGCTGAGATAAAATTAAACACATCTGTGTCCTTTCACATCTTAGGGGCTAAACAATTAAAGAAATAGCATCCTATGAAATCCAATGAATACCATATTATTACAAGAAAACTTCACAAACAAAAGAAAATGCTAGTTTTGGTACAATGGAATTTGGAGCTAAGCTAGAGTTGGCATAGAATGTTTTGCAACCAAGTGTAAACAAGGTATTAAGAATTTCTGCTTATTATTGTACAGTAGATCAGGGTGGGATTGATTTAAATTATGATTTAAATCAATTCTTTTTTTAAAACTACTGTATTGGTTTTTATTCCACTGCTGCAGATGTTTCTCCTCACTACTGTATTGCATTACTCTTTTACCAAATCACTACCGGGTGTTCTGACAGTGAATCTCTATATTCAAATACAGTGGTACATCAGTTTATGAAATTAATTCACTCTCCAGGCTGTTTCATATTGCAAAAATTTCATATTCTGAAATGCAGTTTCGCATAGGAATGCATTGGGAACCAATTAATCTATTCTGGAGGTAAGAAAAAAGGCAAAAAAGCCTTTCATCTGTTCAAAACTCTAAAGTGCACTTTAAAGGCATGCAGAGCAGGAGACATCCCCCCTGCAAAGCAAACATTCAGAAAAAAAGCATAGGAACAACGGAAATAGCTCCTCCCATAATGCAATGCAATCGAAAACGCTCAGGAAAAGCATGCAAACAACAGAGCTCAGTTCCCTAACTTCCCATTGCTTGAGAAATGCACCCAAAAAGTTTTGGAAAGTCCTAAAATCACTGCAAAAATGTCCAGAATGGCTCCAAAACTTGATGAAAAAAAAAAAAACATCTCCAACAGAACTCACCCCTCCACAAACTATGGAGGCTCAATGCATCCTGAGTACACTGTTTTTGCAATGCCTTACAAAAAAAAAAAAAAAAAAAAAAAAAGGTTAAACCGGGGCATTTCATTGGAAATTTTCTTAAAGCGAATTTTTTTTCATCATGCGAGCTTTTCATTAACCAAGGCATTCGTAAACTGAGGTGCCACTGTAAAAGAATACAGAGGAGATACCCAAGATAGGAACTTCAGCCTATGTAAGCATTAATCTTTCGCCTGGGAGAAAACTGTAAACAAGCAGAAGTAAGGAGAAAAGGCCATACTAAATAGATACATGAAAGTATCATTTGAAATAAAAATTCCACCCCAAAAAAGGCATTTGATTTATTTCTCACATAAGAGTCAGACACAAATGAAATGCTTTACAGCAGGGATCCTCAAAGTTTTCAAACAGTGAGCCGGTCCACCACCACCCAGACACCACTGGGGGCTGGACCACAGACCCCCCCCCAAAAGGCTGACATGGGGAAAGGGGGGGAAGGGAGGGGCAAGTAGGTGGAGCCCCCCCCCCACGATCGGCCCATGATCAGTGCATCTCCGGGTCCCCAGCAATGCCTCCTGCTCCAGATAGCCGCCCTGAGGTGCCGCTGCTGGGATACCTCTGCTGTGCCTCTTCCTCCTCCTCCTCCTACAGTGGAAGTGGCTGGAGCAGCTCTCCTTCCTTCCTTGTGTCAGGAAGGAGGTGGCAGCCCAGGCAAACTCAGGCCCCTCATCACCTTCTGGGCGGCCACTCAGGATGAAGAGCAGCAGCCGCGGCAATGGCGGCAAGGCTGGCACCACTGCAGGTGGATCCAGCCATGTGCCCTGGCCATCACGCCCTCGCTGCGCCCAAGAGGGAAAGCTGCCTCTCTTGGCCTGGCCTGGCTTGACTTGGTGTGCTGCAAGTTAGGGAGGGAGGGAGCAATGGCTGGGAAGGAGAGAAGGGAGGCAGGAAGGCCTGCTCAAAGCCACCTGCAGCCCACTCACTGGCCAAGCCCAGCCAGGCTGCGGTGCTCTGTTGGCTCAGCAGCCTACCCATCACCAGCTGAGGACAAATGCAGCCCTGCCAGCCTCCCAGGAACCAGGCCCATGCCTTCCCTTCTCTTCTCTCTCTGCCACCTCCTCCTCACTGGTCCCTAACCCGGTGGTGGTGGTGGCGGCCTCAACCTCCGGCCACGGCTGGGCCCCCTCCTCCCCTCCCTTGCTCCACGAAGCAAGGCAGCAGCTCGGAGGGGGCTGGGTGGGAGGGAAGTAGCTCCGTTTCCCTCTTGGTCGCCCGCCGTCCATCCCTCCGTCAGTCCACTGCTGTGGCTGATCTGGCTTGGAAGGCTGGCTGGCGCTGCCTCCGCCTGCCCCCTTCCTTCCTCACAACCACAATAACTCAGGCAGCGGCCACAAGGAAGGCAGGTGGGTGGGGTGGAGGAGGAGCAGGGGAGGGCTATGAACGGAGTGGAAGACCTTGCCACAGCCCTCTCGTTTTAAATTGGCCCACTTAGCTGCAGCCGGTGCCCCGACCATCTGGGGTGCGGGTGGGGGGAGCGGGGGACCTTGCAGTGGCCCGCCCACTTTGAACTGCCCCACTAGCCAGCGTGCCAATCATCTGGGCGGTGGGGGGGAGCGACATAGCCCACCGCTTTGAACTGCCTCGGCAATGGAAGCAGCTGCGGAGGCTGGCTTGCTCGCAAAGCAGGGGGTACATGGGGGGAATTGCAATTGGTTCTGGGGGCTGGATTCAGTACCCTGGGGGGTAGCATCTGGCACCCGGGCCTTAGTTTGAGGACCCCTGATTTACAGGCACAAAAACACAGTTTTAATTTTCAGCCATCAACAAACAGGTCAGAAAAAGGCTTCCGTCTCAGTGTGGAGGTGTTTCAGACAACAGAAAAAAGGATGCACTCATTTGGTATAAGGCAAGTCTTTTTTTCTACTATCAGAAACTAAAAGTGAAGAAGAAAATCAGCTTCCCCTTTTCTTTCACAATCCAGTGTGTTATACTGGATAGAGTGACAGACTAGACTGAATTATTGTTCAGCCATAGAAACTCTTTAAGGAGTAAAGAGTTTTACAACAGTAAAACACATCTCCTTAAATATCTCACATACAGAATTTTGAGACTGCCACAAATTGGATGCTACACAATTGAATATAACAATCACTTTTGAATACCTAGTACCTAAATAACTGTTGAAAGAAACTACAGTAATACCTCAGTTAGCAAAAGCCTCTAATAGCGAAAAAATTAGATAGCAAAATGAAATTTCTGGGAATAAGGGTGCTTTGGTTAAAGAAAAATTCCAGTGGGGTGCCCCAGTTTACAGCTTTGGGGCGCACCCCATTGGAAACTGGCCGGTGGGAATGAAGCCACTGGCTGGCAAGCGAGCGGCTTCATTCCTACTGGGCAAAGTGGTGGATTGGCTGCTGCACAGCTCAGTCCCCCACCCAGGAACTGTGGCTGGGTGGAGTGGCGGATTGTGTACTGCACTGCTCAGTCTGTCACCACGGAAGGTTTGAATTTCTCATGCTGTCTACCAGCAGGGGAGTTCAAACCTTCCCAAGGGGTGGACCTAATCTGCTGCTCTGTCCAGCCATGCGGGTGGTGGCCCACCATCCGGGAACTTTGAACAACTGTACCCAGCTGTTTGAACTTCCCAGGCAGTGGACCCAGGCATTTAAACTACCAGCACACAATCCTCCGCTCTGCTGAGAAAAAACAAGGGGAAGGGAAGGGAGATGCAAACCTCCCTTCCTGACCACTGAGCTCTCACAGAGCAGACCTGGCCAAGAAAGCCAGCCTGCCCAGAAGGAGAGACGCGAGACAGACCCTTCCCATCTCAATTTCTCCACCAGGGCTCCAGAGCAGGCTCTCAGCTCAGAGCAGAAGCAGCAGCCTCTCTCTCTGAGAGGGTCAGGATGCAGGAATCCTTAGGTAACTGGCTGGGAAGGGAGGGAGGAAACATTGAGAGGCACTGCTTCAGGTTGCCTCTGGGTCACCTGGCGCCTTTGGCCAGCGTCCGGTGCGGGCGTCTGCAAGCTTGGTTGGGCAGGTGCGCACACGAGCACACTTAGTGCGGTGGTTACTGCATGACCCCAGCATACCAGACCGCTCAGCCATATGGCCGCCCTCCCCTCAGCCAAGTGGTCCCACACAACTGCAACATAGGTGAGTCTAGAACTGCTGCCTGCTGGCTTGCCTGGGTCCTCCCTGAGCCCACATCATTCAGCAGCTCCACTGGGGTTCCAATAGCAGACACCCATCAGAGGGCCACTTCCTGCCTTGCTGTGGTGGGGAGGGCTCACGTGTGGGATGTGGCTGAGAGCTGCCCTTGGGTGCCGACCGCTTGCCAATGGCCCCTGGAAGCTGACGTGTCAGGGCAGAGCACCTATGTGCTTTGCCCTGATGCATCATGTCTCTATGGCTGGGCAGAGCGGTGGAGGACGGTTCAGAAGGTCTGAACTTCCTGGATACCGCTGCTCCCACCTGCCACTGCTCATGTTCATCCCCTACGGGCTTGTAGCAAGTAGAGGGGGGCGGGTCCTTACCCACTCCGGAAAAGCAGGTACCCCAAAAGCAGGTGCCTTCTTTTCGGGAATGGGTAAGAACAAGTACGGGGTGTGTGTGAAAGATGCATGCGAAAGCTGAAGGCACATGCATCTTTTATCCCCCAGGGGCTTGTAGTGAGCATCAGCAGGCGGGTCCTTACTCATTCCTGAAAAGAAGGCACCCACTTTTGAGATGGACTATAAAGAAGGCTGATCGCCGGAGAATTGATGCTTTTGAGCTGTGATGCTGGAGGAGAGTCTTGAGAGTCCCCTGGACTGCAAAGAGATCAAACCTATCCATTCTGAAAGAAATCAACCCTGAATGGTCACTGGAAGGACAGATTTTGAAGCTGAGGCTCCAGTACTTTGGACACCTCATGAGAAGAGAGGACTCCTTGGAAAAGTCCCTGATGCTGGGAAAAATCGAAGGCAAAAGGAAAAGAGGACGACAGAGAATGAGATGGTTGGACGGCGTCATCGATGCAACCAAAATGAATTTGAGAAAACTCCGGGAGGCAGTGGAGGATAGGAAGGCCTGGCGAGCTCTGGTCCATGGGGTCACGAAGAGTTGGACACGACTGAACGACTGAACAACAACAACAACTTTTGAATTTCCCGGGAGCCAGCACTCCTGCCCGCTGCCGCCCACTTTCATCCCCCACAGGCTTGTAGTTAATGATTTTTTTGCACAGTGAAACAGCCCACAGAACAGATTAATTTCATTAATGGAGGTGCTACTTTATCTGAAGAATTACTTGGAATGTTTTTTGAACGTTGGTCTCATAATTTAAAGACAAAATGCCAAATGAGATTAAAACAGAACAGAAAAATCAGTATCATTTCAAGGGGAAAGTTTGCAGTACTTCCAAAACTGTGAAGGACTGCAGTTATAGTTATCCATCCTAGCCCAGAACTCTCAGTACCAGCTCAAGGTAAAACTTCTATCAGAGTCTTCACTGCAACTGAGTTCCTCAAATCTAATTTCAGCGGCATCAAATATGTTTTACACTGATGTTTAATATAACTGATATTTTGCCAGCAAAGAAGAAAAATGTCTGCAGCCAATGTTCTATATGCATTTCAGTTGAAATATTAGGAACTAAGGGTATATATATCAGATGTACTTCCCAGAAGGGATTAAGTTCATTCATATTCTACCAAGTTCAACTAAACACACATTCTGGATGAATATTCATTTTTACTAGAATTGCACTGGAATGTTAATATGCTTCTCCTTTCAGAGAAAGACTTATCTTTTTGATCTACTTCCACTTGGTGATGAGGCTTCACAATGAAAATACAAAGATGAAATCAATCCAAGATACTGTATAAGCTACGGCTCTGAAACAGCCTGTAAGACTTCTTACCTAGAAAGCTTAGTATTACTAGCAGAACTATAACTAGTTATATATGTAACTTTGGAAATATGGTCCACTGATTCAAAACAGAATTATTCAGAAAACCCAATTCGACCAGCAGCTGTCCAGGTCAAATATAATTTGTCCCTAAGCCTGTATGCCTTCCTTTCTACTCCTGCACCTTTCAAAGGAGTTGTAGGACTCACCTACATGAAAAGACAAACAAGTGTACCTTACCCAGAAGGACACTCCCATTACATCTCTTGGTCTAGACTAAGATCAAAGTCATGAGAAATGCTTTTCAGTTCATGTGAGCCAACATTTATATAGTTTTGTTTATATTATATATGTTGCATCATTACAGTCGTGACCGACTCTTCGTGACTCCATGTCCATGGAGTTTTTCTTGGCACGAATACTGGAGTGGCTTGCCAGTTCCTACTCGAGGTGCCTACAGCACCTGGTATTCCCTGGTAGTCTCCCATCCAAGTACTAACCAGGGCCGACCCTGCTTAGCTTCCGAAATCAGGCGAGACTGGATGTGTTTAGGGCAGGGGCCCTCAACCTACGGCTGGCGGGCCGCATACAGCCCCCAGGGAGCCTTAATCCGGCCCCCGGGAGCAACAGCATACCCCCCCGCCCCCGGGGGCCGCTCGAGCCCTTCTACTAGTAAAGTTGCTTCAGATTCTGGGAGTAGTCGCAGCCTCCTGGGGGCAACCATCTTGTACGGAACGAGGAAGCTGCCATGATGCAACGTCACGCGGCGGATGAGGCGCATGCGCACCTCCTGGCGGGGGGGAGAAAAACAGGAGTCGCGTTGAGGCGGAGCAGCTCGGCCTCCCTCAGCGGTGGAAACCGACCAAGGCAGAGCGGGAAGGGCGGCGCTGGTCCCCGCCTGATGAGTTCTTATTACGCCTGTGCCGTTTAAAATCCGGATGGAGCAGAGCGTTGGAGAGCTCCTGCGGATCGCGCCGGCTCCCTGTCAAGTCCCCTCGCATCTTGTCTCGGGCAGGGAGGTGGGAGGTGACTCTGCTAGACCCCCGTGGGTCTGTAGGGCATTGAGGGAGGACGGTGGTGGCCCAGGGTAGGGACGAGGGGGACTTACCGGGCGAGCGGGAACCGGACCTGTTTGTTCGGCGCAGCAGCGGTATTACCACTGCTCAGCTGTTTGTCGGAGCTCCGGCTTTCCTTTTTGACAGCTTGCAGCGAGTCTGCTGAGAGCTGCTTGTTCTGGGCGGCACGTTGGTCCAGGGCGGCTCTCCCCTTTTCGTGGATTGATTTTCTTGTGGTCGGTGGGAGGGGCTTTTGCGGGTGGGGGCCATCATCCCTTCTGACCCCTTTCGGCCTTGGTCGGCCCCTTTGAGGCCTGCTGGTCCCCATTTCCCTGTGCCGTGCAGCCCGGCGGCAACCGGTGGGGGGTAGTGATTGGCTTTACAGCCTTTGTTGTTCTGGCGCGCCCGGCCTCGTGCGCACGCCTTGGTCCTTCAGGTGGCCGCCATTTTGTTTTTGGCCTGACCTTAATCCACCCTAATCCAACACCCTGAGTGGCCATCTGGGTTGGGTTTTGGGCAGCTTTGACTACTATCCTCGGGGCTTAGTGGGGGGAGTGAGCCTTTTTCTTGGAGTTAGCTCTTTGGGTTGCTCGTGGTGGGTTTAGTGGCCTGCCACTTGCTGAGCGCAGCCCGGTGGCCATTTTGTCCCCTCTGCTTAGGTAGCTGAGCCGGCTTGCCTTCAGTGATATGTCCTTCCCCCCCTCTTCCCCCCCTTTTCTCTCTCTCTTAAATAAATAAAATAACAGTGGGTTAAAAGAACAATAAAACACCAGCGAAAGACAATGCCATAATTAATAAATAAGTTGCCCCTTCCCAGTTACCTCCCCCCGCCCTCCTTTCCGGCGCCTAAGCGCTCGGCTTTCGCTGGCCTTGGTCAGATCGCCCACCCCCACCCCTTCTTCTTCTTCTTCTTCTTCTTCTTCTTCTTCTTCTTCTTCTTCT
>JAHTLZ010000016.1:75744689-75822114 GCA_023846285.1 Phrynocephalus versicolor
TAATATTGCATTCTTTTTCCTGTTTTTTGTGCACTACAAAAAAAAATATGTTCAGTGTGCATAGGTATTTCTTCCTATTTTTTTCAAAATCTAGTCCGGCCCCCAACAGTGTCTGAGGGACAGTGAACCGGCCCCCTGTTTAAAAAGGTTGAGGACCCCTGGCTTAGGGCATCTAGGCAGTTTATATATTATATATACATTGTGACATATATAACAGTATTATTGATAATAATTATAAATATCATTATCATAGAATCCATTATCATAGCATCATAGAAGAGTGAAATTGGAAGGGGCCTACAAGGTCATCAAGTCCAACCCCACACTCAATGCAGGAATACAAATCAAAGGAGATCTGCCACATGGTTGTCCAAATTCTCTCCAGTGCTTCTAGTGTTGGAGCACTCACAATCTCCTGAATTAATTTGTTTCACTGCAGTACTCTCTAAACAGGAATGATCATGAACAGATCCTGCCCCTTCTCTGCATGACAGCTCTTCAAATATTTGAAAAGTGCTATCATATTGCCCCTCACACATATCTTCTCTAGGCTAGTCTTTTAGTCCATTTAACCTATATATAAATTTATTATCGATTTATTTATAAACTGTCTTTCTCCCAAAACATGGCAACTTGTCAAGAAAGCTACAGGGTTTGTGTGAAAAACAAAGATGGTTATATTGGCCCATTATTAATACTATGCTAATCTGACAGGACCACATCAGCAAATTATCAGGTTAGATGAACTGGTGAAATGAAAACACAGACGAGAAAACCCTAAAAATCTTTTAATCACAATAAAGTTCGCTTTGTTGGTGTACTTCTCTATAGTAGTAGAACAATTATAGTGTAAATGGCATACCAACTAATAAGGTTAATAGATCAAATTTCAACCTCAGTGGCTTTATGTCTCAAATGCCACACTGCACTCTGTACTATACTATTCCATCTCCCAATCCTCTTATGAAGCCTAATGAACAGAGCTTTCCAAGACTCTGTGACATTAAGTATATCCCAATAAGTACTGTCACTGGAGACTGAACTTTGTATTTAATGCATTTCCACCCCCATAATTTGTTGGAAACTACCATCACGAACAGGATAGTAGCAAGAGGTAGATGTATGTAATACCATGCATATGTAATGTTCCCCCAAACATTCAAGAATTTATTAGTTCAATAAATTAACTATTGATTAGTTCAATAAACAAATTAAATAGGATTGATTAGCTCAAATTCTTACCTTTCTGCCAAAAATGGCACTTGAGGCAGTTAAAAACATTAAAACCAAATAAAAATAAAAACACAAGTGAAGCATGCAAAAAAGACGCAACAAGAAAAGGGAACAGCAACACTCAACCAGTTACATCCCTTTCAACAGCATTTTGACTTATATGTCAAACATAACACTTCTCTAAATAAAGACCCTTTTTGACTACCAGAAGGAAAACATCAAGGGATTCATGTCTAACTTCCCTTGACAAAGTCCTAACTGCCTAAAAACAACCAAAGAGAAGGTCCTCTGTTACGTCTCCATCAACTATGCCTCTGATTGTGTTGAAACCATGAGATGAATCTCTCTGGAATGTGTCAGAAGCCAGGCTTTCAAACCACTTTGCACTAAGTTATATGGGCCATAACCTGCACTGTCAATTTTGTCTGGAAAAAGACCAGTAGGCAAGAGAAACTGTTGTAACAAGTAAGTCACATGTTCCTTGTCACCACCTCTAGTAAACAATCTGGCCAAAATATTCTGGATCAGCATATCACTTTTCAGATGATGCATTACACAGAGTGTGATAAAGTAAGCCCAAATGGAATGTAACCAAGATATGTGCCAGGTCCAGCATCCCTACTGTAATCGGTGGGGTAAAATATTCAAAATAAAATAAAATAAAATAAAATATTTCTCTCAGCAAAAACAATGATGCTTTTCAATAGAAACATTTTGGAACAGAAAATATAAAGTCAGAACAGAGCAATGATCACTGTTCTTACTGTAATTGAGGAGAATTAGGTTCATCATGTAACTCAAAGTATTTCAGAGAAACTTGGCCAACAAATATAATGGGATATACATTCTTAGCACCAACCAATCAGAAATCAATCTTTATATTTAGAAAGCCACAGCAGACTCTGCAGCTGAATACACTATGTGTTACAGAACTTCAATCCCTTACAGAAAAGAATTCAGTTAAATCCTGACAGCTGAAACCAAGAGCAAACTTCTCTTCCTGGATCAGCTCTCATTCTTGCCTCTTCCCTGAACCCACACTGCCCCCTAGAGGCCACCTGCCGCCCTCCTCAGACGCCAAGAGCAACCAGCTCCCCAGTTCCTCCTCCACGCCGCCTGTCAGTCCTGCCCGACCTCGTCGCGGCCGCTTTGTGTGCTGCTGGGCACTGCTCCCCAAACCCATCCCAACCGAGAGACAAGGCCCAAGTCTTCCAATCAGACCAGAAGCTCCGTCCCACCGCTTCCAACATCCACAGCCCGATTAGACGCCAAGGAACTGCAAGAGGGTGACAACTGTCACCGACACCCACCCACAGGCGGATGGGTGTGGGTGTCACAGTCATCCGGGGGGGGGGGACCAGCGTCAGTGGCCACAATTCCTCTCACAACGGCGACCTATCGGCTTGCCATCGCCTCTTGGGCGCTCCTTGGCTTCCCCGAGTGCAAATTCCAAAAGCAATCCTAAACCTCCCTCACGTCTTATGTCTTGCTCTCTCTTAAACGAAGAAAAGCTCGAGGCCTGGAAGGGGCATCCCTTGGGAACCACCAAGTATATACCCCTCGCCTCTTGAGGGCACGTCCCTATATACCGGGGGGGGGGGGATGCTTAAAATGTGCCAGAAGCAGACCGCGCAAGGCCTAAGCTTGGAGAGCCTTATCCTTAGGTTGGGCTACTGCCTTCTCAGCGCGTTTGGTCCCCCACCGTCCCTATGGGCAAGGGACCAGCTTCTTCTCAGACGGTGCTCTGCCGGCGCCAACCCATCCCGTCCCTGAGCCCTTGGCCCCGGTACCCCATGGCCGCCGCTCCCTTTCCTCTCACCCCCAATGCCCCCCTCCCCCCTCCGCCACACACACACACACACACACACACACACACACACATTGAAAGACCGGTTAATCCTAAACCATCCCCCCCGCCTTGTCCCCATTTTCGGGGGACAGAAAGAGACACCCTTCTTTCCACACCTCTTAACAGCCTTGCCTCTCAGTTTAGGGCTTTCTCCCGGGATTTTGCCCCACAGGCACCCACGGCCTCCCTTTGGGCCCTGCCCCGCCGGAGGGGCCTCGTTCCTCTCCCGCCTCCTCCCGGAAGGAGTGGGGCCCTCGCCCGTGTGCCAGCCCCGGCCTCTCTCTCTTTCTCTTCCCACTCACTCCCCCCGCCCCACAACCACCACCTCCGTCCCCGCTCGACCCTCACCTCCGGGCCGTCTCTGGGCACCGCGGTCCTCTTCACCCTCCGCAACCCGGCAGCTCCAAAGCCTCTGCCGCCCTCGTCCACCACCCAGGCCAGAGGCGGAGGAAAAAAATTAATCACATATATATAAATATATATTTAAAAAATAATAATTCCAAGGGGGAAAAAATGGCGGACCAAAATCCAAGATGGCGGCGGCATTAGGGCGAACGATGTCGGCAAAGCTACCTAGAGATCCATCCGCCACCGCGACGCGCGAGGAAAAAGTCCCCGAGTTCCTCACGGCGGCCCTCCGGAGCAACAACACAACGCCGAGCGTCGTTCCTGTGTCTTCTGCGAGAGAAGGCTCGTCGCCCCCGAGGAGACTCGCGGCGGCAAAATCCTGACGGCACCTTTAAAATGCTTTTTTGTCTAGTGTCCAGGCCGCCTGTCCTCACACGGCCAGAACGAGCGCCGCCTGCTTGTGTGCTCCCGAAGCAGCGGAGGAACACGGCAAGCTGAGGGGAGAACTCTTTTGCGAGGGCGGAGGAATACGCCCCCAACGAGCGTCTTACCTTAGCGCTTTAACTCCACGGCCGAAGCGAGGTACAGCAAGCCATCCCCCGTTCGCTTCTGCAGTCTCGCAGTCTCTCTCTCTCTCTCTCTCTCTCTCTCTCTCTCTCTCTCTCACTCACTCACCCCACCTCTGGCAGGCGGAGGAACATCTCGAAGCAAGACGCGTGCCCACTCCGAGGCAGAGGCGATGCGGTACGATATGCGGAGGGATACACCTATAAATACGAGCGGCTCGGCACTGTTTGAGAACCCGACAGGAACCCGTGAAATATATGCGTGAAATCCGCCCATCCAGCCCCTTTCCTTTAAATAAGCTGGCGCGTCAGCGAAGACTCTTCTGGATTATAATAACACGAGTGCCTCAAGTTCATGTCTGCGACCTAATAATTATCGCAGGCTGTCAATGGGCAAAATTGCCAAATGCAATTCGCCGACCATGGTCGGTTCGGCTGGACCCCGATAATAACCCTGTTATTTTTAATTGCCTATGAGGCCAGAAGAAATGGATATTGTCAAGCAGTTCCATAACGCTTCATACGTTACATGGTTACCAGGCTCCGTTTGTTTCAAAGCGGGGAGGGATGACACAGGTGCCCCGCCGTATGGTGTCCTAGATGGGCGGGGTAGAAATTTAATAAATAAATAAATAAATAAATAGACCGCCCACCCTCCCCATTATCTCAGAAATTGAGCGGGGGAAATATTTTCTCTCGATTTTTGCTGGGGTTGAACGCCTACTATGAATCCTTTTTTAAAGTAAACCTCAGCGAGAGTTTCTTGCTTCGAATAACCTCGCCTTCTTCCCGTCCTAATGCATCCAGCAGAAAGGAAGGTGACAGATGTGGAGGAGCCTTGTCACCTGGGGACCCGGTCTATTTTGACAGCAAGCGGAGCAGACATTTAAATATCCTCTTCCTAGGGAAAATAAATCTCGAGTTACTTTAGGAGTAGAGGGTAAATATGCTCCCAGCAAAAGGACAAGAGGGTGGAGGCTGTCTTGGTGACACACCATGTGCAGTTTGGTACATATCCTGAGAGAGAAGAGTGAAGAAAGGTGGCCAGAGGTGACATGTCCCTCCCTTCTTACACATATTTCAGGCAAAATTCAAAGAAAAATAAAATAAAATAAAAGACACAAACATGTGGCACCTTAAAGACTAACTTTCATATTTTAATGTAACGTTTCGTTCACATGTGAACTTCATCAGACATATGTAGTATTGTCTAATGTAATGGGCTTGGCTTGGCTGGATTCAGTCGTTAAAAGTCCACAGGAAAAGGCTGCTTTATCTGTCTCCTCTTTCAAACTATGATGATATGAATTTGATCACCTATATGTATCTGCCTTTCTCTTGTGTTGTGTTTGCCAGTAGCACTGAACCCCTAGAGATCACTCAGCTGGCATTTGGCTATATAGTTTAACCTCTTCGGCTAAGGAACAAGCTAGAGCCCCACAACGACTTCCGGGGAGCATGGAGAGGGGGAGGATTTGATGTTCCTCCTCATGGAAATAGGTACTGCTATTTCCCCTGTTTCTCTGGGTCAAATGTTGCCCAGTCCATGCAGGAGGCCTTTTCTGTGAGAAACCTACCAGCTGGTTGTGGTTAACACCAGCAGCTGCAACCCTTAGTGGTTTCTTCCTGCTGAACAGTTGCCTAGATTCAAGCAGAATTTCCTTTATTATTTATTTATTTTCAGTTGTATTTTGGCCAAGACTAGGAGGCTTGTGGTTCTACAGTAGTTTCAAATAGTTAGTGTTAGTAGTCAATCACAGAACCCAAGGAGAAATTAAGAAAGGAAGTCACAGGGGAAAGAATAGAATGTTGTTGTGCAAATTCTTTATGTAATATATCTAGAGCAGAGTTTGAAATTTTATAGACTTGTTTCAGTGGCATCTAGGATGGATGTCCAAATAGCCAGTGTTGGTTGGAGTTGGGGGGTGACAGGCACAGCTGTAGCAAAAGTAGTCATTCATTTACACTCACATATAGGCATGCAGGCACTAAGACACTCCCTCATTCACACCTAACTACTACCTTTCACACTCAGCAGAGGAGCAAAAAAACCAACCCTGCTTAGTGCCTTCAATAGGCAGCTTGTTACCAGAGCAGAAAGACAGCCCCTCTTGAAATTTTGAGTTAACTAATTCATCCACTCACATTTTCTTTCCTTCCTCCACCATTGCTCACATAGACAGAAAGGAACGGAGTTTGTCATGAAGGAAACACAGGTGCAGCTGTGATTCTCTGGCTCAGGAAATGAAGCAGGCAGAAAAGGGGTGTCTCGGGGTAGCCTGGAGTGGGCCAATTCACCCTAATGTGCTAAACTGTCTTGTCATGTCATTTTCTTTCCGGATGGATTCGTTAATTTTGTTCCTTCAAACCTATGATTTATGATCATTGTTTCTTCCAGTAAACTACTAAGATGTAGTTACTGAATTAATTTTAGTTGACCTTGCTCTTTCTCTTCTAGATTTGTTATAGCCAAACAACTGAAAGAGCTTTGTTAACTGCTCTTGCTGATGGTGTTAATGCCATAGGTCTGGTGAGATGAGATTATGGGAATGAAAATAGAATCACCAATGCAGTCTTGCCAGAACTGGCATTCCAGAGTGAAAGTAGTTCTTCTCCATCTGAGCCCTAGGGAGCTTTACCAGCTGGAACTGCTGCTTCCTTTGCGCTGACAATTCAGGTTCCATACTTGTTATATTTCTAGTAGTCAGCAAATGAAAGCTCTCATCCTGCTGCACCTTATTAGCATTCTCATAGGTCAGTGCACCTCAACCTTCTGCATCTTATATCTCATCAATCAATCTATAAAAGAAACTGAGTCCTCCCATGATAAAAACAAAAGGTCTACCTTGTCCAAGTTTACACCAATATATTTCAGTCATTCTCTTACCATTCATGTGATAAGCTGACAGGTAGGCTAAACTCATTGCAGACACAGCTGGGGACAGATCACGATTGTGGGAGAATAGGGGAGTTGAAGCTCAGGGGTGTGGTGGCTCAGGGGCTAGAGCGCTGAACCTGTTGGCTGCAAAGTCGGCAGCTTGGTGGTTCGAATCCTGGGTGTCATGCAGCAGAGTGAGCTCCCCCTGTTATCCCCAGCTCCTGCCAACCTAGTAGTGCAAGCAGATAAATAGGTACTGTCATAAAGCAGAAAGGCAGACAATGTTTCGTGCACAGAAATGCATTCAGCCGTGCTGGCCACATGGCCACGGACTTGCACAACACTGGCTCTTTGGCTTAAAATGGAGATGAGCACTGCCCCTAAAGTCGAACACAACTAGCACACATGTACGGGGGGGGGGGCTTTACCTTTACCTTAGGGGAATTGAAGAAGACTGGAGTCCCAATAGTGCTTACAAAGTCCTTGCATCTTGCTTGGGCTACCACTGTACAATTAGTTAAGAACCACTGCTTTCACCTGCCATACTACCAAGGTGGTCTTTTCTTCTGAGCATCCTTCAATTATGTCTTGTAAAGCAGCAGCACAATGATGGTGCATATATACAGCTTTTATTTATACCAATGGTTCCCAATCTTTTTCAAATCATGACTCCCTTTTTTCATAGACAAGTAACCTGTACCCCAAGCCACGTGTGCATGAAAACACATTTTAGTGGGGTAAACTCATTTCTTCTCAGAAAGTAGAGTCTTGTTTCTCCCCCAAAAGGCCTGTTTCTTATATATACACAAACATGCTAACTATAATATTACACTCTGATAGGTCAAGGAAGAAATTAAACAAGGGCTACAACACATATAAGTGGACCCGTGACCCTTTAGAAAACACTTAACAGCAACTCTCTTGAGGCTCCCAACCAGCAGTCTGGGAAACACTGATTAATACCATATGAAGTGGGATTTTGCAGTTCACCACTAATTGTGGTGGGATATTCTACAGATAATTACTGTAGGACTTCTAATCTCTGTGGAACTTGAATATCCATTCTTTGGGATCCTCATCCTTTGATAAATTGGGAGATGGCCAGAGTTGTGTGTTTTACCTTTGAGGAGACAGTGGTAGTTTTGCCTTAGATTTTAGTCAGGTTCATTATACCTCTTTAGCTGGGATTTCTCCATGTAATATAGGTATGTTGGTGCCTCCATATGTTTGTGCACATTCAGTTGATAATTTACATATTTATTGTATAAAATGCTGGTCTGATCACTGTCACTAGACCTCTGTGGGCCCAAGATTAGGAAAGATTGGCAACTAGTTCATCTTTGTGTTAACATGTTTTCTCTTACTTGCACTTGCAAACAATATAATTGTTGCTGCCAAATGTAAAAATGAATAAAACTGCAGACATGGATTTATTTAAAAACTGCAATAATCTAATTAATATATGACCTATTCTGCATTATACGTGAACTCCTCTGATAAGCAAACAGCCATTGATTCATTTGGGGGATTCTACTATTGACATACATTAACAATGTAGAGGTACACTGACTAAGCATTGACTATGTTTGCTAAGGACTATGAGGATCATTGTCTTACCACAACTAGACAGAGAAATGCACTAGACCAGACATGTCCAAACTTTGGCCCTCCTGATGTTTTGGACCACAACTCCCAGAATTCTATGCTTAGATTGTCAATGACAAAGGACTCGGAGTTGTGGTCCAAAACATCTGGAGGGCCAAAGTTTGGACATGCCTGACTTAAACTATGCTGAGTTGAACTCATTGAAACTTACTTCTGGGTAGGCCTCTGTAGTTACATTTACCTATAGTGACTTCCCCTGAGTTTTAAAGATGAAGCTGAGAGGAAAGAATGTTATTAGAAGACAAGAACATTTACCCTTTGCCACAAAGTAACTACAGTATAGTTTTTCTTGCCATAGATGTTATATTCCCATTGTCCCTCCTTTAATTGTGTTCCTCAAAAGATAGGAAACAAAGGAGGATTGAGTCCAGAGGATGCGAGTTGCTGTACCTCAGGACTGTATTCTCATTTCCTCAGTGGAAAGTCCAAGGACAGATCTATATTTCTAACTACAGTGTATCATATATTGAGGTAAATGTATTAGTTTTCCCTGTACCACCACAAAAATAATCGGAGTCTATCCGGTCATAGCATAGCATAGGATCTGGTCATCCAATTGGATGTATGCATGCTCCAATAAGTCTTTCCAAATATCTGCAGAATAGGATTTCATTATCAGAGAGATTCCTTAACTGAATGAAGGAGCAGTGGTCTGAACAAGAATTCACTCTGAAGCAGATACTGTATCTCTCTATTCTATTACCAAAGTCCTTATAGTTTACAGCAATGTAAACAAAAGTCAGTTTCATTTTTAACATCATTGTTGCCAACAAGAAGGCCTAGAAAGGCTCTTGAGAGGGATTTGTGAATTAATACTTTTCAGTTCCAATATATGAATCTGGAATCCAAATTAGTAACATCTCACTGAACCTCATAGTTCTCACTGAAGTTTTTGCTGAATGTGTTGATCAAAATTTTTTGGAAGTCTGCCTGTTAAAATGAGGTGCAAATTCAGCTGCAGTTTTTCAAAGGAGATTGTTTTTCATTTGGTACTCTATAAACACACTGCTTCTCAAGCGTCTCTGGTAACTGGCTTTGCCTGTGCCATCAGACTAGACAGCAGAGGAACAAGTAGAAATAAACCAGCATCAAACCCAAGATGCCTTAGGATTAAAATATTGCTACTTTTTGATGAGTAGCAAAATAATGGCTTTCAATGCCATTAAATATTGTATTCTTCTAGACCTTCAATGTACATAAGTTAAGAGACAGGCGTCATGAGCACAGATACAGTTTCTGTTCTATTTTAATTCTCTGCAGCTTGAGTTACTACTTTTGTTATCCATAGCACATGCTTCACAGGGGTCCATCATCTTGTTTTATGAAAAAGTAGAGAGATGTGATGTTGGAACCTGGGGTTAAATATTAGGGATGACTCTTTGTGACTGATTAAGGTGGCAGATGTCATATGTGAACAAGCCTTAGGGAGCAACAGTGAGACGTTGGAGTCAACTGTATGTATCATGATCTTCTCTCACAAGGTGCAGTGTTGGAAACACTATTGGATGTTGTACGTGGGAGTTGCAAATGAATTAAAATACAGCAGCCAAGATTTTTCCTCTAAAAGCTTGCTAAGGAAAAACCATCCAGTTTTAAAAGATGTCTACATGTTGCCAGTCCATTTCTGAGTCCATTCTTAGATGCTTATTCTGATATTTTCAGGTCTTTATTGGCGTAATCAAAATCATGTTGCTTAGCACAGTAAATTACAGTCGAGTAGATGTATTGAATCAATGGGTATTTATTGACTTCCACTGATTCTAATAGCCCTAGTTTAAGTGCAATTTATGTACTAAAGTAAATCACAGTTAGAGTAGGCTCATTTGACTTAATGGAACTCGCAAAAAAGTTGACTCACCAAATTCCCATTTATTCAGTGGGTTTGCTCTAGTGTGCTTTCTTTTACCACATAAGAAGATTTGGGGCAGTATTTTAAGGACTACTAACTTGGATGTCAACCTGCTCAAATAGTGTTTTCACAGATTCTTTTTATCACATCAATATGAGTTTTCTTGATCTGTAGCACCCCAATTCTGGAACATCCTCTCCCACAAAGTATGCCTGTTGTCTACTGTATTCTTTCTCAGATTAAGACAATTATCTCAGATATTTGAATGATTATATTTCATACTTGTATTTTAACCACTACTAATGTTAGCTTTCTGCTTTTCTGTTCATATCTGAATGATCATTTAACTGATTTTTATATGTTTTGATGTTTACTATTATTTTGTACTTTAAAAAGCACTGCAAATCAATCTGGGATAAATCTTTCTGAAGGACAGTGTTTAAATGCCAGAAAGATTAATAGAAACATTTCCTGAGGCTACTTGACAATTTCATTAACTAATAAGCTGTCCTCTAAAATATTTCATCATGTATTTCATGTATATTCTGCCTTCGTCTATGAGGCAATTACCAATTTTAAAACAGCAAATGAATTTTAGCTGTTTTGGAAGTTGCCGTTTATGGCCACACTTATGTTGACTTGTTGACCTGTTTCTGGTTTCGTGTACAGATTTTTAATGTCTTAATTATCATTGGCTAAAACTTTGAATAAACTTAAAAAACATAAAATGAGAGTAGGACACATGTTTGGCAGGTTTCGCGTTCTGATATTCAGACCCTGGCCATGCAAATTAAGGATGGTTGGATTTGCATGTCCAACATATGTGATGGATATTAGGATGGTGAAGACTAGTAAACATTATGGGGGATTAGACTAGCTAGACAGATGACAATATTCAAGACATAACATAGGTTCACTGACAAATGTTTGTGTAGTTTATGAGCCTTCCTTGGCTGCATTTGACACAGTTAAAGAAATAGAAGGTGTGGGAAGATGTTGGCCTTCCTGGGTTTTAGATGCAAAACCTCAGCTAGCATGGAAGGCCAAAGGCTCCCCAAACCTTTGCTGAGAAGAAGAGTCCTAAGCTCAGTTGAGTCCCTCAGGAAGGCTTCTCAGAGGTCTGGCAATCTAGAACACTTTCCTTTTTAAAGGCTGCTAGTATGTTAAAAATGAAGACATATCAGAACAGGGTTTTTTAAAAAAATTGTGGTATGTCTTAAATTTAAAATCCTCCATGAATGTATCTTCTCAATCCCCACCCTATCACAGGCATCAATAACAACAACTAGTCCAAGTTGAATGATATGAAAGCGTAATAAGGAATGGGGTAAGCAATCGGGAGCACGCTGTAACAATCCCATGCTGCTAGAGCTGGGAAAACTTGAAAGCTGCAGCTTCTCCTCCCATGATATTCCTCTGCTAAACCAAAATATTTATGTATACAATGCCCAAGTGCTGCCTAGATGCCCTAAGCATATCTAACCTTGCCTGATTTCGGAAGCTAAGCAGGGTCGGCCCTGGTTAGTACTTGGATGGGAGACCACCAGGGAATACCAGGTGCTGTAGGCGCCTGGAGTAGGAACTGGCAAACCACTCCAGTATTCCTGCCAAGAAAACTCCATGGACATGGAGTCACGAAGAGTCGGTCACGACTATAATGACACAACACACATACAATGCCCAAGGGGCACGGTACTTAGGAAAAGGCCTCACAGACTTTTCATTTTCTTTTTCTCTGAACTATGCCATAATTATTGAATTTCAACATTTTAAAAAATAACATGGGTCCATATAAAAACTTGCAGAATGATAGCATCTTTTATAGTGCTTCCAACCCATCACTCTTTGTTTCAGTAAATGGAAGTGATTCCATTTGTCTACAAAACTATGCAATTCTCTTCAGGTTGTTTTTCCTCATTTGCGAGACAAGTACAGTTTTGTTTCTGCTTTGCCTGCAAATTGACTGAGTGATCTGTTGGTGTCTGGCATATGCCTAAGTAGTGAGAAGAAAATAAGAAATAACACACCTAAAGTTTAAGAAGTAGTTTTTCTTTATTTTTAAATCTAAGGTGAAATTGTGGTTTGCTCAGAATGGTTATTTTTATTCCCATTTCAATGATTTCTGAGAATCAATGTAAACCTTGTTGGTTTTAAAAGTTTAATCATTTCTATCAGCAGATTCCAATGTACCTGGATTCCTATTATGCTGTGACATCACATTGTTGGTATCTTCTTCCTTTATTATTTTATTTTATTTTATTTTATTTTATTTTGTTTTAGAGTATTTTACCCCACCTTTCTCCTTGGAAAAGGACCCAAGGCGGCTACAGTAATGAGGGACAATATACAGTCCAGTGCAATTAAGACGTATTCAAGTTTGAGAACAGGGAATTGAGGGACATCTTACAGCATTACATTAAAGCTACAAGAGAACGTGAGCAGTTAAGGAGAGAGTAAAAATTACATGTAAAAGTTATGAGTGATGATGACACATAATAGGTCAGTGGTGGCGAACCTATGGCACGGGTGCCAAAGGTACTCGGAGTCCTTTCTGTGGGCACCCGACATCGCCCCTTCATAGCCACCTGTATACAGGTTAAATTACTGTATTGGCACTTTGCAAAAAATTACTGGGTTTTGAATTGCAGTTTGGGCACTTGGTCTCTAAAAGGTTCGCCATCACTGTAATAGGTAGTCCAGCATTCAGGGAAAGCTTGACTGAACAGAAAGGTCTTTGGTACAAGATTGGCAGTAAGATCTATCTGTACTAGCTTCCTTCCCCTCCCCCACATGCATAGTTTCCAATCTCTTGTATGATAGCTTTTTGCAAAACAAACAAATGTACTCCCAAACAAAACACAAATTAATGCTTTCTTCCATTGTTCTTATTCTCTGTCAGACAATAAATAAAGTAATGTAAAATAAAATATCTCATCTGGTTCCCTTACCATCACAGCTTTTGTTTTTTTTTAAATAAAACCTTTATTCTGACCAGGGTGAGAATTAATTATGTTGAATTTCTTTACTTATTTGCCATAGCCTTAAAAGGGCAGATGAATAAGATCCTCCTTGCCCTCTAGTCTTTTTCCTGCTACCTATTAAAATCAGGTGGAAATTACTTCAGAAGTTTTCTTAGCTAACAGTCAGTCCCAGTAGCTGCAATAAAAGTACTCAAGATTTGTTTTACACAAGACAGAGAATATTAACATTCCAATTTAGTGTTTACCATATCATGGACAGTTCTGACACAGCACTTTGCATTTTCCTTACCTCTGAACATTCTCAGAATTGTGTGTTCTTTTTATTATTATAACGTTTCACATATGTAACTAATTTAGAATGTTGGATGTTAGTTCATCTGGGTTAGTTTCATCCTTCCTATATCCTTCCAGTATCTGACTCAAAAAAGTCTGAGTTCTGAATCCTTAGAATTTTCCATTCATGCTGATCTTCATCCAAATTGCATGGAGCCTATCCAGCATTTAGATTTCATATTTTAAAAGTGGCAGAAGTTATTAAAAGCCCTTCATGAAATAGGAATTTCATGAAAAGAAGTTTATTGGAAAGAAAAGAGGAAGGTGCGTGAAAAGGCTGAGAATGCCAAGAGACATTTTGCAAGTCCCTACTGGGCAAGCTGGTGTTCCAATTGCATTTGTTGGTGCTTTTAAAAAGAAACTATAGCTTCATCAAGTCTGGGGGGAAAGGAAAGTGACACGGAAAGCATTGGAAGAAAATAGTTTGAGTAGGTTTTTTTGTTTGTTTGTTATGCTCTATAAGAACCAAGTGAAAATGTGTTTACCCTTAATCTGAAACACAGTGGTCAAATCTCTTGTCATCTTCCCTAAATGATATTCTAACGTTTTAAACCTTGTCCAGTTCATCGGTCTAATCCTAAACACGTTTGCTTGCAGGTTTAGTTGATTTGCTTCCTATTTAGTGGCCCCATGTAGAGAGAGCTAGCAAGACAATCATTTGATAAGCTTTCTGTGGCTGTTTAAGATGCCACAGGACCTTTTGCTTCTGTTACAATGATACAATAAGCCACTCATCTGGGATCCAAAGAAATTTAGTCACACATGAGTGTGCTCCTATATTAAAATTACTTGGAGTGAGCCCCACCATCATCAGCACAAGCAGCTTTCATGTCAGTCATCAGCCACACCATCATCAGCACAAGCAGCTTTAGTGTCAGTCATAGGGCAAATCTTAGCTAAATATTCACTCTGAAAACTTCTGGATAGCTATAAGTTTAAGAAATTTATAAAAGAACTTTTTCTTTTGAAGCTCAGCTGCTAAGATTCAAAATTTTCTGCCTTGAGGACATAGAGAGAAGCCTCCAGACTTTACCATCAAATATCCCACACAGCTGGTTTCCAGACCTCCTTTTCTAAAAAGCACATCAGTTGAAGCTGCACTGATTCCAGTCACACTCATGTGTGACTAAATTTCTTTGGATCCCAGATGAGTGGCTTATTGTATCATTGTAACAGAAGCAAAAGGTCCTGTGGCATCTTAAACAGCCACAGAAAGCTTATCAAATGATTGTCTTGCTAGCTCTCTCTACATGGGGCCACTAAATAGGAAGCAAATCAACTAAACCTGCAAGCAAACGTGTTTAGGATTAGACCGATGAACTGGACAAGGTTTAAAACGTTAGAATATCATTTAGGGAAGATGACAAGAGATTTGACCACTGTGTTTCAGATTAAGGGTAAACACATTTTCACTTGGTTCTTATAGAGCATAACAAACAAACAAAAAAACCTACTCAAACTATTTTCTTCCAATGCTTTCCGTGTCACTTTCCTTTCCCCCCAGACTTGATGAAGCTATAGTTTCTTTTTAAAAGCACCAACAAATGCAATTGGAACACCAGCTTGCCCAGTAGGGACTTGCAAAATGTCTCTTGGCATTCTCAGCCTTTTCACGCACCTTCCTCTTTTCTTTCCAATAAACTTCTTTTCATGAAATTCTTATTTCATGAAGGGCTTTTAATAACTTCTGCCACTTTTAAAATATGAAATCTAAATGCTGGATAGGCTCCATGCAATTTGGATGAAGTCAGTACTGCCCAAGATTAGTCTTTATCATACCATAGCAACCCTTTTTACCCACTTGCTTCCATGTCTACTCCTGTTTTTCTGTTATGTGATCTCTACTGTAGGAAACCTAAACCTCCCTCCAAAAAAAAGAGAGACTTACTGTGCTGATCTTTGTCTTGACCACAAGTGACCTCACTTCCATGGGGGAATATAGCAATAAGATGGAGAAAGGACCATGTACTCACCTCTACTCTCTACTCTGTCAGCTGTCATATAGACATAACAATGGTGTGTGAGCAGCTGTATGGGAAAATATCTCCCTCGTAGCTGCCTCTGTGTGGTGGTCCTTTCAGCCAGATAAATTGTACACAATGACTATTCCAGCTGTTTTGTTAATCTGGATTATATAGGCATTTTGATGACTGTAATTTATCTGTACTTTGCTTATCACTGTTGCTATTTTATTCTTCATTATAAATTAGTTATGTGTTCTCAAGTCAGAACTGACTTACAGCAACACTAACAGGCCTTTCAACTGAAATATTTAGGGAGTGCTTTTACTATTCCCACTTCCTCAGTGAGTTTCTGTGTCCAAGTGGGGATTCAAGCCCTGGTCTCCAGATTCTTTGTCCATCATTCTATCCACTATATCAGGCCTGTTCAACTTTGAACAGGCCAAGGTCTACTTTTTCTGGCCCAAAGTGCCTGAGGGCTACTACACTAGAACCTCTACTTACAAATTTTATCTGTTCCGAGCACGTGCTCATAACTAAAAACTTTTGTAATTAGAGCAGTGGTTTCCCATAGGAATGCATTGAAAACCAATTAATTTATTCTGGAGGGAACAGATTTCAATGTGCCATGGCCCTTGAACTGCCCTGCTCAGCTGAGACAGTGGGCTGGCAGACCCAGAACTTTGCTGGGGCAGTGGTGGTCCTTGGGATGGGGAAAGAGGGGTGGAGAACTTATCCCCTCACTTTTTTTATTGATGGCCTGTGGGCTACTTTTGAACCCTTCACGGGCTACTGGTAGCCCACGGTCTACCTGTTGGGCAGGCCTGCACTATATCACCCTGAATAGTTTTATAAACTACATCCATGTAGTTTATTAAGACCCTGAATTATAGTGCAACAATCATTTTACTTTTTTGTAAATAAACTTTCATGTACATTGACACAATATACAAAATATAGTGTAAAAACGGGTTATTATTGATTGTAGCATAGCTTAAGAAATTATTTTAGGCCCTGTGAGAAGTCTTTTAGTTCTTAGAGAAAACATTACTCAATAACTTTAGTGCCCTGATCTCAGGTAGCTTCTTGTACTCCCCTGCGACCTCTGTCTGAAAGTAGTAGGGAAACACGGCTGTTCCTGCTGTTATTACACAGTTTTCTGGAGTGAGATCCATCAAACAGCTACAGAGTTTTTTTGTATGCACCTCTCTTTTTCAGGCCAAACATATGGGGGAACAGGCCAGGGGATGAGTATGTTACAAAGCACAATATATCCGTTGTTTTTCCGAATTCGCAGTAGCATTTGAAAGGAGGGCTGTATATCTGAAGTAATGCAAACAATAAAATTAATTAAAATAGTGTTTCAGGTGTTGTCCAGAAAAGAAAAGATATTGGGTCAAAATCCTAACCATGTACTGTACAGGTTCATTGGACTTTTCTGATGACTGGTCAGTGAAATCTTTTCACTGAAATCTGTGTCAACTTTTGTAGAGTTTTTGTTATTGTTCATGATGATATGTTCCAAGCAGTGATTTTTGTAGCCATTTGTAGCAGAAACACAGAGTTTTGTAGTGCTGCACATTTTTACAGTACCATTATCTTTACCAATATCCCAGTAACCTGGAGAATGAACCTACAGGAAATGGAAAACATAATTGGAAAATTGCATCGATCTATTCAGGATTCAGGATCCAATTTCTCTGACCTGGAACTAAACAAAGATATTTACTGATAGCTTCTCATAGGTCAACCCTGTGGTTTACTGGAAAAGCAATATATTGCCAGATACAATTGAATCTAAGCAAAACTTAGTTAAACTGGATTAATAGATTTAGGCTGTATGTAATTCTTTGTACCTAAGAAACAAAATTGATAGCATAGGTGGAGTGGCTCTTTCATGGTAACAAATTTCCTATAGCTTCTGCTGATGAGTTCTTGGTGGGTTTTTTTTCCCTCCTTTCCTGGGCTCTGTAGTTATGATTGTGTCTTTTGTTAAAAAATAAGACATGCAGGCAATGGGACTACAATGCTTGTGTGCATTTTAATGTGTATGCTTGATGCCATTAGTAACAAAGGTACTGAGGGCAAGAGATTAATTTTGCTGCAGCTTGAGTTGCAGCCTGCATTACTTTTGAAATTGCAGTGAATGCTCACGCAGGGGCTGCAGATTGATTATGGAGTTCATTGTTCATGCTGGATGCAATGTGATTCACATTACAGTCCACAGCCTCTTCTTTTTTCATTCCTTCTTCTGGTCCCACCTCTGCTGATATGGCAGTGAGCTGACTATTGCATGGTTTTGGATTTTAAGCAGAAGTGCAGGGATCCACAGAACAAAGTTGCTTCAAATCTCCCAAATGAGGCCACTCCTTTTTTAATTAACTCAAAGTTATAGTCTCAATAGTTCAATGAGTCATTTTGTAAGAGAAAGAATCAAAAGCAACCTGACAAATATGATGGGGGATACTTGTCTGGAGAATAGTACCTGTGAAAGGGATCTGGGAGTCTTGGTGGACCACAAATTGAACATGAGTCAGCAGTGTGATGCAGCGGCCAGGAAAGCCAAAGCGATTCTTGGTTGCATCAACAGAACCATAGTGTCTAGATCAAGGGAAGTGATAGTACCACTCTATTCTGCTCTGGTCAGACCCCACATGGAGTACTGTGTCCAGTTCTGTGCGCCTCAATTTAAAAAGGATGTTGACAACCTCGAGCGGGTGCAGAGGAGGGCGACCAGGATGGTTGAGGGTCTGGAGGAAATGTCTTATGAGGAACGGCTTAGGGAACTGGGAATGTTTAGCCTTTCAAAAAGAAGGTAGAGGGGGGATATGATAGCTATGTTTAAATATTTGAAAGGATGTCATATTGAAGAGGGAACAGGTTTGTTTTCCATGGCTTCAGAGACTAGGACTCAGGGCAATGGTTTCAAACTACAGGAAAAGAGATTCCATTTGAACATTAGGAAGAACTTCATGACAGTTACAGCTGTTTGGCAGTGGAATATGCTGCCACGGAGGGTGGTTGAGTCTCCTTCTTTGGAGGTTTTTAAGCAGAGGCTGGATGGCCATCTGTCGGAAATATTGTGATGAGGTTCCTGCATAGCAGGGGGTTGGACTAGATGGCCCTTGAGGTCTCTTCCAACTCTATGATTCTATGATTCTATGACTCTTTCAAAAGACTCAAGAGAGGAAACAAGGACTGAGCATAGAGGCAAGGCTGTCTTTGAATTCAGAGACACGGAAAGAACTGTTAGTGCTGGATAAATTTACAGTCACCCCGGTTCAAAAAGGTCCCTCTCAGTCACTCAAACCACAGGCAGCATGCAAGCTTATAATATATACTGTATAATATAATATATATATAAACCACCTATCTTCTCTAATATGTGTACAACCTCATCTTTGAATAAGTGCCCTTTGTACTTCAAGTGGAGGTGTACTGCAGAATCTGGTCCTGAGCTGTTGCCCCTCCTCTCTTGGGCCATGTTCCTATTTAATGGATGTTCAGTTTCTACAATGTCGAGGTCTGCACACTCCTCACCGCATTGGACCGCACATACTATATTGCTCCTTTTATGCTTTGGGTTCGGTTCCTTCAGGTGGAAGAGTCTCTGCCTTAGTGTGTTTGTGGATTTGAAATAAACAGGGATGTGGTGTTTGCCAAAAATTCTTTTAAGCACATTAGAGGGGGAAGATAGGTGGTTTGAGAGAGGGGTCAGGGAAGCCATTCATGTGAGTATTGAAAGCTCCTCTCTCAACAGAGGTAGGGGGCTCAGGCACAGTCTATCTGCTACTTATCAGGCAGTGATTTCAACAATGGCCAGACAAATCAAAAATACTTCACACCCCCACCACCAAGACCATAGCTAACGATCCATACTTCGTGGGTTTCAGCACCCTTAGGGCGTTGTTCACCTAATGACCTATTGAGACTATCCACCTAACAGATACAATTGAATCTAACAAGCTTATTCAGGCCATTGTTCATCTTATGAGCCTATTTCAGACCAGGGTGACATGAGGTCAAAGTCAGCTTGCAACTAGCTTTCCTAGGACTCACGAAGCCGTTAGGATGAGCAGCGAAACATTTCAATCTCTCAAGAAAATCAAGTCCAGTCGCCATTACTCAACTTCCAGATAAACTCACCTGGATGACTGAGAATCTTCACAGACATATTCTGAGAAGTAATATTCCAGGGTTTTGGACAAGAAACGAGGAAGAAAGATTTATTTTTCTTCTTCTTGCGTTGTATTCTTGAATTTATAATCTTATATTGTAGTCTGCAGCCAGAAAACTGAATATTTGGTGTGGGAAGGTGTTAATCGTTCTAGGATAAATAATGGGAAGTTACATAAACATTCCCACAAGGCATCCCAAGGCATCTATATACGAGTGTACATTCTAGGCACACTCAAGAAGAACCCTGAAGAGTGTGCATGTGATCAATAGGCCTTTTCGATTTCATGACTGCCAGTGTTCAAGTGTCCCTACGGCTGAGTTACAAATTCCTTCTGGCCTCTGTTACAAGCTCTCCATTTTTGTTGATCCATCCCATTAACAGAACTAGCAGCATGAATACCAGCTCTTACTTTATGCTTGGGAAAAGAGTAAGTCTCGCAGAGCTGGTAAAGGGGTGTGGAATATTCTGGAAATGAACCCCCTAAAGGAGCTTTAAAGATGAAAGGATGAGGTTGTAAAGATGAAGTGCAAACAGTGTAGATAATATTGTATTTTCTAAAAGAGTCTGTGAGCAGGTGAGCTTGGGTAGTCAGGCAGGATCTACCTCCATGTCCCACTGGCCCTGCACAAGTCCCTGCCAAGGATATCTGCTAAGGCATTACTATGGAGTAAAATCTCCACTTAGAGTACCCAGCCGCTTAGAGTACCCAGTAGATAAGCGGGATATAAATATAACAAATAAATAAATAAATAATAGAGAACCAGAAGCGCAAGAAGGACAGAAAGAAAAGCCTGCCATGGGAATCTTCCTCCAGTAGGAGGATAAAAGGGAACCTGGGAAAGAGCTTTCAGCTGGAAAGGAAGAGGAACAAAGATGTGGAAGGCAGGACAGATGACCCCAGAGTGGAGTGGGAAAGAGCCAGACCCTGCTGTGTAGGCTGCCTTTGCCACATGAAGACCTCCCTTCTCTATTATCAGCTGAGGGGGTTGAATGTAAATAACTGTGAAGAGCACAACAAGAGGGAGACCAAGCAGAGGGGTCCAGCTGAGCTTAAGGACTTGGCCACAGAACAGCAATGTCACTTGCACAGAGAATGGCAGGCCAAATGCCCGTGACAATTGGCAAGGGGGACATTTGAGAAGGAAAGCTGATGGTTTACAAAACCAAATTGCTCATTGTGGACTGTGAGAGTTATGGTGAAGATATCCCTCCCTCATTTCTTGACAAAGCACTTGAAAGACAAAAGCTAATTCTCCTCTGAGGAATACAGTGAAGAAAACTACTGTATGTCGTGGTGATATTGTGTAAATTTATTTATTTATTTATTTATTTAGTGATGTTTATACTGTAGCCATCTTGCCCAAGGGCTACTCTGGGAGGTTTACAACATATAAAATACAAATACTGTATATAATTAGGTGAATTTTAATAAACAAAGCTCAATAGAAACAAATAGCAAACCAAATATACTCAAACTAATTAAAACATAAAATATATAATGATAACAAATACTGTCAAATAAATAATAAAATGAGGATAGGGGAGAATCACAGGTGGTAGAAAAAGAAAGTAGCATCAATTACGAAATGGTTACAGTACAAATCGGGAAAGGCCAACCTGTACAGCCATGTTTTTAGTTGTTTCTTTAATATTTGGAGCAAGCATGCCAAGCAAATCTGCTGGGGGAGCTGATTCCAGCCAGTCAGCTGTTACTATATTTTATCTAAACTGAGAAGGAGAAAGGAGAAAGCTTCTCTTAATATTTTTATTTCCATAGGACTGAGTTTGTTTCTATTTTGTGGGGAAGGAAGAGAACATACATATATGAAGCCCCACTGAAGACATCAGGAAGAAGAGCTACTTTATTGTTGGAAATACTATCCTATGATGAATAATTAACATATTCTGTTGTAGTTTTCAGATGCAAATATTTATTTCTTCTTTTATATATATCTTCATTTGGTAGAAACAATATGGATTTATGGCAAAACAGAAACTTGCTAGTGTCAGCTTTATACCCAGATAAACTTATTAGTTGCCCAGAGTGGCCATGGCTGCCAGATGAGTGGTATAAAAGTCTAATATATAAATAAAATAAATATTATTTAACTCAAACTCTATTTACTTCTGTGGGATTCCTTCTGTGGGATTTAAGCATCTGTAACTCACTCTGAGAAGGTCAGACAAGAAACAAAAGAGTCAATGTTGTGGCAACTTAAAGACTAACTTCTATATGTTAATATGAGCTTTCATGGATCAAGTCCACTTCCTCAGACAGTGGAAATCCATAAAAGGTCACATTAAAATAAAGCAGTAAGTCTTTCAGATGTCACAATGGTTTACTCACTTTTTAAATGTTTGTTTGTTTTTGTTTCTTGTCTGATATGCTTGCACAGACTAACCTGGCTACCATTTTGAAAACTATGAATACAGGAATGTGATGCTTCCTTTTGATCCCTTAATTCTTTATACGCATGAGGGTGCTAAAAGATTCACAGAGATTCTCCCCTAGCAGAAACGGTTCCCTTTTTTTTTAGATTAGATGAAGAGATCCCTCTACAGCAGGGGTGCCCAAACTTTTTGTAAGGAGGGCCAGATTTGGTGGCTGAGAATGTGTCAAGGGCTGGTTGCTCCCCGACTCTGCCACTGCAAGCCCCACCCACTGACCCATAAGCCCCACCCACTGACCCCTTGCAACCCCACCTGCAGGAAGGAAGGCGGGGGCCAAGGGAGAGAGGGAGGAAGATGGAAACCAAGAGAGTAAGGAAGGAAGGTGGGGAACAAGGAAGGGAGGAAGGAAGGAAGGTGGGGACCAAAGGAAGCACAGGGAGCCGTGGCCACAGGTTGCCCCTTGGAAGAGGCGATCTGTGCGACCTTGCACCCCCCCAAGCTCCCCAGCAATGGTGACGGCTCGCCCGCCAGTCCACCCCAAAGCTCCTTGGCGGTGGCAGAGGCCCACTAGCCTGCCCAACCCCATACTTTCCCCTACGGTGCCAGTGGCGGCAGACTGCCCGTCAGCCCGTCCACCCAAGCTTCCCAGTGGTGTCAGTGTTGGCAGAATATTTTTTTAAAAAAAAAACATGGGGCGAAGGAGGGGGGAGGGGCAGGGCAGCCAGCCACGGGCCACTCAGAATGGCCTGACGGGCTGGATTTGACCCCCGGGCCAGACTTTGGGCAGGCCTGCTCTACAGTAGATACATTGCTTTGTTTTTGCTGAATTGGTCCATTCATAGATGAGGCATTCCATAGCACATACATAGAGTTTATCTCTCTAAAAATTTTTAAACTAATTTTAAGGTCTTTGTTTTTCTGCCTGGTACTTTGAGAGTTCATTTTTTTTTAGGAATTAAATCATAAATCTAACATGTATTGTACTCTCCTTGTAACTAGGTTTTCTTATTGAATTATTTAAATTCTAGCCTAAATCAGCCACAGCTGAAGATGACCTCTATGCTTGGGAGTGTATTTTTTCCCTCAGAATCTGAGTTGTCACTGCAGTGATAACTGCACACCACTCTCATCCAAAAATATATATACAGACGTGAAGAAATACAACGGATATAAGTTGCCCCTGACTGGAATGAGTTGGATAGGGGCATTTAAAAAACTGGGATAGATTGGGAGATTGTTTTAGATTTATTTCCAATGCTTCAAATTCAGCTTCCAACTTATTATTTAGCAAAATAAATATGTCTCTACTTTCTCTCTCATGGTGACAGAACTGGCAATCTGTGGATGCAATTTGTTTTTATTAGAGCTGAAGAAAGCTACCTCTTTTGTTTTGTTTTTAACTATATCTCCTAGAATTTTGGACTAAAGTGTGTAAATTGTAGTAGTTATAGACCAAAATAGCAATTTTTAGTACTTCTAATTTTTATACACATCTCTTGAACTGAAGAGTCTTAGGACTACCTGTTGTACAATTTATATGGCAGAAGTCTTCAGAGATACTGTATGTGGATCAGCAACAAGGGAAACACTGTTAGAGGAATGGCAACCTGGTTTTATAAAGAGGGCCAAAGATATCTGTCAGTTATGAAAAGTTATGAGTTTCAGTCTGAAGTCTTGTTGTGTCCCATAGAAAATCACATGTAAAGAAGGCCCATTGGAATATATGGAAGAGCTGATGTAACTCCTATGGACCATTTGGTTCAGCCCCATAGAGCCCAGAGAATGTTACACTTACTAACCAAATCATCCCTTATTTACACCCTAGTCTAATGCAACTGACTACACAAAGCAACAGGATTTCAACCTCAGAATGACAATGGAAATTCAGCTGGAAGATCTGACTACAGAAGCATAAGCTCAAACAAGGGAGTGCAAGGAATGCTTGTCAAATTTGCAGAAGACGCAAAAATGGGTGGAATAGCTAATACCCTAGAAAACAGAAACAAAATTCAAAATGATCTTGATAGGATGGAGCACTAGGCAGAAACCCACAGAATGAAATTTACCAGAGATAAGTGCAAAGTACTGCACCTAGGAAGAAGAAACCAAATGCACAGTTACAAAATGGGGGACACCTGGCTCAGCAATGCTATAAGTGAGAAATTGTATTCCTTTATATATTAATTGTAACCTCATTCTACTACTATATACAGTAGACCCTTGTATAACAAACAGTTTGTATAATGTAAAATCTGTACAACATAAAAATTCCAGAGGTAGGGGAAATTTGCTTAACAGAATCGTCTATGGGGCGAATCCAACATAAAAATGGTTGTGATAAGGGAGTACTCCATTTGCAATGCTTTCCTATGGGAAATCTGTATAAAGGAAAATTTGCTTAACATAATTTTATTTGGAACGAATTAATTCCTTTATACAAGGTACCACTGTATCTGAAGAAGTGGACGTGTCCACAAAAGCTTATATTAAAATATAATAGTTAGCCTTTGAGGTACTGCATGTTTTTGTCTTTTATTTTGTTTTGTTCTGATTTTTGCCTGGAATTCTTGCACAGACTAACACGGCTACTTGTCACAAATCTACAACTTGGAATTCTTGTAGATCATAAGCTGAATATAGTATGAGCCAACAGTGTGATGTGGCCACAAAAAAGGGCAAATGCTGTTTTAGGCAGCATTAACAGAAGTATAATTTCCAAGTCTCGTGAGGTGCGCATCCCCCTCTATTCACAGTAGACACAGTACAGTTCTGAACACCTCCCTTCAGGAAAGATGCTGACAAATTGGAACACGTTCAGAGGAGGGCAACAAGGATGATCAGAAAGCTAGAAACCAATTCTTGTGAAGACAGACTGGAATAATTGGGTGGGTTTAGCTTAGGGAGAAGAAGATTGAGGGGCGATATGATATCACTTTTCAAATATTTGAAGGGCCGTCACTCAGAGGAGGAGAAGGATCTGTTTCTGAACATTCCAGAGTCCAGGACATGCAGCAATGGACTCAAGTTAAGAGAACCAGCATTTGGCTGAATATCAGGAAAAACTTCCTAACTGTTAGAGCAGTACAGCAATGGAACCCGTTGCCTCGAAAGGTTGTGAGTTCTCCAGCACTCAAGAGAAATTTGGACAACCACCTGGCAGAACTCCTTGGATTTGTATCCCTGCACTGAGTAGGGGGTTAGACTAGATGGCCTTACAGGCACCTTCCAACTTTACTATTCTATGATTCTATGAAATATCTTTAGAGGCCCATTTATCTGGGAGCAATGATTCTTTACTTGAGGCTTCTATACAAAAGAAGGAAGCCAAAACTATGCAGGATCTATCCCCATAGGCAAATATTTTAAAACCTGAGAATTAAGAGATTTGAATAGATCTGTCGCTATATTAAGGGTGAAATGCATGCTCTTTGTGATTCGTAAGGGAAATTACTACAAAGAAAGATGAGAGAGAAAGCAGATCTGCCTTTGCAGATGAGTCAAGAGTAGGGTTGTTGCCATGCCACCTCTTCCTCATGGTGATGGCTTGTCTACATTTTTGGAACTCTTGACTGGAAGCACCTCCACTTAAAGCTAACTGCAAGTTTTAGTTATCAGAGGAGTGGGATGAAATGATGTCAAAAGTAACCCAATGTGGGTTTTAATAGAATAATTTTCTCGGCAGCTCTTCCACCATTCCAATCCCTCCTACACTTGCAAATGGAGCAGAAAGAGGCTTACCTCTTGTGCCATTCAAAGCACTTTATAAACCAGGGTGGGGGGGCATACACCCACAAAGCAGTTTCAGGTTAGTTTCTTTCTCTTTCAGTATCATATGCAATGGTGCCTCAATTTACGAATTTAATCCGTTCCGAATGTGTGCTCTTATGTTGAACTACTCTTAAGTTGGGGTACCTATCTAAACAATTGAAAAAATAAGTTTAAAAAAATGAAAAAATGAAAACAAATAGTGAGATGAGCAGACCATATCTAAAATTTGTAAGACGGCAGTTAAAGCGCCAACAGTTTTCTGCTCTTAAGTCGGATTGCTCTTAAGTCGAGCTGCTCTTAAGTCAGGGTACCACTGTATACAGTATTGGATTAGAGCAGGGCTGTCCAACTTTGAACAGGCCGAGGTCTACTTTTTTCAGCCCAAAGTGCCTGAGGGCTACTACACTAAAACCTCTACTTAGGAATTTTATCCATTCCAAGCACATGCTCATAAGTTAAAAAAAATTGCAAGTAGAGAAGCGGTTTCCAATAGGGATGCATTGAAAATCAATTAATCCATTCTGGAGGAAACAAATTTCAATGCATTCCTATGGGAAGCCTGACCATGCACACACTTCCCCTGCACCTGCTTGAGCCGGTGTGGCCAGGTGCAAGGGGGCGCATGCATGGTTGCGCAGATCACCCCTTCCAAGGGGCTACCCACACAATCATGCACATGCCTTCCTTGCACCCAGCTCGAGCGGGTGCAAGGGAGGTGTGTGCATGCTTGCGAGCAGACCAGATTCCCCACTGCCGCTTGCCTGTGCTGCTGGAAGACAGTTTTAAAGGTGCACTTTCCCTCCCAACCTGCCCGAGGCCTGACTTGACTCTCCTCCCCCTCCAGCCTCCTCCTCCTTTGCCCCTTCTTCCTTCCAGCCCCCTCACTGCTGCCGCCACCACTGCTACCTGCGGCTCTCACTCACCTCCGCCATGTTCACCATGCAGCTGGGGCGGGCTGAGCCAGCAGGGGGCCAATCACATCACCATGGCGGCACAAGTAGGAGGGAATGGCTCAGAAGGGAACCAGGAGGAGCGGCGGTGGCGGCAGGTCACAATCTCTGGGAGGCAGCCATGGGGGTGGGAGGGGGAGAGGGAAGGGAAGAATGGGAGGAAGGAATTCTCCATGGGGGAAGAAGAGGGGAGATGTTACCGGGCAAAGGAGGTGGGCATGCCTGCAACCCCACCTCTCGCTGTCCCATCCCCTCCCCTCCCCTCCTCTCCCTCCCCTCCGCACCAGCAACTCAGCTGGTCACGAGACAGTGGCATGCTGATCACCTGGCTGGGGGACTGCACCATGGCCCTTGAACTGCCCCACTTGGTTGAGACAGTGGGCTGGCAGACTCAGAACTTTGCTGGGGCAGTGGTGGTCCTTGGGATAGGGGAGGGAGGGATGGAGAACTTATATCCTAACTTTTTTTATTGATGGCCGGTGGGCTACTTTTGAACCTTTTGAGGGCTACTGGTAGCCCATTGTCTACCTGTTGTGCAGGCCTGGATTAGAGTAATAATGGTGTCTCGCCTTAAGGGATTGTTGTAAAGAAAACACCTACTTACTTGCTAATGTCTACAAGTATACTCAAACTATTTTTACTGGTGAGCTTTAAAAACTGTTCTGGCACAATGAAACAGTGCTTCATGATATATGCTTCTTTCAATGGTTCTTTTCTTTGAAACAGGTGATGTGATCTCTGGATACAAATATTTGCTGGGCATTGTGAAATGCATTCTCAACTAGCATGCGATGAAGATTGCCAGCAGTCACACTCATAGCTAGCAATGTTGGTTTTGCAGCTTCACTGCAACATGGTTAAGTTTGGCTTATGTAATGTTAGAATATGTGGGCAGACAGCACAGGAATACCTGGATTTGATTGCACTGTGGCCATGTTGAATCTGCACTGAGTCTGACTGTTTTCATGTTGCCTTCTGCCCAGGGAGAAGCAACTAGAAGAGATGCATGTATGCTCAAGATAAGATGGGTTTGTACCTTTTCAGAAGCAAACATCTATTTCTTTGGGTGGATTTGCTTTTCCAGCAGAAAGAAAAAAATCTGCCCTCCAAATTTTAGCACCTTGGATCAAAGCCTCTTTATTCCTGCTAGTTACAGCTCTGAGCAGCATTTATAACATGCTGTAAACCAAGTGCTCACTCAAACTGGAATCCATGGACTCAATATAAGCCAAGGATTCTTAGCAAGGATTCTTCACATCACACGCAACATCAAGAGTGCTTTTTAACCTGTTCCCCTGCTAACATGATCTATGCCATCTTTTGCCAACAATGTCCCTCTGCACTCTGTATAGCACAAACAGAACAATTTATATGCAAAAGGATAATGGACATAAATTGGACATCAGGAATGGCAATACCCAGAATCCAATTTCAAATCGTTGCTCTATGTTGGTAATTGCTTGTGAATGGCTCTGCGTGGGTTGACAGATTCTGTTGCTATTATATTGGTCATATCTTTAGTGTTCCTTATAGCTCAGAATAATGTGGCTTTTAATCTTTTCAGGGGAGTAATAGGTGACTTTCCAGTTGTGCTGGTTTTAGAATATCAGCCATCTAACAAGAAGGAGAAGCACAATGAGCCAGGCTGTGATCCTAAGACCTAGATGCAGTTGTTCCCCACTTTGGGGGCCCAGGTGTCACCATTAGCTGTCTGGCCAAGACTTCTGGGAGTTGTTTTCCAAGAACATCTGGGGACCTAAGGTTGGGAACCACTGTCCTGGAGGAATTGTGAAAAGGTGTATTCTCCTGTGTAAGATGTTAGCAGTGGAGAGCGCTAACTTGTAGTTTAAAAAAAGATATCAAAATGAATATAGCATTTGGCAGGCACACCATGCATTTCTCTGGGTAGGGCACAGCATGATCTGACTACTTTCTTCCCTCTTATTTTACGTGGCATATTCTCTGGCACAAAAGCTGAGGCTTGCTGTTTTGCTTACATTTGCATTGTCGTACAATAGCCCTACAAGCTAAGCAGATAAGCCTCCATAATCTCCAAGCTGGTAAAAAAGGAGAGGGTAAAACATGCTTGCATAAAACAAATACTACTGTAGGGTGCAACTGACGAGTTTATGTCATCAAGTGTGTTTAGTTAAACGTTGGTGAGCATTAAGAAAGAAATGAAATCTATCTTTCTGCTAACCCCACAACCCGTGATATAACCAGCAACAATTTAAATGTACCAGCTAACTGAGCTCATCCAGACCTGTGATGCACTTCCAATAGCAGTGCACTTTGGGCAACATCACGCAACAGGCTTTTAGTGCATTTATGTTATTTATGTTATTTATTATTCATTTATTTTATAACCACAAGGTTATAAGTGGTTATAAACACAAAGTCTATGTGACCCTATAGATTCATATGAAAGACACATACCGTATATACTCGAGTATAAGTCGACCCGAGTATAAGTCGAGGCCCCTAATTTAACCCCCCCAAAAACTGGGGAAACGTATTGACTCGAGTATAAGTCTAGGGTGGGAAATGCATCAGGGCCTGGCAGCTCCTCCTTTGTGAGCTGGGGGTGTGGTGTGTGATGTTTAAAATGACTTTTAGCCACTCATGCAAGTGCTTGGGGTCAGTGGCCAAAAGTCATTTTAAACATCACACGCCGCTCCCCTGTGATGCAGAGGGGGTTATGAGAAGCGGCACGCAATGTTTAAAATGACTTTTAGCCACCGACCCAAGCACTTGCCTCAGTGGCTAAAACTATTTACCCGAATATAAGTCGAGCCCCCCCCCCTTTCAGCCCAAAATTAGGGCGGAAAAAGCTAGGCTTATATTCGAGTATATACAGTAATAGGTAGTCCATCATTGAGGGAAAGCCTGCCTGAAGAGAAAGGTCTTTGCCTGTTTCCGGTAAGATGTCAGAGATGGGGCAGTCCTGGCCTCTAGTGGGAGGAAGTTCCAGAGTCTGGGTACCACAGCTGAGAAGGCCCTTTCATGGGTTCCCATGAGACGTACCTGTGAGGGTGGCAGGATGGAGAGAAAGGTCTCTCCTGATGACCTTAACACCTGAGCCGCTTCATACTGTGAGATTCGATCTTAGAGGTAGCTAGGACCCAGGTTATACAGTATGTTGTAGGTCAAGGTCAGCACCTTGAATTGTGCCCGATAACTGATTGGCAGCCAGTGGAGCTACATTAATAGGGGTGTAATGTGATCTCTGTACCCACCCCAGTCAGCAATCTGGCTGCTGAATTTTGGATCCATTGCAGTTTCCTGAGACTTTTAATTGGTAGCCCACATAGAGTAGTCTAGCTGGGACATCACTAGGGCATGTATCATAGAATCATAGATTTGGAAGAGACCTCAAGGGCCATCCAGTCCAACCCCCTGCCGTACAGGAACCCTCATCATAGTATTTCCGACAGATGGCCATCCAGCCTCTACTTCAGGAATGTCCAAACTTCGGCCCTCCAGATGTTTTGGACTGTAACTCCCACAGTCCTTTGCCATTGGCATTCTAAGCTTAGAATTCTGGGAGTTGCGGTCCAAAACATCAGGAGGGTCGAAGTCTGGACATGCCTGCTCTACTTAAAAAACCTCCAAAGAAGGAGAATCCACCACCCTCCGTGGCAGCATATTCCACTGCCGAACAGCTCTAACTATCATGAAGTTCTTCCTAATGTTCAAATGGAATCTCTTTTCCTGTAGTTTGAAACCATTGCCCCGAGTCCTAGTCTCTGAAGCCATGAAAAACAAACCTGTTCCCTCTTCAATATGATATCCCTTCAAATATTTAAACATAGCTATCATATCCCCCCTCAGCCTTCTTTTTGAAAAGCTAAACATTCCCAGTTCCCTAAGCCGTTCCTCATAAGACATTTCTTCCATACCTTCAACCATCCTGGTCGCCCTCCTCTGCACCCACTCAAGGTTGTCAACATCCTTTTTAAATTGAGGTGCACAGAACTGGACACAGTACTCCAGGTGGGGTCTGACCAGAGTAGAATAGAGTGGTACTATCACTTCCCTTGATTTAGACACTATGGTTCTGTTGATGCAACCAAGAATCGCATTGGCTTTCCTGGCCGCCACATTACACTGCTGTGTGTGTGTGTGTGTTGTGTCGTTACAGTCGTGACTGACTCTTCGTGACTCCATGTCCATGGAGTTTTCTTGGCAAGAGTACTGGAGTGGCTTGCCACTTCCTACTCCAGGCGCCTACAGCACCTGGTATTCCCTGGTGGTCGCCCATCCAAGTACTAACCAGGGCTGACCCTGCTTAGCTTCCGAAATAAGCAAGATCGGATGTGCTTAGGGCATCTAGGCAAGACTCCCAGATCCCTTTCACAGTTACTGTTTTCCAGCCAGGTATCTCCCATCCTATATCTGTGCAATTCATTCTTTTTACCTAGATGCAGGACCCTACATTTCCCTCTTTTGAAACCCATTCCATTAGTTTTGGCCCAGCACTCTAATCTGTCAAGGTCATTTTGGATTTTCATCCTATCCTCTAGGGAATTAGCAACCCCTCCCAATTTGTTATCATCTGCAAATTTAAGTAGAATACTCTCTATTCTTTCCTCCACGTCATTAATAAAGATATCACCATGACCAGATCTGGTTTCTCAAGAAAGGGGTGTAACTTGCGTACTAGCTTTAATTGTGCACATGTAATCCTGGCCACAGCCATGACCTGGGCATCCAAGCTCAAGGATGAGTCCAAGAGCACCCCCAAGATGTGTACCTGTTTTTTCAATTGGAGGGTGACCCCATCCAGTACAGGTTGTATCCCTATCCCTTGTTCTCCCTTTCAAATGACTAGAAGCACCTCTGTCTTGTCTGGGTTTAGTTTCATTTTGTTCATCCTCATCCAGTTCATTACTGCAGCTAAACACGCATGTAAAGTTGAGATACCCTTAGAATCCAGAGGTGACGAGAGGTAGAGCTGGGTATCATTGGCATACTGGTAGCACATAACCCCCAAAGTCCTGATAATCTCCCCCAGTGGTTTCATAGTAGATGTTAAATAACATAGGAGACTGAACAGAACCTGGGGGACTCCACAGGTCATGGTGTCAAACATGAATAACCTAATACTACTTTCTGCATTCTTTCCTGCTGTGACAACTCCCTGGAAACAGGAGTAATGAATATACAAATCATCAGCCAATCCCAGCAGGAGGGCGGGGAATAGTATGATATAAAAAGGGTGGAGCCTAGTCAGTTGAGGCAGTTCAGTTAAGTTGAGTTAAGTTGAGGCAGTTAGGTTGAGTGAGTGCTGGGAGAGAGCACTGCTCTGCTGGAGTTCTGTCAGGCAGTGAGAGCTTTACTGTTTACTAGCTATTAAAGACAGGGAGGCTTGAAGAGTTGATTAAATCTATTATATGTTAAAGGCAACGCATACCAACTTCGGTCATTGTTATATTTATTTATTTTCTCAATAAACTTCATTATTATTTTTATATTATACATCTGAGTCTGTCCCAATTCATAAGGTGACGATTTAAAATGTGGCAGCATTACCAAGTGAATAAAAGGTGGCAGCATTACCATTTCCATCACAATTACACGTGTAAAAGGGAGGTGTCGTCACAATTTGGTGGCAGAGCGGTGGGATGTCGAAATAAACCCAGTCGTGCCTTTGAAAACCCAGTCTCTGAAATGGGGTGACGTCACACCTGCAGGAAGGACTTTAATGCAGTATCCCCAATTCCCATTTCAGAGAGACGAGTCAGGAGGATGCCATTTTCTATATTGTCAAAAGCAGCTGAGAGGTCTAGTAAAACCAAAAGGGATGCCGATCCCCTATCCATTTCCCTATGTAAGTCATGTACCATTGCAACCAGTGCTGTCTCAGTCCCACAGCCAGGCCTAAAGCCAGACTGAAATGGATCCAGGTAGTTTATCTCATCCAAAAACCTCTGGAGCTGTGAGGCCACAACTCACTCTAGGACTTTCCCCAAGAATGGGATATTCAATACTGGTTGGTAATTGTTCTGTATCGTTGGGTCTAAGGAGGGCTTGTTTAACAGTGGTTTTACTATTGCCTCCTTTAGGCATGCCAGAATCCTGCCCTGTTGTAAGGAGGCATTCACTACTCTTCCTAACTGGTCTGCCATACCTTCTCTGGCAGCTTTTATGATCCATGAAGGGCAAGGATCCAACACACATGTGGTGGCCCTCATCTCCCCAAGGATCCTGACCACATCATCCAGCTGTAGGACTGAAAGTCATCCATTAATACAGGACAAGCAGGGCAGGGCGTTTTATTTACAGGGTCTGGATAAATAGCAACATCCAAGGTAGCCTGGATCTGTTCAATTTTACCTGCAAAGTGTTGTGTAAATTCTTCACAGCGCAGTACAGAGTGGTCTGTGTTATCCACTTGTGGGTCAGTGTGTAGCAGACTTTTGACTATTCAGATAAACTCTACTGGGAGATTTTGTGCCAAATCAATGGTGCTTCCACTGCCTTGGAGTAAGCCTTCCAAAGGCCTTTCACTGTTTCTTTGTTTGTTTCACTCTGAGTTTTCCGACAGCCCTTTCACCTCTATGGGCCACTCATTTCCGTTTCAATTTTGCCAGCTCCCCAGTAAACCAAGCAGCCAATGTGGGTCTATTTAGGGGAAGGAGACGTTTAGGAGCTATCTGGTCAATGGCTTTGCTCATTTCCCCATTCCAGAGATCAACCAAGGATTCAATAGAATCACCCATCAGATAGGTAGGGAACTCGTCAAGGGTGGTTAAAAAATCATCTAGATTCATCAACCTTCTGAGACATGTTACTTTTGTCTGCCTTCCCACTCTGGCCAGGCTCTGAGGTACACCAAGCCTAAAGCACACCATATAGTGGTCTGTCCAGGACAATGGGACTACAGAAAGTTCCTTTACCTTAATGTCCCCACTGTTCATATCAGGGGAGAAGACCAGGTCTATGGTGTGGCCTGCAGGATGGGTTGGGACAGATACCATTTGGGCCAGGCCCATTGTTGACATGGAGGCCATGTCACCCCTGACAGAGCTGACCCAGCATGGATGTTAATGTCCCCCAGAACAATGAGCTGAGGGGACTCCACCATCAGCCCTGTTATCAGTTCAATAAGCTGAGGTAGAGAAGTTGTTGTGTCACGGGGAGGGCAATACACCAAGAGAATTCCTATTTTATCTCTGGCTCCAACTTTTAAGAACATACATTCAAAACCAGGAAATTGGGGAACATAGCACCTAGCAAGAGGGATGGCATTGCGGTAGACTATTGCCACCCCGCCAGCCCATTCCCCTGGTCTTGCCTGTTGTTCCACAGAGAAACCTGGAGGACAGAGCTGAGTTAGGATGACACCCCCAGGCTCATCCAGCCAAGTCTCTGTAATGCACGTGAGGTCAGCACGTTCTTGCAAGATAAGGTCCTGAATGATTGTTGATTTCAATTCACTGACCTTTCATTTACCAGCAAAGTTTTCAGCCCAGGGATCCTATCACCACATACCAGTTGCAGACTATGAGACCAGTGCATTGGTGTACGACCATCCGTCCAGGAGAACCATGACTGGGTCGCACCTGCTATGTCTCACAAAGAAGGGAATCGTACTTGCGTGTACTGCAATGCAAGTAGATCTGGCTTAGGGTTAAGGTGGGTTAGTGCAAGGGCTAGGGTTAGGCTAGTGATGGGTAAGGTTACGGTGGGCTACTGGGTTGCACCTCTGGGTGCCTCTCTGACCCACTAAGAAGACAGTCTGTGACGTATGGGTAAGGAGTCAAGGATTAGGGTTAGGGTTAGGGGGCTAGGGCAGGTTTTAGGGGGCTTTTTGGCACATCCCAGAAGTCTCCATGGCCAAGTGGCCATGCGATTGGTGGGATGGCTCCAAAAATTTGCATGGTCGTCCACTCCCACATGGCTGGCCACTCGGCCAGCCCATCATTGCGCAGGTGTAAATAAAATAAAATAAAATAAAATAAATGGAGGACAGAGGAGGAGAGGAGAGACATTTTGTTGCAAGAAAAAACCCACTGCTACTGTGAAAAATCTGGCAGTTTATAAATTTTCACGTGTTTCTGTTGTGCTTGTGTGTTTTTGGACCACAATTTCAAAAACAATATTGCGTTCGCTGCCCCATTTTGGATCCCCCGCCCGCACCGCATGGCATGGCGAGTCCGGCTGCCCAGGACGGGGGGAAGGCGGGACCCCCCCTCCAGAAACCACCCCTCCGGTAGGTGCCCTGCGCCCTTAGTCAAGCAGGCATTTTTCCGCCTGCTTTTTTGGCCCGGGAATGGGTGGGGGGAGAGTTTAAAAGTTTTTTCCTGTGCCGTCCGTGCTGCTTGCTTGCGCTTTAATTGCGGCGGCCGGCGGTGAGACTGGGCTTTTTGCTGGCTGCGAGCCTGCGGCGAGTCCCACCAGAGCAGCCCAGGACGGGGGATGGGGGGAGAGGCCGGGGACCTCCAGAAACAACCCCTCTGGTAGGTGCCCTGAGGCACGGCAGGCATTTTTCCGCCTGCTTTTTGGCCGGGAACCGGGTTTTTTTAACTTTTAAAAACTTTTTTTCTGTGCCGCGTGGCATCGCGCGATCGCGCGATGCAAGGAACAAGCGCGACAAATCAGACCAAAATTGTTCGTTCGTCGGTTCGAGCTCGAAGTCTGGCGGAGTAATTCCCATTACTGTTTCCGTAGAGTAACGGAACCGAGTAACGGAAATGGAAACGGGAATACCGCTAAGTCGTGCCCATCTCTAGTTATCAATACTGTAGTCCTTCCTTCTTCTGTAGTGCTGAGGAATGTTATAATAGTCATGTCTTCCATTACCCAAAACAGTAACAAATAACAATAGGTTTTCCTACATTATCTTGCATATTGTTTTACCCCAGTTTTGGAGCAATCTCTGTGGTGCCAATTGTGGCACCAATTGTGGTGCTAACTGCTTTGAACCACACATGCAAAGACATTTCATTTTTCTGCTAGAACTGTAACATTCTCCATTGCTTGTTGCACACCATTGTTTCTTATATGGAAATAGTGCATGCTAGCCCTTTGACCTCTAGCTCTACTGCAAACTGCAAGATGGAACAGGCATCCCACTATGTTTCTGTAGCTTCCAGCTGTTTCACTCCATCCTCTGCACATCCTAGATTTGAGCGGTAATGCTTTTTCTGTCTCCTGTACTGTTGCTGTCCAGTTTTATGCAGTATAAATATGTAGTGTACTGTTGTTGAATGGAAGGAGTACTTTAGGGCCTGAAGATCAAATCTGATGATAACCTTTCTGTCCCCAATATGTCTGTGAAGATTCTCAGTCATCCAGGTGAGTTTGTCTGGAAGTTTATCTGTCCCCACTTCTGCTGCAAAAAGTAGCTCAAGAAGCAGGAAATAGGAAGTTTCTGTCCCAATTCCTGCCCTTCCTTGTCCTGGCTGAAAGGTCAAACATTTTAAAACAGTTTGTTATTATTTCTGATATGCACTCATGTCATAGCTATTTGTGTTTTTAACTAAACTTGCCTGATTCACATCTTCCCAGACAAATATGTGAATTCGGATGCAGTTATTTGGAAGGTTCTGAGCTTCTGTGAAGTTGTAATAATGAAGATGCAGCTGATCAAAATGTATAAACAAATGCATATTATATGTTTAAAAGTATAGCATGGTAGCAATAACCTCCTCAGCAGCCTCACTGGACACACTTTGAGCTGGTGGATTCTTCTTTTGTTTTTACTTGAACCCTGAGAGCTACCAGTTGCAAAGTAGGTACTCTTAGAATTAAAGCAGGCCAAGGCCATAAATTTTGTTTAGAGTAACCAGAATCAAATAGACTTTTCAGGCTTCTCGCTATTCCATTTGATCCTCACTATTGGTTACCACCACCTCCACCTCCACCAAGCTTTCTTCTTTTGAGCTTTGCAACTGAGGACAGGCAAGAGTAACTTTGTTTGCTAATTTATTAAGAATTCGAGGTCCATGGTGATGAACTGCAAGTTATCCAGAGATCTGTCAATGGATTCTGATGTACCCTTTGCCCATCTTTGTTTATAGAGTGCCTCTTGTGGATAGACCTATGTGACCACTATACAGGCTTGTAAGCCACTTCTATATTGGGTACTGAGTGGGATAAGATGGATCACACCGAACATAAGATGGACCTGACCAAAGGCCTGTTTAGTCCAGTGGTCTGCTCCCACACAGGCCAGCCATGTGCCTATGAGAAACCTATGATCAGCACATGAACACAGTGGCACATTTCCATTCATGTTTACCAGCAACTAGTACAGTATTTGCAAGCCTCCTGTCTGTGATGTCAGATGTAATGTATCATGACAAATAGCCATTGGCAACAGTCAAAAGTGATTTCTGAACCCCAGGCTGTAACTGGTGGATTCTTAAGAAGAAACCAGCACCCATAAGTTCATGAAAAGCTGAGTTTTTGAATACAGATATTGTTATTTCCCCTGGTTAATTGAGATTTGATGAATGCCTTGTAGAAGCATGGAAAATAAACATTTTCCTATGTACAAAATCAGACCTTCCAGCACCATATTTCAAGCAAACCATTTTTTCCTGGAAGCTTTCTTGGTTAGGATTCTTAGAAGGCAATGTTTCCAACAGGTCACATGTTCTCTGCAGTATTTTGGGTAGTCTTAAAAGATTGGAGTTGGGGTGGGATGGCGCCAACAGTACTGGGTTGGCAAATCATCATTTAAAATGGTTGCCTATTTTAGTAATGGTTAGAATTTAGAGCTTTACAAATATCAAGTAAGATGGCATTCAAAAATCAAAATCAGAAGGTTTTTAAAAATACAGATGTGTGAACATTAACATTTTAGTTAATTCGTAGAAAAACATTAGTCAAAAATCCAACCAATCATGAGAATTTTTTAGGTTTTGTTCAGGAGTGCAGCACAGTGGCCAAAGACACATGGTATGGTAAGTCAATGAACTACTGGAGCTCTGCTTTCAGTTGATGACCCCGTGCTCATGCCTGCTGCCTTCCTTGCTGTGTGAGAAGCTCAATGAATCCTTCCATGCTGTGTGAGAAGCTCAATGTGTCACAGAGTGTCACTGTAATTTGTTTATCGTGTTTCCTGAACATTGATTTCTCTTATTTGTATTGTTCCCCCATCCCACCCAAACAAACTCTGGATTCTCTCTCTATTATTTATTCTAGGAGAAGTAAACCAGATGGAAAGTGCCTGCATTCAGAGGACACCATTAGCCTTACGTTCACATGATCACTAAAATCCGCTGCAAAGTGCTTGCAGATGTGGAGCATAAAATCATTTTCCCATGAGCAGCAAACTTAAAAAAAAAATAAAGTGCGACCACGCCCACTTAAGCGCGACCCGGCGCATTTTACAAGTACCTGGTCTCAAGATGGTAAAATCCTTGTCGCTGTTCCGATGTGGATTTTAAACCAGTACATGAGTTTGTGAGAAAATGGAAAATCTGCACAAAAACCCTTTCGCTCTCATTCCGGTGCCTTTCATTTAGTTATTGATTTATTTATTTTGAACTGGCACAAGTACAGGATACCGGTACGGTGGAAGCTATTTGTCATATTCCTATCGCAAGCAGGCACTCCCTGCCCCATGTGGTACATGCCTGGCCCTCCTCTGCCTTCTGTATGTTTTTTTTTTTCCTTTTTAACAGCAAGGTATTCCTAATGGGCTTCCCTTCCTGCTACAATTAGCTGCTGCTGACTGGAGGAAGCATGTTGGCGGAGGTGGAGGTGAGCTCACATTTTTTTTCTTCCTCCCCCCATTAATCCACAGCGGACAGAAACACAGAATCGGAGTGCGGAGGGTGGGAACACAGGAATTGTGACATCAACCATGTGACTGCTGGCGGGGGATTCGCATTTAAGTTTTCAGCAGATTTTAGTTGCTGTGTGAAAGCGGCCTAAGCAATGGGCACTAGAATGCTGCTCATTACCGATACTTCAGTGTTGGATGCCTGGTTTATATTTTAATGAAATTTTCCAGCTGTGTTCAGTGCCTGAGATTTTGGCCTTAGCTCCCAATGTTATTGAGTGAGGAGGAAAACAAGCACATTTTAATTCTTCCAGTAGAAACCAACAGGACTAAAAACTGTCCATATTTGTTATAATTTATTTTATGCTTACCCCATTTTTAAACAATGTAATTTAAAGGTGCCAAATAAAAATTAGATTTAGTCTAGCAGACAGCAAGCTGAAAACAGCTAAAACAGCAGGATAAACAATGGACTAAAAGTCATTTACAAAGCTTAGTTAAATGGAGCTTACATAGGTGTTGACTGACCCAATTCAAACTAATTTAATGGGCTATAGTACTTGCTACTTTCTACTTTCTACTGGATTTCAGTCACAAATAACTAAAACGTTCTCCATCTACTTTTGTTTTAGCAGAAATCAGTCTAATGCAAAACACTGTGCGTAAATAATCCACTTATTGTCAGCTATTAGATATTTATACAGTGAAAAATGTCTGACAGCCATTTTTCTACTAATTTCCTACACATCTCATGAACTTTTATTGAAGGATTATGATGGTTTGTCTCTCACTGCCATAAACAACAGAAAATGGTATATTTGCACTTCTTTAGGATGCAAAGGATTAATGAACGTTTTGCCGTAGTTTTTACAGACGTTTAAAAATAACTTGTTTTTCCTTTCAAAGAAACAACCAAAAAATAAAGAGGAACCACCAACTGCTTTTATGTTACACTCCTAGTATCTGTCCCTGGGTTTTGCATCACCTGAAGTGTATAAAATGCTGGGGGAACACAACAAAGAGTTGGTTTCTCTCAACCTCAGAAAATTGTGTCACATTGACGTCTTCTGTCAATATTCACTAAACCATAACTGAAGGTCGCTTTTAGAAGGACAGACGCATGGGAAATAATGGCTGAAATTTTGGTATTTGGCTTTAGAAGGCCTGTAACTTCCAGTCCTTTCTTAAGAGGCTACGAGACAGCCAGCAAAGTGGTTGATTTTTTTAAAAAATTGGTGGCTAGGAATGGGATAAAAGTTAAGAATTTTCTTAGGCTAAGAAACATGATTTCAGTCCCTGAATTACAGTGGACTTGCATTGCTTTCTGCTGCCTCTTACATCTTGCTTACATTGGTGAACCACATGCTGCTCTTTTGCAGCACCCAAAGCCTACTGTTCAACAAGCCAACTGCCCTGTAGAGAAGTACCTCTGCTGGCACTGTTGGGTGACTGTTGCTCATATGGTCATAGCAAAACAGTGTAGGCAGAATGCAGTCAGCGGCATTTGTCTCATGATGCTTACTCTGGAGGGGGGACATTCTCAGAGTGCAGCACTGAGAGGGGAGAGGGCCCAAATTTTCCAGCTTCTTCAAAGGCATAGCCTAATCTTGGCCCTCAGTATCCTACTGAGAGGTCCTAGAGAAGCCAAGACAAAGCTACTCAAACAACATCCACCTTTTTGTAGGGCATCATTCTTCAACACAATCCCAAACAGGTCCCTTGTAAAACCAGTCTTGTTTTTCCTTGTTTTCAGAAAATAAATACACACAAATAACACAAAAGGTACAACAGCTAAACTTGCATATTGATGCTAAAGTGCAAGTAATTTTTTTCAGGTTTACACTTTTTAATTTATTTTCTACACTAAATTACATAAAACAAATATATTGCTTGTCTCCTGTCGTGCTACCCCTTCAATCACAGTTTCCCCCAACATTTGAGCCCAATATAATTCATATGTCCATTCCCAGTTTAAATGAGCATACTTTCATACTTAGTTTCCTTATGATGTCATCCCAAATTTTCCTCTTTTGGCACCCATATTAAGTAAGACAGATGTGTTTATCATATTCCATGGACTTGGCACATCTAAGGGTTTAGCCTGCACCATTCTTGTCATGTTTGTCTTATGTTGAGATCCGCCCTTTGGTCTGGTCTAATCTCTTAATTCGAGAATCGAGATTATTTCAGTAGATTTTTTTTAATATTTTGTGAATTTGGCATATCCAAAGATTTATCCTGCATCAATCTTGTTGTATTTGTCTGTAGATTTAGACCAGCTGTCTGTTTTAGCTCAATCTCCTGATCAGAACTAAATTCAGTTTTTCTAGAGACCCAGTGTTCCACCACTCAATCTTGAGTTATCTATTTTGTCTGTCTATGACTTTATCCGAATTGAAAAGCTCTGTATCTTCAGAGGTTGAGTCTGTGTAGATATCTATATTTTTTTGCAAACCAGATAGAATTATGTTGGCAAAATCTTCTTCTGAGATGTTCTCCCAATCCATTGTGTTGTATAGCTCACAAGAAAGGATTAATATCGCTTGTAATAGTTTCTGCCCCTTAGTTTCCAAAAAAGAGAGGTACAGAGGAGAGTAACTAGACCAGATTGAAGCCAAACCAGCAAGGAACAGCCTTTAAGCATTGTTTTCAAAACATTCGGCCTGTCCAAGGTCAGATAATGTTTTTTGAAAAAACAACTTTCCCAATGCTGCTCTTACAGTTAGGTATTAAAATTCAACATATAGAAAGCAGAGGCATAAGATAGCTTCTTTTAAATTTTGCCTTTAAATCCACCACATACAAAGAGCAGCAAAGGCATAACATATTTTTCCACAAAAAGAGAATAGGGAGAAATACATGTTCATGAAATAATGTGAAAACAGTCACTTCTGTGCTTGACTTTCAAAAGCATTCACCCCTTCTTTGCTAAAAGGCACTTCCTCAGAAAGGGGGGTGCTTGTTTGAATGAAATATTTTTCAGATGCCAAGAAGAAGCTTTGCATAGAAAGAGATAGAAACATTCTACTCATGACACACCTAATATTTACAGCTTTAATGTCTGGCACCGACAGCTCTGCCTTTGCCATAGCGAAGGTCTTCCTCTAGTGGGAGATGAAGAATTTTCATGCTTCCACAAAGTTTGCCAACACTCCCTTCATGGTCTACAGTTGCTGCCTCTTCTTCGTTTCCCCTCCAAGGAAACTTTACCCTTATTAGGGTCCCTTTATCTGGAGGAATTCAACTTGATAAGTTGGAGCACTTATTAAGCTGTGTTGCTGCAATATAGCCAGAACTGGAAATCTAAAGCGCATTTATTCTGGGACAGGCATATCTTGATTTGCCTAAATGTATACATTCTTGACCAAAGTCTCCTTCCCTTTGCATCTCTTTTGGGGACTAGAAAGCTGCACAGCAGCTCTTCAATAATGATATGAGGCAGTGTGTTTATACTAATCTCTGACTTTATTACAGAACATTACTGTCCATTGTTCCATTACCATCCTCTGTGTAATTAACTGTTTTTAAAAAAGTATTTTCTCCCATTTTTCCATCTTGGTTTGCTAATTAGATCCTGAAACTGAGAAGCCATGTAGCCTAACTGTGCTGTGAAGAACTCTTGAATTGCAGTGGCTTTCCTTTGTTGTTGTTGTTGTTGTTGCTGCTGCTGCTGCTGCTGCTGCTGTTGCTGTTGTTGTTGTTGTTGTTGTAAACTATGTCCACAAGAAGCAAATTAGAATCACGTTGAATCATACCAAAAAGAATATATGCCCTAGAACTGAGTCAGAAAAGTGTGCAATAGCTCTTAAAGGGGCAGCATGGATAGATCTAATAGAAATATATGTAAATGCCCATTGTTGGGTCTGAACCCAAGTGTATCAACAACAATCCAAAGACCAATATATATGCCCCTCTGGAGAGGCCCCTTCATGGCATCACATGAATTAGAACCTGGATCTCCCAAGTACCCTACTGATTCAGGCTTATGCTATGAACAATCCAAAACTTGCCTTTTTATTTTATTTTATTTTATTCTTTACTGTACCTTCCAGAATCCCCTGGAAAACAGGTGTTCTGAGTTCTAATTCTACTTGTAGCTTCTGAAAAGACAATAGCTGTTGATATAATATCCTAAGTCATGCCAAATGTTGCCTTCCTACTTGCCATTGAGTTTGTATCATAAATTTGGGGTCACACAATGTATGGCCTTTAGTGAATTATTTACCCAGTGAGTGATCCACTAAGTGTGGAACATTCCCCACTCAGCCAGAGGCTTGTACTTTTTTGTTGTAATACAGTCAACATTCTTTTAACACCCCCCCCCCCCCGAGTTTCAACAAGGACTTCTAGGTGCTTATTGAATTGGATCTTCAGCCAGGGAGGGGGACATTGAATGTGTTGCATTGTCTAATAAAACAAAGAAACACACACACACACACACACACACACACACACACACACACACACACACACACACACACACACACACACACACACACATACAATATACATAAATACATAAAATTATGTGGCGGGGAAAGGAAATAACAAGGTTGCAGTGCTCAAGATGAACAATAATCCAGCACTAAATAATTCAGTAACCCCAAAACACATTGGGACTCTTATCTTGGAATAAAGACCACCATGTGGCCACAAAGCAGGACAAGAACCGAGGGACACTTCACTGGTGTGACTGTGGCCTTATAAAAAGATTCTAAAATTGTGAGGCAATTTCCTTTCCCTTTCAGAGATTCTCCTTGGTTGGTTGTTGACTTGCTTTCTGGAATTGGCCTTTTCCATCTTTTTCATGGGACAATGGAAACCCACCCACCCCATTTTACCATAGGATGCTCAACAACATTCTGAAATCCATCGTCTGCCTCCTGAAAATTCTGACACTACAGCCGAGAAGCAGAAAGGATTCCCAGTGGGAATAAGAGGAAACTGGAGATTATTTCACAAGCAGAGATTCCCAAGGTTTGGCCACAGGGGAATGTTCTGGTTTAACAAGGAGAAGTTAATCATTCCTCTTTTATGGACGTCAGAAGTGCTACTTAATAAGCTCAGTTTTCCTTTAGGGGCAGGGTGGGCCAGGGGCTGTTGAAATTTCCTTCACTGGAATTAGAAGCCGCTACCTCTCTGCTGGAGGCAATCAAGTCCAAATAAGTATTCTGTTTTATCGGCTGGATTTGATCCATTGTTCATAGTGTCTCCCCAACAGATGCTTCCTCTCATGTAATTCTCACGAAGGAGAAGGCTTCAACCTTGTTTTGTTCAGTTCCCAATACTGTGAGGATGGAGAGGGAAAGATGCCAAGTTACCCAAACTTTCCTTCAACTCGTACCATGACAAAATAATATTCCACCCCCAGCCAGAAGTCTTGTTGCCTCTCCTTACAACAAGCTCCGTCTGTTCTCTGACAAATATGGCAGCAGCACTTCTTTCCTTCCCCAGTTCCCTAATAAACCACGAGTCCATTACTGAGTGACCTACTTATTGGGGCTGTTTAAATAATCCTCAATGTGACAGAGTAATTCAATGTTTTACAAGGAAGGACCGATGGACTTCATGTAAAAACATAACCTCTCAACAACAGCTGCCGAGGTGGAGAGGGTTGAAGGGGGGAAAGGGTGTAAATTAGTTATTTTCCGTATCAAAAATGCCGAGAGATCTTTGGATCTGATTTCTTTCCTTTAAAAAGCATTTTGTTTATTTATCACGTGGTGCAATTTTGATATTGAATCCGATGAAGAAAACAAGTACGCAAGGTTGATTTCAGTGCCAAATGATCTAGCTGTATTATTTTATTGGGCAGCAGCATTTTATGAGAGGTCATACCTCTCTTACATTAGTTGTTCTTTTTTAAAAAAGTAATAAAATGTTATCAACTATAATAATGGCCTGTACATACATATCAATGTTAGTTAATGTTATGTCCAAAAAGATTTCAATTGGAGTTGGCCTCAGTAGAACAGATGTTCTTGTATGGCTGAAATGGCATTCTCTCCTGACCATTGATTAATAAATGGTGTATATTCATCTTTCTCGCTTTGATATGCATGTGTTTTTCTAATGCCAAGAGCTTGTAAAATTCAACTACAATGACCAGGAACATAGTTTTCAAGTATAGTACTGTACATATCCACAAATGCACAGCTTTCTCTAATGCAAAATTAATTCTCCATAACACAGCCAAATGAAAAGAGGTTAGCACTGGATAGCCCTACATCATATTACCTAAAAGAAGCAACATCGGAGGTGCATCCCCAGGCTTTTGCTGAATTGGCAATTTTCTTGAAATTGTGTGGTTTACTCTAAGAATTTATGCTGGCAAAAGTAAAGGAGAAAAAGAGGTGGGACAGGAAGGAGAATACTGTATTGTAGCAGTTTAAAGAATAACAGATTCAAAAATTAAATCTGGTATAACATCCCCACTTTCTTTTTCCTCATTACTTTTGCCAACCTCTTTGCTGCTCCTTTGGAAATACAAGGATCTCTGTTAACCCTCATTTTATTGGATCATCTTCCTGCAAAGATCAGGGGAACCTTAACAGGAAAAGCAAGAAGGGTGAGGGTTCAGGAAGTAGCCAGCTGGCTCCCATATTATAGCCACTGAGGTAGAGATGGAGAAATAGTTAATTCATCTCTAAACTACTCCACCGTAGCTTAAGCAAACACTGTACTGTAAAGCTTCCCTACTTAGAGTGGGTAGTATAATGGCAGCTGCCTATGGCAGCTCTAAGTCTGGACTGAACTAATGAGCACAATTCTAGGGACCCCACAATACCAACAGCCTGAAATGATGGTGATGAGTGGCACCTTTTTCCTTTCAGTCAGTCAGTCAGTCAGTCAGTCAGTCAGTCAGTCAGTCAGTCAATCAATCAATCAATCAATCAATCAATTGTACAACAGACCTCAACCCACCTACCCACAAGTGTGTAGCATTGAGGAGTGACACACCAGACATCTCCACTGTCTACATTCACCCAGAGCATTCCTGAACAATTAATTAAAAATAAGGTTTCTTTTTCTTCTGCAGTTTTAAGGAAAGTGGGGGGAAATTGTTGCTTGCCGCGGGGAACCACGGGGAAGAACTGGATATACAGGAAGGAGAAGCAACAGGGAGGCAAGGAATGCTCTTACATTGCCACTAAGGAAAGTGTCACCGTAGCCAAACCAGACGGCTGAGGGGATGGGGCAGCTGGTGCACCTGCTTCCAAGGACACATAGGTACTCCTGATGACTGCCAACACCTGGGCAGCCAGACTCAGGGATGAGTCTAGGAGTACACCCAAATGGCATGCCTGGATTTTCAAGAAGAGTGTAATCGCATCCAGCACAGGTAAAGTTCCCGTTCCTTCCTCTGCCTTCTGATTGATCAGAAACACCTGTGCATATGTCAGGAGTGAAGGTGCGATCAGACAAGCAATTGTCCCATCTCTTCCTCTCTCTGGCAGTCCTGTATTATGAATGTGCCATATAACAGACAAAGGAAATCTATGTCTGTGCTCAGAATAATCACACACGCACACACATACACACACACATCACACACGGAAGCCAGATCCACAACCTGTGGTGTTTGAATATTCAGCCAGCCTTGTTTTCATCCATAGCACTGCTAGTGTTCATATTTTCCTTATCTATTTTGTTGCCCATCTAGTTTATTTCATTTAGATAGTTTGTTCTGAAAAACTTTTTTTTTAGTGATAAAACCTGCAATCTTAATTACGATCCTTCACAGTACATTTGTTACTTCAGATGCTGGCACATAACTTTCCCATCATCATACCCATCTTACTTCAGCTAAAACCCTGCTGCTTAGCATAGTAAATTGCACTGAAGTAGAGACATTGAATTAAAGGGGATTTAGTGAATCTATTCCTTTGTGAGTTCCATAGGTTCAAATGGGTCTACTCTGTTAGTATTTGAGGAAGCCCATTTGAAGCCATGAGGCATCTGGTGGGGCCACTGTGAGATACAGGAAGTTGGACCAGATGGGCCTTTGGCCTGATCCAGCATGGCTCTTCTTATGTGACATGCCATCTTGTATCCTTCTACGTCCAATTACACCCACCATCAATATATTTCACAATACTGTACTGAAATATTTAAATATAACTGCAAGATAAAGTGTGGTGTTTTCCCCCTCAATTATGGGGGGTGGGCACTTGAGTTCTTTAAGAGGATGATTGATAGAATGTAGGCAAGAGATATGAAAAACAAGGTTACATTCAAACATCAGAAGCAGACATTAAAGGCACTATATCGTATTCGGGCAGATGTTAAAGCCACCACAGACATGAAAGCAAACCTTTCTCTTCTTCCAGTGTCACTCACCCTGAGACCTCTCTTCTTGCCTGGAGACCTGAGTAGCACAGCGATTCCCCAAGGGGAAGTGTTCTGAAATTTTTTTTACTCAGGGAATGTTCCCACTGAAAAGGAACATGTAATGCACTGCTTGGCTTCAGACAGACTCCTGTATATTGCAGAACTTCCCAAATACCCTCATATAGGAAACAGACTACCTGAATGCATCAAGCTTTGACAATTTCAGAACGTCACCAAAAATTAGCCTGGTGAGTATATTCTTTATTTATGTATTTATGTCAGTTATTTATGTGCTGCCTTCCCCACCCCCAAAGGAGACTCAAGGCTGTTCACAACAGATAAAACAACAGCTTTTAAAAATAATATGCTCACACTTAAACATACTGTATACTTATTATTAAAAATCCAGTTTGAAAAGAAGTCAGAAACATTAAAACCAGCATTCCTGAGATAACATACTGCTTAAAAGCCTGCCTGAAGAGGAAGGTGTTTACCTGACAATAGAAGGACAAGAGAGAGGGGGCCACTTGGCTTCTTGGAGCAGGGCATTCCCAAACCGGAGAGAAGCCACTGAGAAGGTACTCTCTTGCGCCCTCACCAGATGGATTTTTAAAGGAGGTAGAATGGATAGAAGGACCTCTCGTATCACCCCATATGAAAGGCTCATGTTGGGTGACACGATCGTTCAGTTAGCCTGGACACAAGCTACAGTGGACCCTTGTATAACAAACGGTTTGTATAACATAAAATCTGTATAACATAAAAAATTCTGGAGATAGGGGAAATTAGCTTAACAGAATCACCTATGGGGTGAATCCGTACAACATAAAATGGGATTACTCTGTTTTAAATGCATTCCTATGGGAAATCTATATAAAGGAAAATTTGCTTAACATAATTTCATTTGGAACGAATTAATTCCTTTATACAAGATACCACTGTATATAGGTTCTTACAGGCAATGGCCAGCACTTTGAATGGGGTTCAGAAATAGACTGGTGGTCATTGAAGCTGTTGCAATAAGGCAGTTACGTGCTCCCTATGACCAGCACCAGTCAACAGTCTGGCTGCAGCATTTCGGACCAGCTGAGGTTTCTGAACACTCTTCAAAGGCAGCCCCATGGAGAGTGTATTGCAGTAATCCAAACGAAATGTAACTGAGACATATGTCATTACAGCCAGATCAAGACATCTCAAGGAACGGGCTCAAATGTGCAAATGCACTCCTGGCAACCACTGAGACCTTAGCATCCAAGTTCAGAATTGAGTCCAAGAGTATACCCAAGCTGCAGACCCAACTTCTCGGGGGGGGGGGGAAATAACACCATACAGAACAGTATTTGAATGGAAGATCACCGGGGAATGCCAGGAGTTTCCAAGTACAGCTACGGAAGAATACTCTTCGAACCCCTAGAGAACAGATACTAGTCAGAGTTGACAACACTGGACTAGAGGGACCAGTAGTCAGATGCAGTCTGTTTTGTCTTGTATTCTGTGATGCCCACCCTTCATTTCTGAGCCTTCTTTGTCTTCTGTTATGGAGATGGCATCATCACGAACCATTCTGGGCAAAGTGCCACAGGAGAACGGTTTGTGCCTGCTGGACTTTTTCTCATGTACAAGGACTGTTCTGGGCAGAGAAGAAATTTTAGAACAATTGTAATCTAAAGGAAGGAGAATTTGGAAGGGGGTGGTTTTCTTGCCATTTGTCTCAATGAAAAAGGATATCCTCCCTGAACAAGGCCACGGGCTTCAGCTATTTCCCCCATAAGTTACCCTGACAATATTTCTGCAGATTTTCTGCTGAAAACTCCCAGAGGAAGCTACAAGAATGAACTGCGAGCCAACCAGTTCTGATGTCCTATTAAGGACGGACAAGATGTTTCCTGGAATGATTCCTGTGGGTGCAGTGAAAGAGGCAAGACGAGTGGGTGGCCCTTTCAGGAAATCATCTTCATTTCCATCCTGAAATGGGTAGATGGAAACCCTCCTTGTTCTTTGGTCACTCCTGAGCCTGGTCCAGAAGTGAACCGATTCTACCACCCATTCCAAAACTGAAACATTTCCCCTCCTCCAAGGCACAACGCTCAGGAAATGAAAATGCACCTGCAGCTCCCCTTTAGTCTACAAGTGAAAAGAAGAGCGGAGAAGGGCTGGGGGGTGGGGGTGGGGGGTTGGCCTTGATCTTTGACCCTGGAAAAGAATGTGGACCCTACCAAAGACTGAGAAGCCATAACTGCCACCTCAGTATCCTGTCTGGAGAAAAGCAACATTTCACTTGCGGGACCCTTAGAATGGACAGCAAGGTAAAAAAATCTATTCAATAAATTTAAAAAGCAGCCTTAGAGATAAAATGCCCATGTGTTGTCACTCCCAACCTATCCTCAATTATCATTGTGTCTGAGCTGTGTCATTACAGTCGTGATCAACTCTTTGTGACTCTATGTCCATGGCGTTTTCTTTGCAGGAATACTGGAGTGGCTTGCCAGTTCACACTCCAGGCACCTAGAGCACCTGGTATTCCCTGGTGGTCTCCCATCCAAGTACTAACCAGGGCCGACTCTGCTTAGCTTCCAAAATCAGGCGATATCGGATGTGCTCAGGGCATCTAGGCAGTTTAGACATAAATTGCCTCATAATGTTACACTATGGGTCCATCTAGGCCATTGTTGTCTTCTCTGGCTGGCAGAGGCTCTCCAGGCTTATAGGCTATAAGCCACTGCTGCTCCGCTACCTCAGATTCTAAAGAAAGTCTGAACAGAGTTTGGTAAACTAGTTTTCCTTTCAAAGACCTTGTGGCATTGTGGGAGTGAAGGATGGCTTCACCACAGGTAATGAACAGCTCCTTATTAGTAGGAGCACACAGAGAGAGGCACCACCCTGGCTGGGCTGCTTATATAGCCATCACTGCAGGTGACAACCAATCCAAAGGTGGACCCAGAGTGAATGTAGATGGAGTACAACCAACCAACCAGTCAGAAGGTGGATCCAGATGAAACACAACCAACCAACCAATCAGGAGGTGGATCCAGAGCTAATGCAGATGAAGTATAAACAACCAATCAGGAGGTGGATTGAGGCTGAATGTAATGGAGTGGACCTGAGTGAGAACTTTACCCTTTTACAATCAATACACAACAGACCTCATGCAGAGTACACTTCATAGCAAAATAAGAAGTCAACAGAAGTCCAGTTCCAGTTTTGTAATAAGATGGATGAGTATGTAAGAAGGCTGAGGGCAGACTACAAATTAAAATAAAAGTTTACAGGAGTGGCCATACTTTTATTGCGGAAGAAACTTTGAAAGCTGTTAATCCAAGAGGTCACAAACAGAAAAGGCACAAGTGACATGTGCTACAGTCACCAAATCTCCAGTCTGCAGTCCATGCAGTCCCCCCAAGTAAAATCTCCTAGCTCTGTTCTATTCATTATGGCAGCCCATTGTTTTCATTATGATTTAACACAGACGTATGTTAAATGCGTATGCTAGAACTTAATTCACATGATGGTGTAACTGGTGGTTAAACGTCAATAGGTGTACAAGGGCAGAATAAACTGCTGATGTAGAAGGAGGTGGAATAAGGAATGTGCATGTATGTTATGCTGGAGGAAGTGTCATGGCTTCTCCCGAAGCATTGTGGTACCTTCTGGTAAGGATGCTATGAATTGTGCAAAGATCACCTTCTAACACAACTGTGCTTTTTCAAAATTCTCGGGGCGGGGCGGGCGCGGGGAAGAATGGCTATTGAAACTGGTTTAAGGCTGTAATAGACGAAGACCTTTACCATAAAAATGGGCATCAAACCCTCTGAAAATGTTTCATTAGGAAATAAATCTAATTGAAAGCAGGTTTTGTGGCTATCACTGGAATTTTTCAACTAACATCTAAAACCAAGTCTTGCAACATCTTCTTTTATTAGTAGTAATATTTCCTTGGCTATGCATTTCATTAGAAGGCAGTCATTGAGCAGTCACAGGTCTTTCTTAAAGAAAAAATTAACATCCCTTGTCATTTCTGCTGTATATCATGTCAAATCAGGGCAAAAGGCCTGATAGAAGCCACATGGAAACAACACTTTATCCTTGCTCTGCAACAATGTATGTGATATGTGATAAAAGGTGACCCCACATTTAATACTGTATTAACTCATGGAAAGAGGGAGTAATCAACAAGCTCCTAATGGCACCATTATGTCAACTGGGATTGGTGGACTACCATGTACAGTAATTAAAATCATTACTAAAGTTGCAGATTATTTCCTCAGACATTGGGAAGAGCCCTTGTGTGTGTGTGTGTGTGTGTGTGTGTGTGCTTCCAGTCATGCCACTTACAGTGGTACCACACTCCACAAGTTTCCCGTTTCCCAGCCCTGTCATTAACACCCATGATTACATCCTTACCACAAACCTCCACCCCCAACGTGGGTTGTTCCTCATTCATCTCCTCCTTTTCTCTCCCAGCTGGGGGTGTCATAAAATATGTCTGCATCTCTCTCCCCCACTCCTTTTTTGGCACCCTGCACCTTGGTAGGGTTGACTGGAAAGGTGTACTTGGAAGAGAAGGAGGAGAGGGCAACTATGGAGATGATTGGTATCTTTCCTCGCCCCCCCCCCAATGCTGCTGAATAAACAAAAGGCAGGGTAAGTGCCCAGATCATCCTGGTCATCTCACCCTGCTCTCAGTTCCCAAGTACTTTACTGCATCAGGCTATGCTGGGAAGGGAAAATATTCTTTTGTCCACTTTAAAACATACGGGCGCATAAGGAAGCAATGTGGTCCTTACATAATACAAGTGCAGGAGAATGGTGTCGCCTTCTGCTGCATTTGTTTTGTCTACTCCGTGTGAGTTTAAAACACATACCCACAATGGTAGACACACTAGCCTAGCCAAACAATGGAGCAGGCTCAGCCAGTGATTAGCTAGACAGCCCACTTACAGCCAGGCCACAGTTGTTGCTTTTCAGAAAGAAAAAAAAAGGAAACCCCTCACCATCCCTATGCTGCCTGGTAAGCTTGGGGCAGGGAGAGGGTGGGAGGTATTATGGGGCCATCTTGTTCAGAAGCAAAAACAAAAGGTTATGCTTATACACCGCCCCATAGCAATTAAAGCACTCTCTGTGTGGCTTATAATTTATTTATGCCAGCTACACAATACCCATCCCCACCCCCTAGCACACTGGGTACTCATTTTACTGACCTCAAAAGGATGGAAGGCTGAGTGAACCTTGAGCCTGCTGCATAGGATTGAACCCCAGGTCACGAGCACAGTTACAGCTGTAGTACAGCAATTTAAGCACTGCACCAGGAGGCTCTTCTGTTCACTCTACTTCTTTCCTGTCAATTAGTTTCAGGAATAGGAACCACCTTCTTCTTCAGACATTTAGTGGCAACAGGCGTGGTTCTTATCCATAATGTTAAAGCAGCGTTATCCAAGAGGCAGCCACAATCACAAATGCATACATGGTAGCTTCAGTCCTGGTTCCAGGATGGGAATTAGCACATGCGCCCTGAAATGTCATGAAGTTTCTGGAAAGGTAGGTGGTTGGCCCAGGGTGATGGTGAAACAACACCCAGAAGGTACTGTTGGTGGCAGGTTCCAGAAAAGATGCTGTTTTCCTGCCTCCGTCCACCCCAGGTCTGTGTTTGCTTGCCTAATTACAGCATTTGTACCTTATCTTTTTTCTGCAAAGAGAGGCAAAACACAATGAAATGATAGATCAGTAAAACTGCAGTGAAAGAGCTTATAACAAAAGCAATACAAAGCACATTAGAACAACCAATCTATCAAACCCTGGAGGTTTAACCTCTGTCTCTTTGTAACATTTAAAACTATTGAAGACAGAGAGCTCCAAAGATGATACCATTGCCTTTGGATGTCAAAATGCTGGTTTAAGATACCCTTAGTATAATAAGAAAACTCTAAGCTCAATCTCTCAAGAAAAAGAAGTCCAGTTGCCATGACTCAACTTCCAGATAAACTCACCTAGATGGCTAAGAATCTTCACAGACCAGCTCTAAAGCTCTAAATAGAAATCCTATTTCCTTAATGGCTTGTAAGTGCTCTTTGAACACAGCAAAGAGCTGAGAAGTGATGTAACTAAAAGGCAGGTCTCTCATATATGCCCTGAGGGTACATCAGGTATCCAGGCTGGAGTATTATTGACTCAAGATGCTCTTTTCACACATTCGGCAGTATTTGCTTTCCCATGGCTCGTTCTAACAATTTGCTTCAAAGAGGTCGAGTCATGGCAACTAGGCTTCTCTTGTTAGATGGAAACATTTTGTTACTTATCCAAGTATTTTAAACAGTCTGAGGAAAGTTGGTGTGAAGCTTCCAACTTATCCTCTACATTGGTTTCACTTCACTCTGGTCTGAATTGGTTCATTAGATGGACAATGGCCTAGTGTGAGTGAAGGTTACACCCCTGCAGCCCTTCCCACACCCTTAAGTGTGGGTCCTTAGCAGTGGCCTTCCTGGAGAAGGTGTGAAGTGGTCCTGATTTTTCAGGGGGGGGATGAAAGGGCAGTATGAAAGATAGGAGACAGATTGTGCCTAAATCTTATACCCCTGTTGAGAGAGGGATTTTCTATCCACCTGTCTTCTCTGTCTAAAATGTGTAAGTCCTTGTCTTTGAATGAGTGCCCTTTGTCCTTCAAATGGTACTGCTGATTCTGGTCCTGAACTGTTGCCCCTCCTGTGCTGGGCCATCCTACCATTTGATGGCAGTTTGGTTTCTCCAATGTAGAGCTCTGAAGACTCACTGCATTGGACCACATATACTACATTGCTCCTCTTGTGTTTTGGTGTTGGGTCCTTTGGGTGGACAAGTCTCTGCCTTAAGAATATTTATGGGCTTGAATGAAAGGTCATGTGGTGTTTGCTAAAAATCCTTTTGAGCTTCTCAGATACACCAATCATGTAAGGGAGGCCTGCCCAAAGTCCGGCCCGGGGGGGGCCCCAAATCCGGCCCGTCAGGCCATTCTGAGTGGCCCGCAGCTGGCCGGTCCGCCCCTCCTTCACCCTCCTTCACCCACACATTCCCCTGTGGTGGCCACAGCTCCCTGTGCTTCCTTTTGTCCCCACCATCCTTCTTTCCTCCCTTCCTTGTTCCCCACCTTCCTTCCTGCAGGTGGGGTTGCAAGGGGTCAGTGGGTGGGGCTTATGGGTCAGTGGATGGGGCTTGCAGTGGGGTGGCAGAGTCGGGGTGCAACCGGCCCCTGACACATTCTCAGCCACCAAATCTGGCCCTCCTTACAAAAAGTTTGGGCACACCTGATGTAAGGAATGACCAGGTTTTTCTGACGGCTCAGGGTCTCAGACTGTTCCAAAATCCACACTGTTCCAAAACCCACGCGCACAGTACAGGGAGCGTATGACTTTTCACAAGTGTGTGGGTGGGACAGAGACCACATGGGTTTCCCCCCGCCCTGGCTTCTATTATGTCAGGAATGCAAAGTCCCACTGATATTATCAACTCTATTCATATGGCTATAGGCTTCTAATGCATACACAGCATACCCCTTTTTCTTAGTAACATGGAAGTGTTAAGTAGGAAAACAGCTCCAACACATGCTGATGGTTATGTGTGAAGGAAAGGGGCAAAAAAGCTAAGCAAAGCATGCTGCTTATACACTGCCACATAGAGCTTAAAGCACTTCCACGTAGCTATGCAGGCTACACATTGCCCCCACCTCCAGCAAGATGGGGTCTTAAATATTAATCCCCCAAAGGAAAGAGTACCTCATTCAAAGTAGGACAGTGGGGTTGTGTTGCTGAAGAGAGTGTGCTGATCTGCTTCATCTGTTATTAGCCACAGTAGGTATCTTTGTCACAGGCGTGTTGCCAGAGCAGATATAGGGATGGGAACATTAAATACTTGTTCCATAATAGGCTGGTGAGATATTCATCTTTCACATCCATCAGCCTCCTCTAGACTGGTACCCTCCAGATAGATCTGACTACAGCCTCAGCGTGGCAGCCTGTACAGTCCTGTCAGCTGTGGATGACTAAGGGTTATGGTCCAATTTGCCTCCAGGTCTGAGTTGGGGGGGGCATTACCAAATGACCTCTACATTTCTCAGCTCAAGAAAATTCAGCAACACTACTTGAAGCCACAGGTTATTGGGGTATGACCTCAGTTCAGGCCCCGAAATGCTGGCTGTGTCTAGTTCTGATTCAGGTTTCTCTCTGAAGAATCCAGTTCTGCCTAATCAAAATGATCTAAATTATCTTTCAAGGCGAGTGACCCAAAGCATTAGCAAAAACAAAGAATGCAATTAATGATTCTCTGGGGCCACCTCAAGGCATAGAATTAGCTGAACTCCAGTTATTTATCTTCTATTTTTTTAAAAAAAAAGTTAATTCAATATGCTGGGAGGAAGAGGAATGGGGCAGAGTGTGTCATGCAGTATTTTACTACTTTTCCCAGGCTCTCTCAGTTCCCCTGAATCTAAATGTACATGTCTAGACCCTTGGATATTGTCTGTGGTAAGATCAGACAAACTACCTGTTGCATCTGGCAGCCCATAAATTGTGCTTAAAGTCTGAGAGTACGCTTATGAATAATATCTTTATCTTTTCAGTAAAACTGCGTTTCAGAATGTTTATTGACATCTGGCTGGAGGCGAGGTAGAGCTTGGCAACAGGCTTAGGAGAAGACAAAATAATTTTTTTAGAACTAAACCATAACCATCTACTGTAGAGTTCTTAAGTCTCAAGGCACTAGCTTTCAGGGAAGTGCTGAACTCATCTAGGATTCCAGGCAGAGAGGAAAGTCCCACAGTGGACAGTGGTAGAGGAGGGAAACGTTTGTTTTATATGTATACGGTGGGCTTAGAGCTAGTGGTAATCATCCATTCCCAGTGGGCACTAGGACTCTACAGCTCAGTGGGGGGGGGATGTTTGCACATGCATTGCACACCAGGCCAGAAGAGAAATCACTGTGGGAAGCCAGTGGACGCATAGACTTGGGCCCACCATGGCATGATGTGGAGCACCCACATTACAACTTGTGAGTCTTGTTGCATGAGCCGTTGCAGAAGCAGGGCAGGGTCTAGGGAAACAACTTCCCATGAGCTAACAATGAGACTTCCACAAGATCCAGCAGCAGTACAGAGCCTGGAACACGTCCCCAGTGCTGTGGTAAGCTGTGCAGCATGTCAGCCATAACATGAATGGTGCAACAGCTGTATTTGTTGTACACATCTTGCCAGTGGCCCACACCCAATTACACATAAGTTCTGTTTTCCTCCACAAGGCTGACTTATCCTATGACTTAGCTAGCTAGATTTTACCCAGATTCTTGGCCATTTGCTCAGATTTCCTATTTTCACAACCCCGTGGCCCTGAAACAATTCCCCCCAACCCATGCTTGCTTACCCTTGTGATGTCACAAAGATACACCTCCCCTCCTCAGGTTTAGCCTTGAAATAATGAAGGCCACACTGCTCACCTAGCAACCCTTCAAACATTGAAGGCAAAACTATTCAGATGGGAGGAGTGGCTGTAACTGAGGTGGTACTTGTTAGGAGAAGGTATAATGATGTGGGTAGAACGTGCCTACATAGGAGCAGGGAGGCTAGATATCTCATATCTATCCCCTCTTCTAGTTCTATCTCCAACCTGAAGGTATCAGCTGACCATATCAGTAAGCCCCCAAGCCATATGGTGTTGTTGATGAATGCCAGATTGGTACAAAATAAGACTATTCTCATCCATGATGTATCAAGTCTGGATGAGGGTGCTGACTTGGCTTGTATTACTGAGACCTGGGTACCAGAGGAGGGTGGGGTCCCCCTCTTCCAGCTGTGCCATTTTGCCATTCACCTTGCTTCCTCAGTGTTGACCAGCAGAACTGTTTAGGGTGGTCTGAGATTTTCTCCAACCCAAAGGTCTGGTGGATGTCCAGTTGGCTCAATGTGACAGGTTTGCCAACTTTGAAGGGGAAATTGCTCATATCTGCAGTGAGTTGGGCTCCATCATTGACACAGGATCAGAGGATGTGTCCAGTGTCCTGTGCTTAGGTCAAGTATTAATGGATCAGTTTCAATTTTTGAGACCCAAGGATGTGGACAGGGTGCTTGGATCTGTCTGTTCTACTACTACTCCACTCAACCCTTGCCCATTTTGGCTATTTGGAAGATTTGCAAAGAGGATTGACACCTGAGAGAGGGAATGGTCCCTGCCACCTTGAAAGAGGCAGTAATTCAACTGCTCCTTAAAAAGCCTTAGCTGGACCCAGGGCTGATAGTTAACTACTGTCCAGTCGCAAACCTTTATTTGGGCAAAGCGTTGGAGTGGGTAGTGGCTGGGCAACTCCAAATTTTCTATATCCATTTCAATTGGGTTTCAAGCCGGGTTTTGGTACAGAGACTGCCTTGGTCACACACCTTTGACAATAGAGAGACAGAGGGACTACAACCCTGTTGACCTCTCAGGGGCTTTCGACACCATCGACCAAGGTGTCCTTCTGAGTAGGCTGGCCAGGCTGGGAGTCGGGGACACCATTTTACAGTGGTTCTGCTCCTTCCTGGCTGACCATATCCAGAAAGTGGTGCTGAGGGACAGATGCTCTGCACCATTGCATTTACATCTGGGTTCCTCATGGCTCAATACTATTTCCCATGCTGTTTAATATTTCCATGAAGCTGCTGGGAGAGTCCATCAGGAGGTTGGGTTGAGGAGTCAGCAAAATGCTGACAATACACAACTCTACCTCTCTGTCTACCACCAATCCAGGGAAGGCAGTCTTGGTGCTGAACTCATGTTTGGACCTAATAATGGACTGAATGAGGGTTAATAAATTGAAACTCAATCCAGACAAGACAGAACTGCAGTCAGTGGGTGCCTCGTCAGATAAGTTGGTCCATTTCCCTCGCCTGGACGGGGTTGCACTTCCCCAATGGACAGGATCTGCAGCTTGGATGTGTGCACTCTTGGACCCAGGTGGATTCAGTGGCCAGGGGTGCCTTCCTGCAGCTTCAGAAGTTACACCAGTTGCACCCCTACTGGACAAGCTGAGTCTTGTGACAATTGCGCATGCATTGGTAACATCCTGTACAGATAACTGCAATTCGTTGTATGTGGGGCAGCCTCTGAAGACAGTCTGGGGACTGCAACTGGTTTAGAATTGAGCGGCACAGCTGGCGAGAAGTGAGAGCACTAGAAAACACATCATGCCAATTCTGTTTAAATTACACTGGTTACCAGTTGCTGCCTGAGCCCAATTCCAAGCTCTTGTTTTTAACATATAAAGCCCTAAACAGCTTGGGCCCTGGGTACCTGAAGGACTGCCTCCTTCCATATGAACCTACCCGGCAAGTAAGATCTATCCAAGGGTCCTTCTGAAAGAGCAATTCATCAAGGAGGTAAAATGGATGGCTTGCAGACCAAGGGACTTCTTGGCAGCTGTCCCCAGACTATGGGACACCCTGTGGAGTGATATTTGTCTGGCACTGACGTTGATGACGTTTCGGCACCAGGTCAAAACCTTCCTGTTCCAGAAGTTTTTTCATTGAAATAATATAGACTGTGGGTCCTGAAGGTAACTTTTTAGGGTATAATATTTTTAACTGTTTTTTGTTGGATTGTAAAATACTGTAAGCCACTCATAGACCTTCAGGTAGTATGGCTGGCATATAAATTGAATGAATGAAGGAATGAAGGAATGAAGGAATGAAGGAATGAAGGAATGATAGCACATACAGGAGTGGTGGTAGTCCCAGGAGGCTTCTAGAGCCCCAAATTTGCAGTTTCCCAAACCCAGGAAATTTTCTATCCTTGCCTTACAGGGGCCCTTTTGTTTGTTTCACTATTCAGATATGGCAGTTGCTGTCGACTCTTTGTTTTGGCTTGTTCTAGCATCTCTTCATAATCCTTTAACACCTAGCCGAGAAAGTCTCTGTCTTGCAGATCTAATCAGATAATTTAATAACACTCTTGACCCATCTCACTTAATCCCTACACCATCTGGAACTCTAGGACCCTCCCAGTCAATCACTAGCACCATTGCTTAATCTAGTCTGAGCCCCTATGCCAATGATAAAAATGGAAAACAAAAACAAAAAAGGTCATGGCTGACTCAGCCTTCTATCCTTCCGAGGTTAGTAAAATGAGTACCCAGCTTGCTGGTGTGTGTGTGTGTGTGTGTGTGTGTGTGTGTGTGTGTGTGTGTGTGCAATGTGTAGCCTGCATAATTAAATTGTAAACTGCCCAGAGAGTGCTTGAAGCGCTATGGGGTGGTATATAAGCAGAACACTTTGCAAGCTACCCACAAATACAAAGGCCTGGCACACTGTCCAGAGGAACTACAGCATTAGGTAAGGTATGTGCTAAGCTGCACTTTCCAGCTTAGCACATACCTTAGCCATCACAATTTCAATTCTTTTTAAACACAAAATACAGTTCTGTGGTTCAGAAATGTACTGAAGAAATTATTCTTTAAGAGAAGATGTTTGGGTTCTCTATGGCACTACAGCTATATCATGAGCAAAAGGAAACTTGTCCAGAAATGCTACATTTTTAAAGCTTTGATTCTTTGTGAATCAGGAATCTTACATTTCAAATTCTAAAAGAACGAAATCCATCTTATACAAAAGCTGGAATTAAATATGAGTAACAACCCAGCTTTCAAGAAATAATTTTAATAAAAATACCTAAATCCAGGGTTTTGAGGGCTGGGTCTGAGGCAGGTCATCCATTAGCTCTTCCCAACTTGCCTTCCATATGTTTTTGGCCAGAGATTCCATGACTTCCTGTCAACATGGGTTGCTGGGAGTTCACGGAAATTGTAGCTGAACAGATCTGGAAGGTGTCTATATAGTGAACATTGATTGATGCAGGCCTCACCGCTGTAGCAAATAATATATAACCCCAGACTGAGTACTGGTAAGCTTCTTCATAATGTCTGTGAAGATTCTCAGTCATCCAGGTGAGGTTATCTGGAAGTTGATTCATGGCAACTGGACTTATTTTCATGTGAGATTGAAATGTTTCACTACTCATCCAAGCAGCTTCATCAGTCTAAGGAATGTTATTGGAGAGGTCTTCAATTTATAGTTCACATTGCTTCAACATCACCCTGGTCTGAATAGGCCCATCAGGTGGACAATAGCCTGAATAGGCTCATAGGTGAACAATGGCCTGAATAGACTCATTATTAGGTGGACAATGGCCTGGTAGGTGGGAAAGTCTCACTTATGTAACCCTTCCCAACACCTATTAAGTATGGTTCATTAGCTGTGGCCTTGCTGATTTGTCTGGGGATTGGTGAAAGAGCCGCTTGATAAGTGGCAGACAAATTGTGTCTGAGTCCCCCAACTCTGTTGTGAGAGGGGTTTTCAATACACACATGAATAGCTTTCCTGTCCCCTCTCTCGAACCACCTCTGTCTAATATGTGTATATCTTCATCTTTGAATGAGCACCCTTTGTCCTTCAAATGGAGGTACACTGCTGATTCTGGTCCTGAGCTGTTGCCCCTCCTATGTTGGGCCATCTTCCTGTATAATGGCTGTTTGGTTTCTCCATTGTAGAGGTCTGCACACTCCTCACTGCATTGGACCACATATACTATGTAGGAGGCCCGTGGCACAATGGTTAAATGCCTGTACTGCAGGTAAAACTGTGCTCACGACCTAGGGTTCAATCCCAGGTAGCAGGCTTATGGATGACTCGGCCTTCCATCCTTCCGAGGTCGGTAAAATGAGTACCCAGCTTGCTGGGGGCGGGGGCAATGTGTAGCCTGCATAATTAAAAACTGTAAACCACCCAGAGACTACTTGAAGTGGCATGGGGTGGTATATAAGCAGAACACTTTGCTTTGCTTTTGCTCCTCCTGTGATTTGGTGTTGGGTCCTTTGGGTGGACGAGTCTCTGCTTTAATATGTTTGTGGGTTTGAAGTAAATGGAGATGTTATGCCAAAAATCCTTTTAAGCTTTTCAGACACTCCAGCCATTTTAAGGAATGACCAAGTTCTACCGTCGGCTCTGGGTCTCAGGCTGATCCATTTTTGGAGGGGTTGGGACACTGCTTTGTTGAAGACCCACTTTGGATATCCACAGGCCTTAAGTACTGTCTTCAGGTGCCTATCTTTCTTCTTCTTCAGACTGACAAAGCTGCTTGGATTGGTAGCAAAACGTTTCAATCACACAAGAAAATAAGTCCAGTTGCCATGTCTCAACTTCCATACTTCTTCATAATGATACTCACAAACTGCTACCCAAGAGATGCAGTCTTGCCTCACTTTGTGTGGTTCACAATGTTATATGTGTTTAACTGCCTTCAGTAGTGAGAAGTCCCAGGGAGGAATTAAGAATCTAGCCTTTTCTGGTCTCTGCGTGTTCATTCATAAATCCTTTCTGCTGTTTCCACATACTGTATGAGTTTTCAACACCGGGGAGGGGGGGGATATTCAGAGACATATTTTGAACATCTCCACACCCAAAAATACATATTTCTAAACATAACAGTCAGAATCCTATTCTGAAAAACTCAATAGACAAAAGCAATGGTCAGTCCCATGCTGTGTGGCTCGTCACATAACTGGTTGTTCACCCAGTCCCACAAGCAGTAAGAGACAGGGAGCCTGCTGAAGAATTACACTGCTGCCCTTCTACTCTGTATTCCTTCCACAGTATACTAGATATTTTCTTTCAAAGGACACAGTTTAAGATCAGTGTATCCTAAACCATGCATTGGAATGTGCCATTTGATTTTTTTACGCCTGAGAAGTGCATCTCAGTTCTGGAAGTACCTCAAGGTAGAGCTTGCTCTACTCATCAGATCCATAGTCAGAGGCATGGATTAGCTCAGTCCGATTCAAAATGGAGACTGAAAAAGCTCTTGGGCATTGCTCAATAAGATGTGTGTTGGCCTTGCTGCTTGGTGTACTGTGGGAGCTGGTTGGTTTACTCTCCCCCCCCCCAACAAACAACTAGCTTGCTAAAAGCAAAGTGTTCTGCTTATATACCACCCCATAGTGCTTCAAGCACTCTCTGGGCGGTTTACAACCTTGGAAGGATGAAAGGCTGAGTCAGCTATGAGCCGGCTACCTGGAATTGAACCCCAGGTTGTGAGCGCAGTTTTACCTGCAGTACAGGCATTTAACCACTGTGCCACTGCTCATAACTAATTTATCCCTAGCTATCTAATAAACATAAAATAAAGTAACCATAAAATGTCAAGCAATATTGTAAAACTGCTCCAGAACTGGAAATCACATCCATATTTTACTCAAAAAATCTATGTCTGGTCAAAAATAGTAAATAGTAAAAATTGACTTGAAGGGCCATATATATATAATTTTTACTATTTACTATTTTTGACCAGACATATATATATATATATATATATATATATACATACACACACACACACTGTGGGGTCAGGTTGGAAGGGGGATGTGTCATGTGCATCACCAGCACAAGATGAGAAACCAAGCAGAATTAAATGAGACAAGGAATTCTTCTGCTCATGGGATGGATCATTGAGAGCCACTGCAGGCTCAGATCCAGTGTGTCAGTGCCAGAGACCTGAGGCTACTCTACCCAGATTAACAGGAACAGGGAATATGTTGCTTTAATTGCTGTACACACTAAAACTGAAGGGGGAGGGGGACAGAATTAGAGCCAGCCTTCTGTGTTTATTGCAACAACCAGGCTGGGAACAGCTTGCATGCTATCCTCCCAGTCTACTTGATAGCATCTCTCATCAGCATGATTAAGCATAAGTAATAGCAAGCTGTTTAGTGCCTAGACAAACTGAAATAAATTGAAATGTATTATAGGACAACATTTTTCTCCATATATTTTCAGCCTAAAGGATTACTAAATAATTACATGCCATCCAGTCCTTTCCAGCACTGCAGTGGTAAGGTTGTTATTATTATTAAATAGATTGCAGGATTTTCTAGGTATCAAGGCATGGGTTTACATTCCTTTCTTCTGGGGGGCACTCTTGGACTGCAACTTGCCCCATTGCTCCAATGGGGAATGGGGAATTTTGCTCCTCTAGTACCCCACCTCTGGCCAGGTACTCCATCTTACTACACATAAACAAACACATTCCACTTTTTCTGTACACAGTTGTTGACAGATTGATGGCACATAGCTAACCCACCTGCCAGATTTTACCAACATCTAAGTCATGTAAGGCAGTCAAGCGGCAGCATTGGTTCCAGAAACTGCTATGGCAAGATGCCTGGGACTAAATCCAGTTGTCAATCTCATGAAGTGTAGATTTACAGAATTAATAGAGTCTCGTGGTGCGGTGGTTAAGCTGCTGTACTGCAGCTGTAACTGTGCTCACAACCTCAGGTTCAATTCCAGGTAGCAGGCTCAAGGTTTAGCCCTGTTTAATTTATGAGTAATTGAAATAGTTAAAGAGAATATATTGTTATGATGAGATGCAAATTTTGTTTGAGAAGACAAGACTCGTTCCAATTTTTCTTTTCTTTTTTCTTTTTTCTTTTGATTTACAACTTTTTTGTTTGTAAACTATAAATAAATTGCAAAAAAAAAAGTTTAGTCAGCTGTCTATCCTCCCAAGGTCAGTGAAATCACTACCCAGCTTGCTGGGGGAGTGGGGGCAATGTGTAGATTTCATAATTCCTTGTAAACTGCCCAGATAGTGCTTTAAGCAAAATGGGCCAGTAAATTAGAACACTTTGCCTTTTTGCTTTTGAATGGGATGGATTAAGTCCCATTGGTTGAAGAACTCTTATGCTACTTGAAACATGTAATGCGATTTTTATGCCTGGACTTCTCTATTGTTACTTCTAACTATTAAGCACTGTTCATTTTGTTTTTGGATGGCAGATTTTAGGCATGTGGCTTGATGCCCACAGATGTTTGCTACCAACAGCTTCACATTTGTACAGATTAAGCCCGTGGAGAAGTGAGTGTGCATAGTTTCTACCTAAATGTAGGTGATTTGGTTAACAACTGCAAATAAACACATTCATAACTAAATGTAGACGAACTAGTCTAGGAATAAGCAGGGTCACGCTTCCAAAATGAGAAGTTGCTGGTTCTGTCATCAGGCCAGGCTTGTTTGTGATCTAGTTGCTTTTCTTCCAGTTTGAGAGGCAGTCCAGAATTTGGACAAGTTACTTTTCGGATTACAGCTCCCAGAGCAGCTGGTGGCTTTCAGAAACAATAGTCTTTTTTAAAAAAAAAAACTTATCTAAGCTATTGTAATATGAAGGTGGTAGGGATGGGGGTTTAGAAAAGATCACTTAATTAGAAGGACTTATTAACCCACTGCTTCCCACTTCCAAATACTTCTGAGCAGAGCTCCATCTTTCCTGCCTCCAATGGATATTGTGTGCATTTCTAAGCGAGAAATAGCAGTTGTAATACATGGAACACACATTTCATATCTGAGGATGCCTACAAATATTTTGCATTTCACATGTTCGAAATGCGGTGCAAGAGCAGTTCTTTCCCTACGGGAAATGGCCATCTACCCTCTTTTAGAAAGGACAGCTATCAGAGGATGATGCACATTTTGAATGGGCCCTGCACTTGAAGGGTTGTTCATTATGGGCCTGATCCTGATCTTAAAAAGCAAGGAGGGAAATCAGTGACTTTGAAGTGGCTCATCCACCACAAGCACCTGGAGAGCAAACTCAGCAGGCATACAAATCACCTCCCTACTCATTGTCCTCCTCACTTGAATGAATTGCATTATATTCTGTTTAAATTATAGACATCCTTTCTGGCTTTGCCTTTATACATATAAATTGTCATATTGAATTGTATATAAATCAATTCCCTCTTTTTTCCTCCTTTTTTGGTTATTTGTATATGGCCTCTCTACTCCTGGCCCAGAAACAAATACCCCAGGGGCTAATTCTGCCTACTCGTTGACACAGAAAGCTAAGAGCCAAAATGAAGTTAAAGGTGAAGAAGTAACTTGGCTTCGGAAACCTTTGGAGGGCTAGGGCAAAACCATCCCTCACTCACGTTCAACAGGACTAGTTGCTGAGCTGAGTGGCCAGAGCGTTAAACAAGCTTTTAAAACAATCTCACAAAGTGCGAAAAAATGTTTGACAACTTCCATATGATTAGGCTATGGAGACCAATGCCGATTAGGTCTCCCAAAACCTTATGTCATTATATGTAGCATGTTTAGGGCTTTTATGATGTTATAAACTCATTCATATAATACAGTGGACCCTTGTATAACAAACGGTTTGTATAACATATAATCTGTATAACATAAAAAAATTCCAGAGATAGGGGAAATTTCCTTAACAGAACTGCCTATGGGGCTAATCTGTAAAACATAAAAATGGTCGTGATTAGGGATTACTCTGTTTTCAATGCATTCCTATGGGAAATTTGTATAAAGAAAAAATTGCTTAACATAATTTCATTTGGAACGAATTAATTCCTTTATACAAGGTACCACTAAAAATTGTAAGATCTCTAACCCAAATTAAGGGTCAATACAAAGTCAGCAACAGTAGATCAGCCTGAGCTAACATCAGAACATTGCCTTGGAAACAATTTGCTACTGGGACATAACAGGTAAAGTAATGAGAATGTGTCTTCAAGCATGAGAAGGAGACAGTTTCTCTTGTCATTGGAAAACACAGTCACTGCCATCACCTGTTAAGAATTAGGCATAAGGATTTCCAGGTCAGAGGACATGAACTTGATATTTAGCTCCACATGCTTGAGAAACAGAACTCTGAAACCAGGAATCTCTGGTGCTCTGAAGCTCCTACAGGCCATAAAAATACAGTATATGCTCCCTTGTTATTGTTCTCTCAGTCTCCAGTCAAGCCAGATGTACAATGGACAATAGTATGGACAATATACAGTACATTACTAAATAATGTCTAGTTAAAATATACATTGCTTGCACATGGAGGCATCCAGTATCTTCTTGCACAAGGAAGTCGGGAACTACAGTTAATCTCCCCCACCCCCACCCCGACTCCCCTCTACTTAAAAACATTGGCATTTCCTTTGGAGTAAATATGAGGCACACCCACACATTGGAATGATGACCTACAGCCAGTGGGAAACAGGAAGAGTAACAGGAAATAGGAAATGCCTCTTTAAGGAACCCTGTCCTTAAAGGGGACGGTGTTGCTCTGGTGCCAAGGCAGACATTTCTTCTGTGCCTATTCAAAAATATCTGCAGTTAGTATGAGGAGGACGGACGGACACTTTGACTCTGTGATTGGCAGTCAGTCAGCTCCGTCTTTGGAGTGCCAGTTACACAAACAAGGCTGTTTATGAGGAAAGGCTATTAGGCTCATCTTCTCAGCTTGCCAGTATGTGGGTGTGGAAATCTCACAGAACAAGTAGAACCTGCTCCACCAGTTGTTTCCATCTTTTCCTCTTATCACCTCACACTTATTCGCCATATATTTGATAGTGAATGTTGATGAGTATTTGAAAATGTGATAATAAGAAGATACCACAGAGAACAAACCTGTCCTGTAGAGATTTTGATCGTGCCTCAGTATATCTTGCCCACAGCATCCTTTGTATTCCAATCTGAATTTTAAATCTACTGTACAAAAGCATCTGAGCCAGGTCAGAATTCTTTATTATAGCTCATGCTTACAAAGCAAGGCTCATTTCCCACGGAATCGATGTACTCCGGCTGCTGCTTAAAGCTTGGAAATGTTAATTTTGTAGACTACAACTCCCAGAAACCTCCAGCCAATAATATTTTCAAGTTTTGTGGTTGCTGAAAAAGTCTTCAATGTGATTGCAATTAACATGCTAGCAGTGAATTCTTGTGAATACCAAATTATATTCCCACACAAGTAGCATTATATGGAAGAAATGAAGCTATATTGTGGTGAGTCGAAATTGAGGGGGTACTTTTTGTAAACACTTTCACTACTGTAAGAAAAGGGGGAAATCCCATCCCTTTTGGTATTTTCTCAGGCAAACAATCTGAGCAGGCATAGAATTGCCAAAAAGGGATCAGACTTTTTTTTCAGTATTGAAAAATAATTGCAGAAGGAGGGTAGTGCCTTTTGCTCTCTTTTTAAATTGACTTTGAAACATTATCATAGCCAGACTGGCAATATGACAACACTCAAAATGAGTGACTGTCTATTCATGAAGCGTGGCCTCCACTCTAAATTGCCTTTTTGCCAACAGTCCTTGAAGACTTTTGGACACCTTCCTCCAGCTTGATTGGCTATATAAGGGGTTGATCAATACTTGAGGGGTGGATAGATAAAGCCCTTCATGGGCTGAAGTTGGTAATGCATGTGTAGATCTCAGATCTCTGAAAGCTGGGTGGGTCAGCATTATGATGCTATCCTATTGGTCATATGTATCCTTTTTAGTCAGGGTCTCCAAGTTGATGGGACCCTGTTAAATTAATGCTGACATGAAACCGTTGAGAGTAGTTCTCTTGGGTTTTGGAGTCCATTTCCACCAGAATTCAGCTGACACACAATCCTCTATCTCTCCTTTCCATCCAAAATATGAGGCTGCTGTTTTGGCTCTAGATCCATGTCTGGTGTCAGTAATGGACTGGATGATGGTGCATAAACTGAAACTTAATCTAGACAAGTCATAGATGCCTCTTATCATTTGAAAGGCAGGAATCTATGCTAAAAACACAGGTGCTCAGCTGGGAGGGGGGTGAAGTCTCCTGATTTGTGTCTGAGCCTGCATGCCCAGATTTTGGTGGTGGCCAGGAGGGCATTTGCACATTTAAAACTAGAGTGCCACCTGCTCCCCATTCCAGCAGAGGTCTTATCTGGCCATGGTGATATATGCTTTTGTTACAGCCTGGCTGGATTACCATAACATACTCTATGCGGGGCCGCCTCTGGAAAGTGTTCAGAAATTTCAGCAGGTCCAAAATGCAGCTTCCAGATTGCTAACTGGGGCTGGCCGCAGAGATCACATAGCCCCCTTCTTACAGCAGCAGCATTGACTGCTGATCCATTTCAGGGTACAATTCAAAGTGCTGGTTTTAACCTATAAAGCCCTAAACAGCTTGAGTCCAAGCTATCTCAAGGGCCACATATCCCTTTCTCTCCAGGCAAGCCTTCCCTGAATGATTGGCTGTCTGAGTGGGTTTTTTAAATAGATGCTTCTACCTTACTGCTTCAAATATCTTTTTGGTATTCCTTTAGTTTACTGTCTTTTTTAGGTTTTATTTTTCAATTAAAAACATAGAAAGGGTATAGATAAGAGAAAAAATAAAAAGGAAAAGGGATAGAAAAACACACAAAAATAGTACATATAGAATTTTTTAAACAATATAACATATAACATATTTCATTTGGTGATACTCTGTCATTGACATTATGCTATCTATTCATCCTTCCTCCCCCCCCTTTTTTATACTACAATGCTTTAGCCTTCCACCAGTCTTTTAATGTGGCATTTGTTTGATCCTTTTAAGCCACCTTGGGTTTTTTTTAAGGAGAAAGGTGGGATAAAAATATTTTAAATAAATTCAAATAAATAGTATTTGTATACTTACTGTTTTCAACCTTAAGTATTGTCTTTTAATAAAATAACCCACCTTGGGTCCTTCTTAAGGAGAAAGGCAGGATGAAAAATATTTTAAATGGATAAATTGAGATGTGAGGAAAAATGGAAGTGGCAAGCAAGAGAGAATTGGGGTCTGGGTAAAAGGCAGATCTCGACGGATCCTCTTGATTTCATGATTTTTACATGGGAACCTTCCCAAATCACCATCAAAAAATCACACATCTCCAGAGAATTGCAAGTATGCTCTGGTCATCTTTTTACACCCAGTGATGCTTCTCTAAAACAAAAAGAGCAACAGCCACCTGAATCCCTGCTCCCTTAAAAAAAAAAAACACACACACACACACACATTAAAAGCTCTTACAGATGACTCGGTTTCAGGAAAAACGAGTAACACTTAACTAAATTTCAAAAAATCTTGAGATTTCTCAAGGCCTTCCGGTGCTTTCCAGGGCCAATCGTTGAACAGTCAAGGCATGCGAGATGCCAGGATATCCTTTGCCAATTTCCTCAGATTTGAAGGCAGCGTATCAAACACTGTGTACACAAACAGCAGGGCAGGCTGGCTTTTGTCTTCATAGGCTTCCTTAGGGGCATCTCTGGCTGGCTGTTGTTAGAAACAACAGGACAACAGCAGTTCTGCTGTGTGTCTTGTTTTTCTCTGTCCCTGTTCTCTCTCAGCGTAATCTGCCCTCCCTCCTGATCCTGGCCAGATAAACAAGCTTGTGTTGTCCCCCCCTCCCTTCAATGCATGCCTTTGACTGTCTCGCTGCTTGAGAGTCAGGTTGAAGCGGCTGCTTGATTCTATTTTTGGGTTTCTGTGGCATGTTTGGTTTGGCTCCAGCTTATGGCTACTAATGCCCTTTGGGGTTTGCGTTTCCTGTTGCCAGATCATGGTGCCAGTAGACCATGTGGTGCATTATTTTAATTAAAAGTTTTTGTTGTGTTGTTGAATGAACAAATGAACAGGAAGAGGGCAGGGGCCTTCCGCTCTGGGAACGCCCCCTCCCCTCCCCCCTGCTTTCCCATCCCAAACAGGCCAGTCTAGGCAGAGCAGACTCCGTAGCTGCAGCACAGCTTGTGCGGAGAAGGGTGGCTTCTCCTATCATGTGGCCTCAGAATTAGAACACAAAACATTGTTCCCCATGTAAACCCGTAAGCATATGTGAGCATTTAGGAAATATGTACAGACTGATACCCCTCGAACAAAGTGCCAGCAGCCACAGTCCAGAGTACACTTTGTACTTTTCTGCTTGTTTACCACCAGAGGAAAGTCAAAAGGGAACAGAGGCACAAGAAATGGGTTCAAAACAGATGGGCCTTCTTGACTTTTCACTCCACTCAGCAAACAGGCTGGAAACAAATGAGCAGAGAGTGGGATGAATAAATGGTTGCTGCTATTGCTGTTATGTGCCATCACGTGGCCCCTGGCCTATGGTGACCCCATGAGCGATGTCCAAAATGCCCTGTCCTCAGCCTCGCTCGGCTCTTGCAAACTCAAGGCTGTGGGCTCCTTTAGGGAGCTAACCCATCTTGTGTTTGGCTTTCCTCTTTTCCTGCTGCCTTCTGCCTTTCTCAGCATTATTGCCTTTTCCAGAGAATCCTATGCCTGAAGTCGGTATGAAGAAGTAGAGTAGGTATGCCCTACTCTAAAAGGTATTCTCACATTATGTTCCTCCTTTTTTTCTTAGTTCTTGGCTTGTACCTGACTACTAAGAACTATAGCTGCTTCTCTTAATGGCCTACCTGACTGCTTCCTCTGCTGTTATGTGCAACTTTCCAGCCCTACCTGATCTGTGCCTCCTTTCTTCCATTTTTAGCACATCTCTGTTTTCACAATCTGGGAGTGTCTCGGGCATTCTACAGCACTGAGCTTTTGGTGACTATCTAGAGTTATTCTGTGGGGGGGGGAAGCTAGTTTTACAATGTTCTAATAACATGTGCACCAATATGAATCTGAAATTATGCATTGCCGTAGGAAGGCCTTATAGTGTTAATTAAACCATATGAGCAAACATTCCTAAAAACTCTTTTAAAAATTACTATTAAAATGAAAAGATTTTAGGGCTCAGAGGAAGGAAGAGGCAGAACATTTCAGTTTGAAAAAGAAATACACAGAAGAAATTCCTCGCACTATTTTAGATTACAGTGGTCAGTACATATGCTTAACTCGTGTTTAAAGAAATACTGTTCCAAGCATAGTTTTAAAATCTCTGTGTTTTTTTCTTCTGTCCAAACAGCTGACAAAATAGTTGTGGCCCAAGATGAATCCATCTCAAACACGTGCATATAGAACTGTATTAGGGAATTTATGTTGGGTGAGAATATTAAAACCTGTGATGTGATTTATTGGACTTTATTGTTTGTCTGCCCTCTGCTGGTGGACTATTTGAATAACAAATAATTTGGGAGGTACATTAATACCTTGGTTTAAGAGTACAGTACAAGATAGCAGAAGATAGCAGAAAGTGAGGAGGAATTAAAGAACCTCTTAATGAGGGTGAAAGAGGAGAGTGAAAAAAGTGGGCTGAAGCTCAACATCAAAAAAACTAAGATCATGGCAACCGGTCCCATCACCTCCTGGCAAATAGAAGGCGAAGAAATGGAGGCAATGACAGAGTTTATTTTCTTGGGCTCCTTGATCACTGCAGATGGCAACAGCAGCAACGGAATAAAAAGACGCCTGCTTCTTGGGAGGAAAACAATGGCAAACCTAGATAACATCCTAAAGAGCAGAGACATCACTTTGCCAACTAAGGTCAGGATAGCCAAAGCTATGGTTTTTCCAGTAGTGATGTATGGAAGTGAAAGCTGGACTATAAAGAAGGCTGATCGCCGCAGAATTGATGCTTTCGAGCTGTGGTGCTGGAGGAGAGTCTTGAGAGTCTCATGGACTGCAGAGAGATCAAACCTATCCATCCTGTAAGAAATCAACCCTGAATGTTCACTGGAAGGACAGATTTTGAAGCTGAGGCTCCAGTACTTTGGCAACCTCATGAGGAGAGAGGACTCCTTGGAAAAGTCACTGATGATGGGAAAGATTGAAGGCAAAAGGAAAAGAGGACGGCAGAGAATGAGATGGTTGGACAGTGTCATCAATGCAACCAATATGGATTTGACAAAACTCCGGGAGGCAGTGGAAGATAGGAAGGCCTGGCGAGCTCTGGTACATGGGGTCACGAAGAGTTGGACACGACTGAATGACAACAACAGTACTGTAATTTGGTTTAAGAACATTTTGCAAAACAAGCAAACATTTCTTCATTCACAAGCAATGTCTTGATATACAAGAACTGGGGCAGGCCACATGATTATAAGTGAGCCAATGGTGACTCTCCTTCCCTCCCCCTGCTGGATTGTGGGTGATTGTCTGGAACGTTCCATCTCAGGCAATCTTCAAATTGTCACATTAAAAATAGAGTATAAAATCCTGTTGTTAGTCCCAACCACAGCAGATTGCACGTGGCTATTCTATTTTGGATGCAGACATTCTAAAAAAGGGTGTTGAAAGCTACCCAAGCCAAGCTATAAAGGGTTTTCAACTGTATTGCTTGGGCTGCTTCCTTTCATGATTATTATGAACTTAGTTTCTCTTATGTTCATTTTTAGGCCATGGTCACTACTGTACTCGATTCGATGAGAATAAAAACAAAACAAGTTAAAGAATTGATTTATTTTAGTGTGAACTTTTGGAGTTGACAATCCACCATGGTAGTTCCTGAAAGCTCATCCTGAAATAAATCCATTCCTCTTTCAGGTGACATGGCACTTTTGCTTCAGTTTTGTTATACAGGGTGAAACAGAGGCTAACATGGTTACCCTTTTGACTTCACAGGACAGTATTTGAAGGCAATCTAAACTGTCAGATACAAATGCTTTTATCACCTACACATTGGATGCTGATAATTTATCAATGATGGTGACCCTTTCCAGGATTTTATAGGCACAGAGTGCTCAAAAATGGCACCCCATTTCCTTCTTCCGAGGCCACTCTGGGACTGTGTTGCTTCTCTAAGGTCCCATAAGCAGGCTCCTTCTTATAGCACACAGTGGGGCATCAGGAAGAATCAAACTCAGGCGTAGATGCTCCAGCTCAGAGACCTACTGTTACCAGTACAGTCAGCCAATTTCTCCCAATATGGCACAGTTGGCCCTCTTAAACTAAGCCAGTTAATGTTTGGTAGCAAAGGTGTGGCAAAAGTGCATAACTGACATACAGACAGATATACTCCTGGGTGATGAAAAGCCTATATGTATAGGAATCTGTCTGGATTATGCAATCAGCTGCATCTCCCTGCTGAATTTATACTTCAAAGCAGCCCATGCCTCTTGACGCATAATGTGTGAAATGGTGCACAGCTCCTTTAGGATAAAGGATAAAAATATGCAGCAATAATTTAAGATGGAAATATGACTGTGTTTGTTTTTATATATAAGTCACTGAGGAGAATACCATGATACTAGGAAGAAAAAAATGTTTGGTCTTCTATGAGGTACAGATTGTTCTCACAGACAAGTCCATCAGGCAAGATGACACAAGAGAGTGGGGCTATGTGTAGCAGTGACCACAAAAATGTTTCACTGTGATAGAGAAGATTTAAAATAAAAGCAGTTTGGTCCTTATACAAAACCCAAAGACAAGGATGGGTAATATTATTTGAAATGTTATCTGGCCTGACCCTTGCTTGACTGTAAGCATTAGAGTGGCGGCCTATCATTTTGCTGTGGTAACACCCAAAGAGTTCTATGATACCTCAAAGGGCACCATACTTGCTGTGGCACAATCATTCATAGATCTGCATCCATTTACTTAGACTGACATATCCAAAATGTCTCTCCGCTTTCTCACATTTTCTGTTTAGCTAGCAAAAGTTCGTATGAGTGTGTCATGTGATTGATATCGCATGATAAGTGTTCAGACCTCCATATGCAATCTCAGATTATTTAACATGAAATGACCCATGGTTGTTCATTCTCAAGGCCACTACACAACATTCTGCTTTCACAAATGTCATTTTTTGTTTTCCCGTCATCATTAAAAATAAACAATAATTCGGAGACATTGGTTTATTAATGAATGTCAGTGCTTCAAAATACAGATGTTAGATGCTTGTGCCTTATGTCCTGATTGTTTCCGTTACTGTCCATTCCCCTCAAGATGTACCATTCTCTTCTCTTCTCTCTTTTCTGATTTCTCTGGTGTAGTCTGTGGCCATCAAACAGGTTGATAATTTGTTGGTGGTTTTGTAAGAACCGCCCCTAAAATCCTATGAAATCAAGAGGATCCTTTCTTGATTCCATACATCTGCCATTTACTTTCTTCCTACCCTCACCAGAAAACTTAACACAAGACATCCTCAACACATTATCCGTTGGCATCAGAAGAAGAAGAAGAAGAAGAAGAAGAAGAATTAGCAGTGAACAAAAGGTGGGTTATTCCAGGACTGTGGGTTCACACAGAACCCAACACCAAAAATAACACAGGATGGAGCACAGAATTTTAAAAGTAGTAGGTCCTGGCTGGCAGGATTTGCTGTGGATTCAGCACACTTTGGGGTTGGGGTGGGGAAATGTGAGGTAGAATGTGCATTGTCCGAACCCCAAAACAACCTGAGATCAATGATGGAAACTGGAGATACATTTTGGATGTCTGAACACAGCCTCACATGGGTAAAGTGTTCTCCTGAGTTCACTGATACAAGTACTGTATCAGATAGAAGCAGCAGCTATCAGGTAGAGTTATGGCAGAATGATCATGAACAGTGGTGCAAACCATTCCCCCAAAATAGTTTGACCACCTCAAATAACTATTATATCTATTAAATAACTACAAATTATAATTACGGAAACTTAATAATGATGTTCTGAGAATATGACTATGAAAATGTAATGAAAGCTATAAGTGAGCACTATAACAAAACTTAATATGAAATTTCAAAATGGAATAGTACCTTAATTAACATATTACAAAACCTAATACAAGTAGTATAAAAGCAGAATAACGAAGTTTAAAAACTAGTAACTCTCAATGAAGTCACATCTATGTAAGTATCTTGATAAACTAAGGCATAAGCAGTTATAGAATCACACCAGCGTATGTTTATAATGTTTATTTAATGCATTTATTTACCATTGACTTAGTGCAAAGCACTGCTGTAAGTGGTTTTGTGTTTCTACCATTTGTTTGCACCTTCCATTGTCAGCCCTGAAAGATATTATTTTGCGAGGTGATGTTATTGCACCTGGCCCTTGCTTCCAGACTTGACTGGAGAGCTGGCTGATTGTTTCACAGTGACTTTTAGTAAAGTGCTGTTCAGACCTCATGTGCAATGTACAATGTGCAATGTACTCTTTCAGGACTTCTATTTTTTCTTTCCCTTACAGTAATTATATTGGCACTCGATGCACAGAAAAAATCATATCTGAACAGCATGAAGTGCCCAAGTTTGGACAACTAGTTTTTTTGAACACATAAACACACACACTTCTGGATTGTGTCCCCTCACTTTCCCAGCTTTTGGTATTCTCACTGGGACTTTGGACCAACCCTTATCAGTTAATGAGTACCCAGTTTGCTGAGGGATGGGCAATGTGTAGCCTGCATGCTGTAATTAAACTGTAAACCGCCCAGAGACTACTTGAAGAGGTATGGGGCGGTGTATATGCAGGTTGCAGAACACTTTTAATAGGCTGGAACTACAGAACGTTTCCTCTTCAAGTGCACAAACTGGAGTGAACAAAAGATAGGATGTATACATCTTTTTTCTCAGAACAGTGAGAAAGAGTGCATAGAAAAGAGTTTAGTGATACAGTCTGTATTCCCATTTTTCATGGGACTTTGGAGCTTTCATACAGCATAAATTAACTACAGTATGTCTAAATTAAGATAAAATGAATGCCATTTATCTTCCAAGGAAAACATATCCCCAGACATGCAAGATGCACCTAGTAATTTGACAATGAAAATGATGAAAGAGAAAGAGAACAGATTTCCAGCTCCATCTATCAAATTTGGTTCCAGTGTAATGCTAAACAGGTATTAGAGGTTTCAGTTTAATTGACACAGAAAGATTAATGCCCTGGTTGGGAGAGAAAGTAGTGTAATCTGCACAGACATAACACACTCAAGTATGTTGCCAAACCAGGAACAAGCAATGAGAGCTACTTGAGCAAGCACCTGGAGTATCACAGGGTACCTTTCAAGGCTGACTCATTTATTTCCTTAATTAGCTCTGTTTCTAAAGCAGGGGTCCACTCCTCAAGATGTTGTAGGAACAGAGCTCCTGTCTGCTCTAGCCAGCCCAGCCTAGAATGCAGCATGATGGAGATTCTTTTTGTTTGTTTGTTTGTTTGTTTGTTTGTTTGTTTGTTTGTTTATATCCTGCTTTTTCACTGTAAGGTAGCACAGACACACCCAAGGTGGTTATTGACTTCATAAAAAATGAAAACAAGAAAACCTAAATTTAGCTATAAATCAAATAAAACCAACGCCACTGTAAAACCCATTATGAATAGATGAAAAGCCATTCTATACAGGTGTAAAGAAAATCCTTCTCTCAACAGGGATGGCGGACTTAGGCACAATCTGACTCCCGTATGTCATGCTCCCCTTTCATTGATCCTCAGACAAATCAAAAGCACTGGACAACTCTATCAGGAAGACCACAGCTAACGACCCATGCTTAATGGATGTTGGGAAGGGCCGCACAGGTGTGACTTTCATATATATAAAATTATGCAACAAAATGAATAAAATTTGACAACAAAAACATAAATTAAAATACAGTCATAACTCAAAATATAGCGTTCCCCACCATTCTGGGAAATGAATACTTATAACATGTTTGCTAGAACAATATTGTTGTATTTGTATACGATACAGTTCTAACCAATCAGTATGTGTCAGGTGTCAGTCAGATGTCTGTTAGGCAGGGCTAAACATGTAACTAAGACAGATTGACAGGGTCTCACAGGATCCATACTGTAACTCAAACATGGATGACAATCTAACTGACTAAAATATGTACTAGGGCAAAACAGAGCTTACAAATATAACAGTATAACAATGAGAGAAACTTAATTACTGTATTTACCAGAGAAAATAATCTGTTATACCAAATGTCTAAGCAGTATAAGTTACATTACATGTTATAGACATTTATGATTAAATACTAGTTGTTCCAGACACATGATTAGTTTAATAGGAACTGTTGGCACAAAACACACACATATGGGAGATCACCAAATCTTATTTTGCATGGAAGTGTTTTTTTTACCTAAACATTTCCTGCTTCTATACACACATTCTGCTAATTATATATTATAATATTATTTATTATAATCAAAAGCCAACATTCTCCCAGGAGGCATAGTGTGGCATGAAACTCCAGTCTGCTGACCTATCTAGCTAGTGGCATCATGTATTTATCATCTGCGAAGATTGGCTACTGTCATTCCCAGACACTCAGTTTCTTACGTGGAGTGATTTTATTCAACTTTTAATAATGGAAACACAGTTTGATATGTCTTGTGTCACCTCCAGGACCAAGAGGTGCAGCCAGACACAACTTTATGAAGCCACTTAGCTGTGAGAACTTGGCTTCAGGGTTCAGGCAAAATCTAGTCGAGCCCTTTGACTTTTGTCCTAAGACTTTAATTTAGGGGTGTGTGGATCTGGGAGCCCCCAAAGCCCCCAAATACTCTATAATAAATAAATAAATAAATAAATAAATAAATAAAAATATTTTAAATGTATTAAATAAATTTATACAATACAAATAATTAGTTGAAGTGAATCCCAAAGTCATTCAAAAGAAGAAAAATAAAAGTTAAGAAAAAACAATAATACAAATATACAAACTAAATAAAATAACTACAAAATCTTGTGTCACTTTGTACACCCTTCACCCTTGGAACTG
>JAHTLZ010000016.1:75822124-75833864 GCA_023846285.1 Phrynocephalus versicolor
CCAGTCACCCATGCAGCATTTGCCTTGGTAACTGGAAGGCAATTCAAATCCCGAAAGCCCCCCACCCGCTGTTCGCAAGATGGGGAATCCCCAATCTTGCTCGTAAGCAGCCGGGGGGGGGAGTGCTGAAGAGCGCTCGTAAGTCAGGATTTTCGTAGGTCAGCCCCCTTGTAAGTCGGGGTACCACTGTATACCATCATGGCTCATCAAAGCTACCAGAGGGAGCATGCTCGAGTGGGCTGCTGTCATCGCCACCGCCTCATTCAACGAGGGGTTTTTTTCCCTCCCGCTTGAAGGAGACGGTGGTCAAGCCTATCTTGAAAAAAACAGGCTTGGCTTCGGACCAATTGGCCAATTACCGTCCGATAGCCAATGTTCCCTTCATGGGCAAGGTCATTGAGAGGTTGGCCGCTGTGCGGATTCAGTCATTTTTGGAGGAACAGCGGTGCCTTGATCCTTGCCAGTCTGGTTTCAGGCCTGGCCGGGGAAAGGAGACAGCTTTGGTCGCGCTGCAAGATGACCTAATCCGGGCGGCCGACAGGGGTTGCTCTACCCTGTTGGTCCTCCTGGATTTGTCAGCGGCCTTTGATACCGTCGACCACGGTATCTTGCTGGACCGGCTCTTGGAGGTGGGTATCGGGGGCACTGTTCGCAGATGGCTCCGGTCCTTCCTTCAGGGTCGGCTCCAGTATGTGCAACATGGTGGAGAGTTGTCGGCCCCGTGGACACTCCCTTGTGGGGTTCCGCAGGGCTCGTCTCTCTCCCCCATGCTGTTCAACATCTATGTAAGGCCGCTGGCTGGGGTCATTCGGAGATTTGGAGTCTGCTGTCATCAGTACGCTGATGACACGCAGCTCTATCTCTCCTTTTCCACCTCTGCAGTGGAAGCTGTCCGATCCCTCGACCAGTGCCTGGAGGCGGTCATGGCCTGGACCAGGGCCAACAGGCTCAAACTTAACCCCGAGAAGACCAAGGTGATGTTCTTCGGGAGTTCTCCGTCTGGATATGGAGGCCCCCTCCCCAGCTTGGAGGGTGTTTCCAGCTGGCGGAGAGGGTTCGGAATTTGGGCGTGGTCCTGGATCTGTCACTATCCATGGATGTCCAGGTAGCTGCCGTGTCCCGGACCGCGTTTTATCACCTTCGCCAGATTGCCCAGATCTGTCCCTACCTGGACGTCGACTCCCTGAGAACAGTGGTCCAAGCTCTGGTGATCTCGAGGCTGGACTACTGCAACGCCCTCTACATGGGGTTGCCTTGACTCTCCTCCGGCGACTGCAGCGGGTGCAGAATGCTGCGGCCAGACTGGTGGTTGGTGTACGTCGTTATGACCGCATCGCCCCAGTTCTGGCCTGATTGCATTGGCTACCCGTTGCGTCCCGGATCAGATTCAAGGTCCTGGTTTTAGTTTATAAAACCCTCCATGGCTTGGGCCCGGACTACCTGACGGAGCGAATCGCCCAGCGATCAACCTCGGCCCGACCAGTTCGGCAGTCGCGAGCGCACTCGCTTCGGGTTGCTACACCCCGAGAGGCCAGATGCTCTTCCACCAGAAATCGAACCTTCTCGGTGGCTGCACCATCTTTATGGAACAGCGTCCACAGCGAAGTGCGCTCTGTTGAGTCCCTGCTGGCCTTTCGTAGAGCGGTTAAAACCATCCTATTCCGCGAGGCCTTTGGTGACCTAGTTCAAGTTTAGTTTAAGGGTTTTTTTTTTTTGGTTTTTTTTGTCCCTGCCATCTGCTGCTCGTTCACCCATTTGTGTCTATTAGCTATAAGCCGCCCAGAGTTCCCTTAGGGAAGATGGGCGGGGTATAAATTTAATAAATAAATAAATATTGTATCTTGGTTTCCTACCCGAGGGAACCAGATTCCAGAGGGATTGCCTTGTCTTTTCTGCTACTCTCTGCACAAGCATGGGAAACGCCACACAGGCCGTGCCAAGGATTGGAACCGTAAATAAAAGAATAATGACACAGTAACCCCGTACAGCCTCAGCTCAGGCTGGGTGCTCCCAAGCTGAATGCGAGCACCCAGCCCAAGCATCCATGGGGGGGAAGGCGTCTGCAGAAAAATACAATCAACACTGTCTGAAAACACATTTCAAGAAGGATTGATGTTTCCACCTTCCCTTCAGACGAGGGCCAAAGCCTCACGGAAGGCGGTTCCAGAGATAAAATCGCCAAAATCCAAAACTGAAACCCAAGGACAGGGCAAAGGGAGACAGTGGAGGATTGTTCACACCCAGAGCGACATTTTCTCACCCCAACCAAGGGGAGAAGGGTGTCATTTCTACTCTGTAACCTCACCTGTTTCCTAAGAATTTCCCCACACACTTTGGCTCCAGCAGAGAGACCAGGTACAGTGGACCCTTGTATAACAAACAGTTTGTATAACATAAAATCTGTACAACATAAAACATTCCAGAGATAGGGGAAATTTGCTTAACATAATTGCCTATAGGGAGAATCCGTACAACATAAAAATGGGATTATGCCGTTTTCAATGCATTCCTATGGAAATTTGTATAAAGGAAAATTTGCTTAACATAATTTCATTTGGAACGAATTCATTCCTTTATACAAGGTACCATTGTACATTGATTGGTGTCTTTCTTGCCCTTTGGACATGCTCAGAAGCCACCTGTGGGCCTGCTAGCCTTTGGGAAATGGAGAGAGGGAGAGAGAACATGGCCGTTTGAGGGGGGGGTGCCTCACTGCGTCTTTGAGTCCCCATCCGGGGCAAAGGTTCATTATTCCACAGTCTTTTAATGAGTACACCTATATAGATTAATGGGTTGTATTTTCCATCTTTAAGTTATTATGTGTTTAATTTCTTTCATTTTAATATTTTCACCTGCCTTGGCCCCCCTGATAGATAGATAGATAGATAGATAGATAGATAGATAGATAGATAGATAGATAGATAGATAGATAGATAGATAGATAGATAGATAGATAGATAGATAGATATAGTTTCAAATACAAATTAATTTTTATTATAGCCAATGGCCATTATATCTATATACATATACAAATACAATAAAAGCAGTATAGCAATCAGTCAATATCCAAATATCTATATTCAAGGACAACACGTAATCATAAAGGATTACAGTAGAAGCCGATTGTATTTATACCTTATTGTTTAATGATATAAAAGTTAAAATTCAAGTTAAAATAGTATACAAATATGTTAAAAATGGTATCACCATATTCATAATTGTACAGCCTATAAGAAAAACTGTCTGTAAATAACTTAATACCTTGTATTTCTCCAAACACTCCCTGCTCCCTCTTGATTTCTTATCCAGCTAATTCTTAGCTTTATAGCCATCTTTGCAAAATGAGCCACTTTTTTTTTTTTAGTAATCTCTTTACTTTTGTTTTCCAAAAGCTTCTGTAAACACTCTTCCCTATTTCTACCCTCCAAGGAACATATAATCGGTTTGATAAACCATTCCCTGATATGATTATATATTTTGTAGTCCAGGAGCACATGGCTTAGCGTCTTAATGGTTCCCTCACCACAAACACAGAATCAACACTTTTAGGGAATATTATTATATCTACCCAGTAATACTGCAGAAGGTAATAGGTCCATGCGTAATAACATAAAGGCTCTTATAGATTCTAAATTTTCTAAGTCATTTAAATAAGGCATCGGTAGGACTCTATTCAAAGTATTTGATCTTATAATTCCTTTAGCTTTATTTAGGTCATGCTGTCTTTCTATGTCTAATATCCTCCCCCCACCAGCATTTTTGTGACACATCCTGCATTGTGACACATGAGGCCAGACCCCTCATTTCTCATTTCTTTTTATCTTCTGCGGTGTAGAAGGAGAGAAAATGTGAGATTCCTGAACTCCAATACTATTTTTAATGTGTTTTAATTGCTATTCATTATTTGACAGTCTTTTGATTAATATATAGATTAATGGGTTTTATTTATCAACTTTAACTTATGTCTTTAATTTCTCTCATTTTAATATTTTCACCTGTCTTGGCCCCCTGATAGATAGATAGAGAGAGAGATGGTATGTGTGTATGTGTGTGTGTGTGTGTGTGTGTGTGTGTGTGTGTGTGTGTGTGTGTGTGTGTGTGTGTGTGTGTGAGAGAGAGAGAGAGAGAGAGAGAGAGAGAGATGATGATGATGATGATGATGATGATGATGATGATGATGCACATTAAATCAATACTTGAGATAGCTTTCTAATAATTTCTTAATCAGTTACAGATGGTATTTGACTGTGATTCTGTTAAGAAAGCCGCTCAGTTACATGCGGTGCACTTTTGGGGGCTCAGGGGTGGTTTGTGGCCAGAATTCTCAAATTCCTCCTGACCTCTACCCACCTTTATCACGAATGGGGTAACAAAGCCCCATTTCTCTTCCACATCCTGGAGTTTCCTCCTTCTTAGAAAAGGATCCAGCTCGCTTCCTCTGGGGTCAGCATGGAATTCACAGTGGGAAGTGGTCCCCACGTTTAAATTCTAAAACAAATACACCACCTACATGACTCCCAGCACGACTTGTTTATTAATGTTTTCTTTTGCCAAAAGGGTGTCCATTCCACAGAGGCAGAGTGTACACTGATTACAGTCGCTTGTTTCATCCAACTTGACTGCAGTGTCTCTCCTCTTGGTGCTGACTGGACTCAGCTCTGAGATCCTTCCCATTCTTTCCAGCACGGATCCTTCCAGGAGTCCTTTTGCACGTGCTCCCTCCCGTTCATTCATTGCAGGTGCATTATGATTAGGCATTTGGTGTGTTCCTAAATATTCATAAGACTATTAAGCAAGGGCACAAATGTTCTACCCTTCAACGGTCTCTGGTCCTGTCCTCGTCTCCCCACCAAAGAGTTGCAATGTCAAAGCCGTTCCGAAGCCCCAGTCTTCTCAGGAATTTGCTGAAGCTGCACTCGTTTCTCACAATGCCACAAGGAATCTAACGGGTGGGGTCCTTTACAGCTGGGGCCCCACAGATCCATCATCCACCTCGACATGGTCCAGTTTCAGCCTTGATGCCATTCCACCCCAATGGGTTCTGGTCAAGGCTTTCCAGAGTTCCCTTTTCACAGGACAGGAGAGAGATTTAGCTTGACCAAGTCAAGGTGGATGGCGGATCCGTGGAGTGCAAGCTGTGGAAGACCCTGTTCATTATATTCCTTTTGGGGAGTTACATGCTGACCACAGAGGAAGCAAGCTGGACCCCTTTCTAAAGAGAAGGAAGGCCAAGGATGTGAAAGATCAATGGGACTTTCCAGATATTTTCTTCCCTCCCACCGATTGATCACCTTCTCCTTTTCCTTTCTAGGTTCTCAAAACTGAGAAAGTTTTTTCATAAGAGCAGTCAGGCGGGAGAGGAGGCTGGCTGTGGCTGTGGCCGCAGTTGGCGGAACTGGTGGCTGCCTTGTTGCAAAAACAGGGTACACCCGGTAGTGGACAGTGTGACCAAAATCATCCAGGTCCTCCCCCCTGCAGCTGTGGTTCCAGCTGCAGAATGGGAGCGTGTGTCTCCAGGTAGGTCCTGGATGCAGTGGGGGGGGGTTGAGGGGGTGGCTAGCTGGACCACCCCTGAGACTCACTGAGATCTTGTGATCTCTCCTCAGCAACATCAACTTTGACTAGTACAATGAGGCGTTCCTTGGCTGCCTTGGGGCACTCTGTTAGAGAGCCTGTGTGCTCCAAGAACCAAGCCACCTCTTCTGAAGAACTCATGAGGTGCTCCTTGGCTTCCTTGGGGCACTCTCTTGGCAAAACCATCTGCCCGGAGGATGCGGCTGAGCTGTTGAGCACCATCGTGTCCCAGGCAGGGCAGGCTAAGCAGGTATGGTCATCTGAGGAGCCCCCGGCAATGCCTGGGGTGGGGGGGCACACAGTGGCCTCTCCCAAGCTTCCATTCTCCTCCAGAGGCCATGCAGGATCCGTCCCTGGGCATGTCTGCAGAGACCCTCCTAGCCAGGTTCTCCTCTTCCTTCCAGGATGGTCCGAATGAGCAGGCCCAGTGTGTCTTCCTGAGTAACATCTTGACCGCCTGCCTACCAGCCATCATCAGGGGAGAGGATGAACTGGACCTTCCCCAAACCAAGGCTCAGCTTGTGGCTGAGGTGGTGGTGAGTGTCAGGGTGTTTGCCAAGGGGGTGGCAGAGGATGGGCAACAGGGTGGTGGGTGGTGGTCAAGGCTGACCTTTGTGGGACTGACCCTCCTTTCTCTCTCTCTTGCCCTCCTTTAGGCGGTCCTGGAGCAGGTGGTGGCAGAGCCCACCCCAGGGAACATCCTGCCCTGTGCCCTGGTGCCTCTCCACCACCTAAGGTAGGCCTCCTTGGGGGTGGGAGGCAGGTGAGGAAGGGTTAGCACAGGCAAAGGGGTGTCATCTGGACAGGCAGTGGGGCGGATGCTGGGGGAGGGGTCATAGGAGGAGCAGGTGACGTCCACAATCCAACTGTGGCTGGAACAGAGGAAAAGAAAAGAATGCATGTGAAGGGACCTGAGTGGAATAGGGAGGCCGTGGCAGGGGATAGTCTCAAACTCCATCCCCCTTCCCCTCCTCAAGGAGCTCCCATGAGGACCCCCCTTCCCCTCCCCTAGATCCCACCCCCCATCAGCTGACTCGCCTCTCTTCTCTGTAGCAAAATGAAGCCACGGACCCCATGGGAGCTGGAAGACCGGTTCCTGAGCTTGGCTGTCCACGCGGTGCTGCGCCTGGAGGAGCCCAGTTACGACTATGTGGGCCAGGTGGGTCCTTGAGCAGGGTTCCAGGGAGACCCCTGGCTGCCCCACAAATCCCCACCCCTCCCCACCATGGGTGGGCCGTCTGGGTCAGCCACTCCTCTGCCTGTGCTTTCTTGCAGTCCTTGTACCGGAGCAGCCAGCAGACTTTGGAGGTTCCCCTTCTGGGGCTGCTGGATGAGGACTCTAGCAGTGACCACCTCTTTGCCATCTTGGACGTAAGTCATCAGCCTCCTTGTCCTTCTGCTCTGAGAGCTGTTTCCCAAGAGAGTCCGACTCAATCTGGCTCCTTGGACATCCAGACCATTCTTACGTATTCTGCTCTCTCCTGGGATGACAGAGCCCATGGGTCCTGCCCCTCTTCTGTAGGGCATCCTTGCAGGTCTTCATGTGCCCTGCCGCCTCTTTCCTCAAGGCTCAACCAGCCCAGTCCCCTCCCATCTTTCCTCATGGGTCTTAGTTTCGAGGTCTCCTGGCCATCCTTGTTTGCCTCCTTGGAGCTTGTTCCGGCTTCCCTGCATCCTTCGTAAAGAGGGATGGGGGGGGGGGTTAACATGTGCTGAAGACAGGAGACCCATACTTCCTAGGATGGGTCTATGGGTCATCTCTTCATGCATCCCAAAATAGCATTGGCCTGTGCTGCAGCCATGTCACATGGTTGGCTCATATTCCGCTTCTGGCTTCCAACCATTCCAAGACCATCCTTGCTCTTAGTATTACTGAGCCGTCTTTGGGTTCCCCACCCCCTCCTTGGGTGTAAAGCACTTTGGACTGACCCCTTTTCAGTTGCCTTCTCCAGCATCTCAGAGGAGCAAAGTGGCCTGTTTCTCTTCTTGCGCACAAGCCTTTCTCTTTGGGCTTGGGTCTCCATTTACCCCCCTGAGGGCCTTGCCGCAGAGGCCACCAGATTTGCACCCTGGAAAGCGCTTGAGGTGCCTCTCCCTCTCTTTCCCACAGCACCTACAGACTGGGCTCCGTTCCTAGGAAGACTGGGAGAGGCTCTGGGCATCAGGAAAAATTGCCACGCTGCTCAGGCGCGCCACCCTCCTGCAGAAATATAACGTGAGTCCCTGCCGGATTGGTCTCCTGGGGTGGGGACAGGGGGACAGATGACCCACGGCACGGCGTGCGTTCCGAGGGCTGCAGAAAGTCATCCAAGGAGGGGCAGCCAGACGTGGAAACCTGTGTGTCCTTCAAATGATTCCTCCCCGCTTTCTTCCCGCCAGATCATGGGTGACACATTGGGGTGCTACGTGGCAGAGCTTGGGGTCTGCCTCATGGACCCCAAGAGGCAAGTGGGGTGTCATGCCAGGGAGGGCATCTACCGCCTCTATGAGCTGCTCCTGCAGCAAAGAGGTAAGAAGTCTGGAAGGGACGAGGGCCTCCTCCAAGCCCTTGGGGGGAAGAAAGGCTGCCTTTCCTCCGAGGTGCCCCCTCCACCTTCCCTGGGCCGGGAGGAGGCTGCGCAGGAAGGGATGCTTCCTTTTGTCAGGGAGCCCTCCCCAGGACCACCACCACCACCACCACCACCCCAGGGTTCCCTGGGTGGGAAATCTCCAGCCCTCCAAGCCACGCTTTGTGGGGCTGAACGATGGGGCTTGGTGCCTCTCCCAACAGGGATCGACGTCCGGGACATGCAAGGCCTCTGGATTAGAGAACCAAGTCTGGACTGGGAGATGGCCTCCTACCGGAACACCGTGCAGATGGCCAAGGTACGGAGCCGACTGGGCTGGTTGCGGGGTTGCCTTTCTTTCTGCCAAGATGGGCAGGTGCCTGGAGGTGCGGGAGGTCTCCCCTGCCTTTGGGTTTGCCCTTTCTGAGTCATAGGCAAGGAGGGAGGTGGGGAGGGAGGGAAGCGAAGGATCCCCTTGGCCATGGAGGTCTTCCTGAGAATGAGAAATAGGCCGAGGCCAAGATTCAACGGCAGCTCCGCAGATTCTGGAAGCGAGGGAAGTAGCTGATGGAGCTGCGCTGGCTGCTGGCTGGGAAAGGTAGGCAGTGCCCTTGAGAAACCTGCGTTGGGGAGAGAAGGGCCCGGGGACGCCGGCCCTGGCAGGGGGAAAAGTCAGAGTTCCCCTCTTCTCACAAAGTCTCTTCTCTGTGCAGATGATGTGCTGATATATGATCTTGAGGAGGAGGAAGAGACAGAGGAGGAGGAGGAGGAGGCAGAGGAGGAGGAGGAGGCAGAAGGGTGCAGTGGATGTGGCACCATACGGACCATCACAGGCAGCGGGGGGGGGGGCAGTGACTGACGTAAGGTGGAGTTGCCCCGGGTCCAGGCTCTGGAAGGCAGGAATGGAGGCAGAGCAATTCAAGGGAGGCAAGCTAGCCAGCCAGGTGGCCAGCCAGCCAAACCAGGCAAGGCAGCCCGCCCGCCTGCCGGTCTATGTGCCAGCCCACCAGCAGCCAAGCCCGACCAATCCGGGCACCCAAAATGCTGGAAATGTAAAAGTCAGGAGGGTACAATCTCACTCTTGGTGGACCTGTGCCAAAGCTAAGAATTATTGGGTCAAGATTTATAGCTGGTTAAGACAAATGACAAAGCAAAACTTTAAATTTAAGCCTGAAATATGCCTACTGGGAATCCTGCCAAAAATTGGAAATAAAGAAAATAAATATCTAGTGCTACATGTCTTAATGGCGGCAAGATTGGCGTGGACACAGTTATGGAAAACAGATAAGATACCAACAGAGGAGTTGGTTACAGGAAAAATTTTGGACTGTGCCACTATGGGTATATTCACCTGTAAACTAAAAGAGAGGGAGGAAATTAAATTTGCACAGATATGGAATTTATTCTATACTTGGTTAGACAATAGAAAAGAATGAAGAGATGAAGTAGTAGTTGTCCGATAAATCTCAATTTCTTAATGTAAATAAGATATTGATTAACTCAATGATGAGTGACATGACCAAAAAGATATTATGATAATGTATTATATATAATAATAAAATGTGGGGGGGAAGAAAAAAAAAGAAAAAAGCCAGGTGGTAACTTTCAGGCCAAAGCCAAGATAAAGGGATAAAGGGTGAAAGAGCTGTAAATATTTACCCCTTGCCGCATCGAAGAAAGGGACTCAAGGGCAAAAATAATAAAATAAAATAAAATAAAATAAAATAAAATAAAATAAAATAAATGCCAACCAGCCCAAGGGCCAGCTGGTCGGCGCTAGGAAAACAACAGCATTTTTTTAAAAAAGCGGTGAAGGCCAACTGATGGGCACTGGGGAGTGGAATAAAAATAAAAAATAAAAATAAAAACACCGACCAGCCCCAGGGCCAGCTGGTCAGTAGGCAATAAATAAATAAATAAATACAATTTTTAAAGCACCGAAGGCCAGCTGATGGGCACTAGGGGGTGACCTTAGATTGCTCAAAAATTAAAAGGTAATTAAGGAGTAAAGAAATACGGTTATCTGAAAGGGGGGTTTAGAATAAACCTTACCCTAACCCTGGGGAAAAAACAGCAAGATGCAGAGAGAAAAAGATAAGACAAAATTACCTCAAGCAAGGAAATTGTCTATAGACTTACAACAGAAGAATCTTCTAGTGCATTAAGACCCAAAGGAAAGATTATTATTATAATTTAAAAATATGGAAAGCAGAATTTTAGAACAAATGGATGAAACTAGAAAAGAAATTAAAGAGGTCAAAAACCTAATTAAACTGGACTTAGAAGAAATGAAAAATACAGTACTATATTGGATGTATCGGATCAGGTAGTAAAAGAAGAGCAGAACAGAAAGAAAGGAAAGAACCAACGATCAGATTAAAATTAAGACAAAGAGCTAAATGTTTGAAAATCAGAAGCATCCCAGGAGAAGAGCTTCAGGAAGACTTGTATAAAATGAAAATCCCAGGAATGGCAAAATTATATAAAATGAAAATAAAAGATTTTCCATAGGAAGTAGATAAGATCCAGGAAAGCTATAATAAGAAATTAGGACCAGGAGGAAAAGAAGCAAAAATATTCAAAGATATCCCATCGAAAATCTTAAAATTAAGAAGAGATTATCGCTCCTAATCCAAAATTTTGGGGCAAAATAAGTTTAAGTATCAATGGGAAATTTTTGAGGGACTATCCTTTCAGTACAGGCAAAGATGATAGAGAATCAATTCAGTACAGCAGAGGAGTTCTTGCAAAGATAGGGGACAAAATTTAATGAGGGGGACATGAGTAGATAATGGTAACTTGGTTAATGAACATCCACACTGGCAGTTGGCTAGTAAACCAAAGGAATTGTATGTTAAAGGAAATTTCCCCATAGAAGAGAAGGGGAATTCAAAGGATTCCTTCTGGGGTCCCAGTTTCCATTTTTTCCGGTGCTTTGGCTGGGAGCCGGTGGCTGTGGCAGTGAGGGGCTGCCAGTCGTGCGGGCTAGGGGTTTCTTCCCAGGGCCTTGGTGGTGCTGGTGTCAGTGGCAGGGTGCTGGGGGGGGTTCCTTCCTCTGTCCACCTCCCCCCCACACACAGCTCACTCGCACCCAACCTCGCGGGAAGCGATGCTCCCGCCACTGCTGTGCTCCCCATGGAATAGGAGGAAGAAGAAGTGAGCTGGGGACTGAGAGAGGAACAAGGGGGACACCCAGCACCCACCACTGCCACCAGCCCCACCAAGGTCTGGGAAGAAAGGGAAGAAACCCCTGGCCCACATGACTGGCAGCCCCTCACTTCTCACCTACGGGGGGGGGGGTTGCCTTGAGGTTACTAATTATGGAGACAGCCAGCTTCCATTCCAGTCTAGGAATGTCTGTCTGCCCACCAGGCAGCCCACCAGGCCCGCAACATCAAGTCATCCATCTGCTCAGTCAGCCTTCCAGCCTCCATTCCGGTCCAGACGCCACTCTGCCTTCCCACCAGGCCGGCAACATCAGGCCATGCTGCCAAGCCAGTCTGCCTCCCATCTATCCGCTCAGTCCACCAGCCTCCATTCCGGTCCAGACACCACTCTGCCTGCCCACAAGGCCAGCAACATCAGGCCATCCACCCAAGCCAGTCTGCCTCCCATCCATC
>JAHTLZ010000016.1:75833874-75844532 GCA_023846285.1 Phrynocephalus versicolor
TCTGCCTGCCCACAAGGCCAGCAACATCAGGCCATCCACCCAAGCCATGCTGCCTACCATCCACCCCTCCGTCAGATTGGATTTGTATTAATATTCTATAATCAATTATCAATGAGATCGGACATGTATAACAGCTGGGTGTTTGAAAAAAGCTCCATTTACTTTGCAGAGATTTAAGTGTATAAAGGTGAGATCCTCTGAGGTACAGAAGGAGGGAACTTTATAGTTAGGAATTAACTGGTTTGATCCTGTTTGATCCTGTTCCCGTAAAAGTGGATCTGGTGTGGAAGATTCCGAACTCTGGGTGTGGCAGGCTGAAGGTTATTTAAGGAAGTGCTCTGGACCATTTGGTTGTCCAGAATTTCTGTGATCATTGTTAGCGTCACCCAAATTCTGAGACCATTTCTCTCACGATGATCCAGATCTTCATCTGCACTCAAGAAACCATCTGGCCTCTGCCCAGACTTTGGTTTGAACTAAAAGGGGGCTAGATGACATGTTCGTGCTCTGCGTAGGGTTTCATAATTCTGCTGTGGACACTGAACATTTCTGCTTGTGGCTGATTTTTTGTCAGGCATCAAATTTTATCTCCCTCGTGTTGATTCTGCAGGTTACCACTGACCACACCCATCCCCTTCTTTCTTCCAACACCTTAGACGTAGAACATCTTCCCCAACTACTTTCTCCCAGATTTTCATTTTCACTTTCCTCTTTGGTCCTACTGCTCACATATTTTTCCTTCACTCAACCTGTGCAATTGTGTGTTGTTTAGTGTTGTCATTTGTGTTGTGTTTTTTTTTCCTTTGGCCATTCTGGCCTTGGGGCGGGAAGAATACAACTCAAGTGAGATTTTAGCCATGACAGCCTAACTCATGAATTGATACTGGTTCATGATTTACAATAAAATTAGGAAACATGCTATCTTGTTAATTTGAATTTAGGTGGTGAAAGTCTGTGAAGAAGGAGAAATTAGTGGTTACTACTGAGAAGGACTAATGAAAGGGATATAAAATATGTGAAAGATAAGTGTCAATAGTACAAGTAACTAAAGCAAGGTGAACTTATAGGAAGGAAAAGTAAAGCAAGGTATATGGAAAGTTGATGAGGGTTTGAGTATGTGCCTGAAGGAAATTGTGTTACGGAGTATGGCGTTTTTAGCTAGAATTTTAGTATACCACAAGGAATCTTTTCAGTCTAAGTAAGTAAAGGTGGGCGGTATATAAGTATTAAAATAAATAAATAAATCATAGACCTTTTAAGTGCTTAAATCCTAAAAAAGCAAATGAACAAGATACTATGTAATTTTTGGACTCTTCTGGAAATAATGTTCTTTGAATGGTGTCCTGTAGTCATTCTAGGATGGATGGCTAGACAACGTCATAACTTGTTTAAAACAGTCCAACCCAGCCATCCATTTGTTTAAAATGATTAAAAATGCTAAATAGAAAAGGGTTGTTAAACAGAAATTGCTTGCTTGACACTGCCACAAGCAATCAGCCTTTTTCTATTAGGAATGTAATGATTTTTTTCATGGAATCTTTGAATGGCTGGCCTGTTTGGTTACTGAAAAGGTGCCTCCAGTTGCCACATTGACCAAATTGGCATCATATTGCCATTGTCTTCATTTGGTCAAGGCTGTGTCCATAAAAGCTTCTGCTTACTTATATTTTGTGCACAGTGTCAGATATATATTCAATTTTAGACAGGACACATATCTGAATGCCACCACAGTTGAACTTTTGAATGAGTTCACTTAGAAAATGTACTCCTGAAATATAGTCTGTTATGTTAAGATACCATCTAGTAGATTTGAAATTCAGTGCTCTTATTGGGGATTTTCTGTTGTTTGCATTATCACTTTCAGAGATCCCAATCTTTCAGGTTGTCTGTTGGTTTTTTTTCCCTGAATCTGGCTTGCTGGCCCACTGTAACTTTAATAAATTGCTGTGATGTTTATTCTGATGTCCTATGCCCATCAATTAGTGTTGTTCCAAAAAAATAAAAAATCGATTGAAAGATGAACATCAGATATTTGATTTTGTGTACTCAAATTTAAATTCTTTTTAAAGGATCACCGTTTGTCGTATTCTGATGCAAATTTTCTCTGCCTCGGGGGCGTGGTTATGTGTAACAAAATATGGTTTTGCATCCATATTTAGAATTTTCTCTCATTATGAAGATGCCAGTTTTGCTACCCAATTCCTGTTGTGCATCTTCAAAAGCTTCTGCCAGCCTTCAGTTCCTCACCGTCTCATCTGTTAATCATTGCAAGAATGACAGCTCCTAATGCTCCTGAGGTGAAAGACAAATTGTATTTAATATACTTAGAATTAAAATAATAACATAAATATAGTCCAGTAAATTTAATTTGTATAAGAGTTTCTGTTGTAAGCCATGTTAACTTTTGAGTGAGCTTCCCTAGAAGATATGCCCTAGAAGATAAAAGAAACCCATTTGAACTTTAGTAGAGACTTTTGTTAAGCTAAAATGCCATCCTGGAGATTTAAAATTTAGTGGTCTCTTGGGGAATTCTCTGCTGTTCGTATTATCACTTTCAGACATCCCCATTCTTTCAGCCTCTGTTGGTTTGTTTTAATAATAAATTATTAATAATAATGATAGTCCAGCAGATAAGTTGAAAGAACAACTACTGGCGTCTTGCTGGAAAAGTAGGGGATGGCTTTGTAGCCATATATGGAGCCTTCTCTTAGCAAACAGGGAGATGTCCATCTTTTTACTAATTGTGTCCCTTGTGTCCCTGAACTCTCAGAATCAACTGCCATTCATCTGCTCCTCATGGTCACAATGACAGCTCTGTTGCCGGATCTCCTGGTGACCAGTGCAGATTTGCTGAGACTACTCAAAAATCCACTGGTGACAAGCAGTTGGCTACGAAAGTTGCCTGGAAATCTTCTCTGGCCACTGGCGTGAAGAAGACCAACACCCTGTAACAAATCCACTGCTACCAGAAGTCCACCGACCTGATGACTCACAAGCTGTGCCTGCCTGTCGTGAAAGTACCACCTGCCAGAGAGCTGCAAATCTGCTGTTTCTGCTCCTCCTGATGACTGCTGACCTTTCTGATCTGTCATGGCATATTGACTGTGATCCTGCCTCCCATTGCTACCGAGACGATACAACCTCCACCCCCACTGCAGATAATTTGTCTCACCAGGCTGACAGCTTTCTATGTGGGTTCCTCTTGCACGGAGAGCTCCGGTCACGGGCTTCATTTCCTGCCTTGGGTTTCAATGGTTCACTTAGCTTTTCCTATCTGGTGAAGCGGAACTGTGGACCTCTGCTAATTCGCAATGGACATTGGCCACCGACTGAGAGAAACGGTCTTGATCCATAAGTGCCTAAATTCCCATCAGGATTTTCATCTCAGGATTCCTGTTTTGGGGGTTTGTCTTCAAACCTTTGTATATGTACAGCAGATGTGTTGGGCAATTCAGTCAACTGACTCTGGACTCTGATTCCTCTGAAAGTAATTCAGAGGAATTGTTTTCCACCTGCAACTGCTTCTTATACTCCAACTCAAAGTTTTCCCAAATTGGACTCTATTGTCATTATTTCACATCTTTATGAATTTGTCATTTTTGCATATGTGCCACTAGGGGTCAAATATGTATGGCATAATAAATTTTCTTTTAATCTTTGTAACGCAGTTTAAAAAAATATTGTGCTGTTGGTAAAGATCTTAAATCACCAACAGTGAAAAGCTTTTGCTATGAATATCTAATCACAAGTACTTGCATATTTTAATTTTGCTAAAAAGAGAAGTGGGAATTGACCACTGTTAGCGTCACCCAAATAGAAATACATATATTTAGCCTTATTCTTTACAGAGCTCTAAATTTCTCTCTGTGTGTAACTCTGTGTTCTGTTTTAACTCTGATTGCTATTCAATAAACCATTAATGCTTTAACTTTTATCTGGCGCGTGGCAGTCACATTATTGGTACCACTAACCACAAAATCTTTCACCAGGCAGCCAAATCAGGCAAGCCATCCAAGTCTGATTGCCAGCCCTCTCACTCCCCATGGTCACTCCACAGAAAATCTGGAAATGGGACTTTCTTCAGTGCCTTCCATTCACTGCTTTCACCTGTTTAAAGACACCTCCCCACACACCCACACACATACCCAAAGCTAAAAAGCAATGAAGAATTTTAAATAAACCATGTGTTTAAAAAAAAAAGAATTGTATTTGTGATGGTCTTTGGTTTGGTACATAGAATTTCAGTGGGTTTCTCTAAAGACCTAGAGGTGCCATTGTTCAATGGGGTGTGGGCCTTTAAACAGGAAAGCACACATTTGATCTGGAAAAAAGGCACCTGAGGGGGGATATGATTGTGGTGGCCATTCGGCTTCGGAGAGAGGTATGGCTAGTAGACACACAAGACAGGGACTTTTTAGTGCCAGTACCCCAGACGGCCTTAGAATTCATATTAAAAAGCAAATGTGACCCAAACAGCAGCCATGACACTTTGAGACTCTAATATATAATTTTTAACTACCCACAAGGTATTGTTGTTCATCGTGAAGATGGATTTGTTATCAGAAGACAGCCGTTTGCTTAAATTTTTTTTTTGCCTAATCAAGTTATCCCCTACTCTTGCATTTATATTGTTTTTGGTGGGGGCACACAGCCTTTTCCTGATTTTTTTTTACCCAAACGGTGGAACTCTCTTCCAAAGACGACTTAACTACTGTACTTCCTTCTTGACTGAAACAGGCAACATTCTAACTATTTTACTCTGTCTTTGGTAGGCTTTTTAAAAAAGACACATTGATATGTACCTACTGTATTGTAAAGGCAGTAGAAAAGAAATGAAACCAACATTTGAAACTGTGAAACTTTCAATTCCAACTGTAAAAACTATGTCACATATTACCACACTTTTCTAGTACATTATATGTTGTCTGTCCACCATCTAGCAATATTTGTAACTATGCTTGTTGCTTTAAAATCTGGCAATTGTTTTGCCAAATCTATCTTACCAGAAATACGGGAACCATTTTATTAGGGGTTTTAGAGGTAGGGAAGAAGTTACCTTTAAAAAATGGAAATATCATCCTTTCCAAAACTCCTCTATATCAGGTGGCTCCCAAGCAAGTCTGGATACATGAGAGTCTGCCTTACTTTTGAGCAGGCTGTGATTCCTCTTTTCCTCTTAAAAATGAAAACCTTCTTGGGTACTTTCCAGATTACTCCCTCAAGAGTTTTCTCAGATCCTACGGTCCAATCCACCAAAAGGGGTAGACCTGCCCCTGTGACCCTTCAGAGTTACTCCCAAAGAATAAGTACGAAAGACCCCACCTGTAGTCCTCAAAATTTCCCCAGATCTCAATCTAATGTCAAACAAACATCAGAGACGCAGACATTAAACTCTCAACCTCGATTCCATCTGATCACAGAGATCTCTGCTGCCTTAGAGAAGAGACCAATGCCCCTTTGATAGAGCTTGACAACAAATGGGAGGGAGTCAAATCAACTGTGGCCTCTTTACATAAAAAGGCAGAACACCTGAAAAGCCACCTGTCAAATGCATTAGACCCTTATGGAGCATTTGTGCTTCAAAATCCAAACTTAACATCAAGCAAAGAAGTTTCCCAACCTTTAGTTTCCAAGCGCGACTCTACACAGCAGAAGGCCCCTCTACAAGATCTTCATATGATGCTCGATGGTGGAGCAGCCAAAACCAGTCCAGCTCACCCCACACAGGGGGGGCGGACTTTTAGAGCTAACTGACACTAAACTCGGTACATTATTTACCCAGATAAGGCCAAAGGATACCCATTTCAACTACCCAAAGTCCATACACCAGATGGCCCCACCTCAACAAAACCCAACTCAAATGGGAAATACGCAGCATCCTTGCACATCAACTTCTGTTTCAACTTCAGTAACCCCGGTGTCATCAGATCATCCAGGAAATTCTTCAGTGGAGCTACAAGATGCTCAGGAATCAAATAATCCACATGGAGACATACCCAGTTTGATGAAACCGGTGACTATAGTTATTCCAACCACACATATGGACGTTTCAACTTCAATTGCTGATCTTGGGGGTCAGCCAATTGAGCCCCTTAGACCCGCTCCCCCACCTACGTCTGTGCCTACAGATTTTTCTTTGACCACTAACCAAATTTTGAGAGATTTGCTGACACAGCCTGACATCAGCAAGGAAGCTGCCTCCAAAAAGGCCCTGGACAATTTTGGTGCCCTTGCCTGGGAAAACCAGCTACAGTTGCTTCAAAAGATGGAGGTGGTAAGGCAGGAACTTGTCAACCTCCATGAATCCTGCCACCCCAAAACAACCACCCAGGCTGAATCACCCTCTGAGCCAAGGCTCTCTGCTGGTGTTCTGCCTCCTGAATGACTGAATGGCTCCAAACCTCACACCCACTCAAATTTCCAGTGCCCACTTTCAATTTTATCTTGGAACATTGCTGAGTGGCAAAATAAGCTGATGGACCAGGACTTTGGGAACTTTCTTTCTAGATTTCACATCCTTTGTTTACAGGAAACCTGGTTAATGGACACCTCTTCACTGGTCTTGCAAGGATAGAGTACATTTCTGTCTCCTGCCCGCAAATCCTCCACCAAGGGAAGGGCTAAAGGAGGCCTTGCTATCTTAGTCTTGGTAAAGCTGGATGTAGAGACAGAAGTTATTTATCGATCTGACAATAACTTTATATTGTCAGTATTGATTAAGGGGAGCTTGGGAAATGGGATGGATTCCCTAATTTGTGTTAATGCTTACTGTCTACCAGATTCAGCTGGCATCCTTCCAAATTTTTGGAATGATTTAGAAGAGGCCATCACACGATCTGAGCTCCTGCACCCCAAGGCTGATACTGTTGTGTGTGGTGATTTTAACGCCAGAGTAAGCTGTGACCCAAATGAGCTGGGTATAGATCTTGGCCCAGTTTTTTATGAACCTTTCTCTCCTAGGCGTCATTCATCAGATAAATCATTTAATAAACCAGGCAGGAAGCTGGTAGAAACAATGGCTGTTCTACAGTTAACTTGCCTTCATGGCAGTTCCTGGGACATCTCAAAGGGATATTTCACTTTCCTTAACAGCAGGGCAGGGAGTGTCATCAATTATATTTTTTGCTCCCCAAGGTTGGTATTTCAGGAAACTAAATATAATGTACTAGATTGTCCTGATAGTGACCACCTACCTATTTGTCTTCAAATCCCAATGGTCATTCCACAATTACCTCCTCCACCAGCTGACTGGGCCGAGAGAACTATGGTCATGGGGAAACGTTTAAAATGGCCCCCACTGGCTGACCTGACCATTCGGGAACAGCTAAGTATACCACACCTGTTGAACGCCCATAGGGGCATTGTGAGTGGTGAATTAGACCCTGTAGAGGGCATAAACTATATTAGTACAAATTTAAGACCACTCTTAGCCAATAAGACACAGGGGTCAAGCTCTGCCACTCATAGGGAAAGCTGGTATGATAAAGAATGTAGATTAGCCAAAAAGCGCCTAGCTCACTTAACGAGAAGGACAAAACGGTCTAAGTCAAGTTCTGACCTGAAGGAGCTGGCCTGCTATCGCTCAAAATATAAAGAGCTTCTAAGACAAAAGAAAAAATTGTTTGAGTTAGCACGGTGGCAGGAACTAGGACAGGCAGTGATGGAGAGGAGAGAGAGAAAGTTCTGGAGGATGATCTCTCTCCCAGATCTAGATATTAATGCTACACCTAATACCTGTATTACAGTGAATACCTGGTGTTCCCACTTCAGGAAAATTTTTGACAGTGATTTAGATGTGGGGCCCAATAACATGAATTCTACACAAATTTTGCTAAACTCCACACCAGAGTGGCCCCCAGTGTCAGAATCTCAAGTCTGTTCACTTACTGAGGCTTTAGCACTAAACAAAGCACCAGGTGAAGACATGATCCCTCCAGAGGTTTATAAAAGCAATATGGAATGGTGGGCTCCCATCTTAGCATGGCTTTTTACTCATATCAACTATACGGGACTTTTCCGGAGGGCTGGAGACAGAGTATAATTTTTCCAATTTATAAAAAAGGTGACAAAACGAACCCCCAGAATTATCGTCCTATTAGTTTACTAGATATTAGTTCCAAGCTAATATCTAGTAAACACCCGCTTCCTAATGCAGAAGCTGGAAGAGTGGATGGAGGGGAGCAACATCCTCCATCAGGAACAAGCTGGGTTTAGGAAGGGCCATAGCACGGTGGATCAGATCTTTGTGCTACACCATCTAGTCTGCAAATATACCACTTAAGCCTTTCAAATGGCTTTTTGCAGCCTTTATTGACTTCTCTTCCGCATTTGACACAATTACTAGGAACCGTCTTTGGGTTAAGCTTGCAGCAACAGATATTGATAAGAGGTTGCTATTTCTAATTCAGGAACTTTATACTAATTCAAAATTGAGGGTACGGATTAGTTCAGATGGAAGGGTTTCAGAGGAAATCTGTGTAAACAAAGGTGTTAGACAGGGATGCCTGCTCACACCTCTCCTCTTTAACTTTTATATCAATGATATCGTAAAAGCTGTAAACCATCCCAATCATTTTCCTCCTTCAATTGGTAATTATAAGATTGCAGCACTTATTTATGTGGATGATGTTGTCCTATTATCTATGAACAAGAAGGGGCTCAAGAGAAGCTTGAATAAGCTTAGAGAGTTTAATGAGTTAGAACACCTTAAAATAAATTACACAAAGTCTAAAGTCTTCTTGATCTTCGGAAGGCAGCCCCCCAAATTCAACTGGTGTATTGGTGAGGATAGGATAGAACAAGTACACACCTTCAAATATTTGGGAGTCCATTTTGATGAGAGAAACTGCTGGAAAACACAGGTCAAGGCTGTTAAAATCTCAGCTCAGAAATCCAGTCATGCTCTAATTAAATTATTTTCACTCCAAGGGTGGCAAATTGGTATCCCCAGCTTTAAAGGTCTTCTCAGGAAGGGTGATTGCACAAATGCAATACGGAATTGAGATCTGGGTTTTGGATCCAAACATCCTACATACACTTGAAGTAGAGCAGAATAAATTCCTGAAGCACATCCTGGTGGTACCACAAGGGACCCCAGCAGCCTTCCTTAGAGTAGAAACAGACATGGTCTCCATCAAAGCTAGGGCAACTCTTGCCATATTCTCTTATTATAAGAGAATATTGGACATGCCTGACCATCGTCTCCTCAAACGTTGTCTGATGGAGCAGTGGAAGGGTGGTGGATGGGCCACTTTAGTACAAAACCTTTTGAAATCTAAATCTCTCTCCACTGATATTTATGTTTTCCCAGGAGTTAAAAGTATGCTGAAGGAGTGGATATATAAACATGACAATGATCAGGACCTTGCCCTAATCAGTTCTTCAGGCTTCTCTCACTGGTACCATCTATGGAAAACCAATCATTCAAGGGCACATTATTTACATCCACTCACTATTCCCTCTTTGAGAACAGCCTTTACTGAACCCCGCTTCCAAATTATGCCAACTGCTGTCTTGGATGGAAGGTACAGTAATGTACCCAGACACCTAAGACTTTGTATCTGTGGTGCAGCTGAGATAGAGGATGTGGCTCACTATCTATTCAGTTGCCAACTCTACCACAACCCAAGGGCCAACCTTCTAGGAAACATCTTGGCCCCTTTGCAGGCGGAGAGTCCTCTGGCTAAAGTGGGTAGGCTGCTTTTAGTCTGTGACCCTTACATCACTTACGGAGTTGCTAGGTTTGCCAAAGCTGCTAGAAAAATTTGTGCCAACTTTCTGAGCACAATTGCGGTGAGCTGTGTAGGGAACTCCCTGATATGAGGTGGTATCAGTGCTCTCTTCTACCCCACCCCCTGTCTGGTAAGAGAGGTCAACTCAAGAGATCCCTATTTATATGGCTTCCTTTTTTCTTTTCTTTTCCTTTTAATGCCATGATTGTTTTATCTATTTATTTTTTCTGTAATCTCTGATTGTGATGGCTTGTATCCAAGACAATAAACTTTATATTGAATTGAATGCTATATGCAAAATGTGCATAGATATGATTTGTGTTTTCTTATGTTCACTTTTTCAATATTAGCTTTTAGTTATATAAAGGATCAGTAATCAGCAGGAATTGTGTGATGCACACAATTTATGAATGAAAGATCCTAAAATCATGAAAACAGAAATAGTAAACACCCAGAGAGATTATTAACTCTCAGGGCAGAAAACGATTGTATTTGAAGATTAATTTCATCATAATTAGTCATTGCACCATTGTTGAAAACTTCTGGCCAAATGAGAAAAGTAATTGACATTATTTTATCTTGCAGGAAGAACAGAAAGCTTCTATGGGAACCAGCTGCTTCTGTCTGGTTAAATATAACTATAATAAAAATATTATTTGAAATGGTACTTCACTTGTAATATTCCCTAGCTGGAAGTGGCGGAGTTCTATTCCAACACACTTCGTAGGCATTAAGTTGGAAGAGGTTAAGGCATGACTTGTGAAAACCCAAACAGAGCAGATTTTATGAAGTTGCAAATGGCATGCCAATGTTTGGAATTCAACAAGTATAAATCTGTTAGTAGTTGTGCACTCGCAAGTTGGAATAACCAAGGGAAATCCAATTACTTCTTATTAGAAAAGAAGTTTTATGCAGGATAATGGACAT
>JAHTLZ010000016.1:75859746-75902067 GCA_023846285.1 Phrynocephalus versicolor
AAATAAATAAATAAATAAATAAATAAATAAATAAATAAATAAATAAATGGGATAGAAGAAAAGGGCACAGGGGGATGCATGAAATACAATCAAGGATTGACACACAGTATAAATCAGTGTAAGCTATTAATATATTGCCATAAAATCTATTTGGAGTTGCCATCTGTAAAACACATGTTCACATTCAGACAAATTGATCTTTGAACAGTGGGTGGCATATAGCTTTGCAAGCTCAGAGTATTAGTCTTTTATCAATAGCATGGACATGCCAGGAGCAAGCCACACCATCCAATCCCAAGAATATAGTACATTTGTTTTACCTATGAGATTGATTATGACCCTAATATGATTTCTGAGGTACATGAGATTTTCAAGAAGTTGTTTTATCAATGCAACCACCCTGTCTATCCACCAAGTTTCCATGGCAGAGTGGGGATTTGAACCTAGGTTTCCGAACTCCTAGTCCAGATGTTTTGGATCACAACTCCCAGAATTCCAAGCCTGTACTGCCAATGACAAAGGACTGTGGGAGTTGTGGTCCAAAACATACGGAGTGCTGAAGGTTCGCCACCACTGTGACCTAGCCCAATTATGCCACACTGGTTCTCAGTGTTTCTTGATATCTACAGACTCTTGTGTCTGTAGATATCAAAAACATTTACAATACAATTTAATACATCCAGCCAGAAAAGAGCCATCACTGGCCATGCACTCATGAAATGCCTTGAAGATGCAGTATCTGAATTAAATTGCCAGCATGTTGCTGAGGTGGCCAAATTCTTCCTTAAAAAGCATATCTTGGGGCCCAGTGTGCCCAAGACATCTTACGGAACCAAATGTAATTTAAATTTAGGGGGAATTTAGATGCTGGCACTAGGGAAATTTCTCAATTTGCACTGGATAACAACTCTTCATTCCGTTCAGTTCTTCCTTCATTAACATCAAATTTAGCACTTTCAAACCATCATTTATAAATGATAGCTCTTTGTTTTACAGTAATCTCTTTGGATGTACTGTAATTAATGCTTCCAATACAGCAAGAGTGTCTGAAGACCTCAGTGTTGAACATATTAGGTGTGGTTGTGGGTGTGTTATTCCTACTTGTTCATTGGTGTTTTGCAGAAACCCCACAATCAGCCCATTTATTCTGTGGACTTCTCAATGGAGTGATCTATGACCTGCAGAACTCAAGTTCTCTATGGGATAATGTGGAACCTTAGAGCCAGGGCATACAACACTTAGGATTCTACAGACAAATGACAGTGCTGCCTTTGTCTGCAGCACACACCCACACAATTTTAATATTGATTTCTGGCCAATCACAGATCCTTCTGGTGTTCAGAATGTTGTTGCACCTCATTGGTTTTGTGGTTGAATTCCAATATCTTCATGCTGTGTACAGTACTTGCTTTTTCAGGGTAGAAGTAGAGGCTAACTTTAGGCAGTGATACAAGTGTGCCAAACTTTTTAAAATTACTAACATGGTTGCCATTATTTCGTTAGAGATGTCCAGCTTTTTCTCATTCTTCCATTCAAAGTGGCCTCCATCCTCCTACATGCACCTGTTGTTTGTAGCTTTGAACCTGCTTTTGTCTGGTGGTTTTTAGCTATCCATCATGTAGTGCGGCACTTGAAAAAATGACACTGTAGTTCAGTGATTCCCAACCTTCGGTAACCCTGATGTTTTTGGGTGCAGCTCCCAGAAGCCTTCACCACTTGCTGTACTAGCCAGGGCTTCTGGGAGTTGCAGTTCTCATAACTCCCCCCCCCCCCCAAATTACAACAGCTCCACAGGCTGCCAATCCATTTCCAGGCACAATTCAGCACAATTCAAAGTGCTGGTTTAAACCTATAAAACCCTAAATGGCTGTGGTACTTACTAGTCATCTCAAAAATAGTACCTCCTGTTATGAACATGACCCAGCCAGCATTAAAATAACCAAAGTTGGCTTTTCTTAGTCCCACCACCTTTGTGGGTGTATTTGATAAGGACATAGGAGAGGGCCTTCTCTGTTGCTGCTTCCAGACTCAGGAATTCTTGAGGAGGCTGGTCCTCAAGATATAATAGCTGCTGCTTCTGTTTGTCAGATGTAGCTGGCAGTTTGGGCCACCAAGTGCTCTATGAGCTCCAAGCAAACTGCTGAGGACACATTCTGGTAGGGAACCTTCGGCCCTTTGGACTGCATCTCCCAGAATTCTGAGCCTATATTGGCAATGATAAAGGATTCTGGGAGTTGTGGTACAAACAATCTGGAGGGCCAAAGGTTCCCCACCCTGGTTTGCATGGAGAATGCTTTGGGGGGCGATGGTTTTGAACAGGGAGGTAGTCCCACAAGATACTGGTCTGCAACAAAGATCATACCACAAAGTGGTTCTTCTTCCAGTCTGCCATAGTAGGCCCTTTGGACATAGTCCTGTTGCCTTGCAGCTCCTAAATAGTAGGAGCTGTTGTTACTGCGGTGTGACAGATATTACTGCTACCTGGCAGGGAAATTGCCCTGGGCTGACAGCCCTGACCTTGCAGGTATAAGATTGGTATTTGTTGGGGATAATGCCTGTTTCCTGATGCTGAGTTTAGAAGAATCTTCTCCATGTTCTCTGTCCCCTCACTGAGAACTTCTTGTGGAATTCTGGGAGACATCGTACAAAGAGATAACTTCTCCACTCTGTCTTGTACATAGGAAGTGCAGCATTCAAATGAATACATAAATGCTAGCAGCTGAAAAGGAACTAATTGGGATCTACATATACATTCAGTGAAGCTGCCGAAATGCTCCTTATCAGATGAATGAAGGCTAGGAATGGCAGAGTATGGTGAGCTGAACAACAGCAGCAATTTCCGTTCTGGATTATGAATGGGGAAAGTCCACATGAACATGTGATTTTTCAGCCTGTGTACAGCTTATGAAGCAAAGCTGTTTTGTAGTTCAAAGTGCATGGTCAAAAAAAGGTCTTGTCCAAAGGCTTTTTATGTGGTGGTGATGGGGAGATGAATTAGGTTTTCCTTCACTTCAGAGTCTCTGTGGATAATTCACATAAATTCTTTGAAATCTTCATTGGAAGATGTATGTGACATGGGCATGCAGTACATATGAGACAAGAATAGCTTTGCTTAGCTGCGACATAAAGTGGTCCAGGAAAAAAAAAACATTTTCTATTAATATCAGCTAATATGCATGCTTCCTCACATTCCTGTGGCTTAGGATAAAATTTGTTCCATATCATCTATTCAAGCCAATACTAAGTTTCAGTCTGAAGGGTTGAATTTACAAATCTGCCATGCTTCTAGTCCAGCCTTTCTCAAGCCGGTGCTTTCCAGATGAACTGAACTCAGGTTCGTGCTTTGACGCATCTGGAGGGGTGTCACACATTTGCCTGCTGCTTCACCAGTCTGCAGACACTTCCAAGGGAAGCTGCTACCCATTGGCATGGGTTATTGTTCTAGTCTGACATTGGAGTATTCATTAAAAACTGCTTTCTTTTTATGATGGTTATTGAATCTTCAGATCCCTATACTGCGTGTTAGCATTTTGAGACTAGTAATTTAGTAATTTCAACACTGAAAATACAAAGTGTCTACAGAATGTGGGGAGACTTTAAACCTAGGAATTGCTCTTATCTCGATTCCTGGATCTCTTGAACAGAATACATTCTTCTTGCACTGAGGAACATCAGATTTACATGATCTGCATGTGCATTTCCTCCAGCAAACACTCCTACCACAGGACCTGTTGTTCTTGTTAGATGCCTTTTTCCTCTGGACTGGCTAGAGACACTGGAATTGTTTTTTATACACTTCAATGTGTACATTTTTTTTGCAAAAAAGTGAATTGAATTTGCTAACTGAAATTGCGTAGGGCTTTAGTGACTTAAGAGAGTTTCCCCTTAAATTGTACCTGTAAATGCAAATAATTAAATGATCACAAAAATACATATTTCCACTATATAAGGCTGCAAAAATAAAACCATGGTGGGGATAGGATCTGAACCCCAAATATTTATACAGTAATAGTATTTATTATACAGTGGTGCCTTGGTTTACGAGCATTTTGATCAACAAGCAAACATTTCTGACAAATTTTGCCTTGATCAACAAACAATGTCTCGTTTTGCCATCACCCCTCCACCACTGCCACTCACCCCCTCGCCAAGTTGGGACATCGGCTTCCAGCTGCCAGGTTGAGGCCACTGGCTCCCAGCTGCTGGCACTTGGTTGCCCAATCAGGGCCGCTGGCCTCTGGTCGCAGCAGCCCCAGGATTGAAGTGGCAGTTTCACTGCTCCAGGAGCCGACGCCGGGCACTCACCTTCTACCTCATATTTCAACCCACCAAATCTGGTGAACTTGTCTGAGGAAAACTGAGGGAAGCTTGCCACCGCCACCGCCACCTCTGCCCCACACAGGCACCAGGGAGCCTGGGGTGTGCAGGAACCACCATCATGTCTGATCTCTTTCCCGCCTTAGGTGTGGAAAATTTGGTGGAGAGGGAAGAAGGAAGAGAGGATGCGAATGCCCAGTGGTGGCTTCACTGCTTCAATCTGTGCACCAAGTCTAGGGAACCTAAGAAGTCCGGTGGAGGGAAGCAGTGAAGCCACCACCATGTCCCCCCACCCGTTCTCTGAAGCCTTTCCAGCTGCTGGGTTGGAACAGCTGGCCGCTGGCCGCCAGGCAAATTACCCCATAGGAAATAATGGAAACGGGGGGGGGCAGAACAAATCAGGTTAATTTCCATTATTTCCTGTGGGGACATTTCCTTTGATATACAAATATTTTGTTTTACGAGCCTGCATCTGGAATGGATTATGCTCGTAAACCCAAGTACTACTGTATTCAATTTAAAATTCACAAGGAGCTAGCATGGTTTTCTTTCGCTTTTTGTTTCTTAGGCCCGCAATGGTTCCTGATCTTGGGGTAGCCCTGGTGATCTCAGAACACAATTCCCAGAAACCCTGACTAGCACAGCTGGTGGTGAAGACTTCTGGGAATTGTAGTCCAAAAACATCTGGACTTTCCCAATGTTGGGAACCACTGTCTTAAGAAAATTTAATTAAAATCTGAAGGCTTGCTCAAATTCACTACTTGTAATTCTTTTCACAGTTCCATGGATCAATTATTTGATTTGGCGGTGGCATCAATAAGCTTCCCTCTGAAGAACCGCTCTCTCATTTGTCCTTTGCTTATTTGTAGTTCAAATGGAACAGAGTGCCCTGAGAATAAATATGGTATAGAAAATTGTCATTTGTTGCATGAAATTATCATTTGATTAATAGGTTGGCAAATGAAATTGAAAAGCCAGGGCATTGCCTGGCCCCAGGAATAATATTGTTGTAAATGGTTTCGGAAATGTATGCTTGTATCACACTCCACCTTAAGAATCTGAGTAGGTGTATATTTTATGCTTGTAAAGAACTTTGTCAGCAGGTTGGGCTAAGAGAATAACAGGTTCAAGGCTCTGCAGGGGGTGGCATAGCTGGGCTGGGATGACTCTCACCACTGCCAAGAGGGAGGGTGCAGGAACATAACCAGTGCCTGGCTGAATTGGATCGCAACCAGCATTGGATATTTACAGCAGCCAGCCAGATGTCTCAAGAAGCTCCTAAACAAGGGAGGAAGCTGACATCTTTCCCTATACAGCATTCCCCTCAACAGCTGGAACACATGATATGTGAAGTGACCACAAGGCAGTGATGGAGGATCTATAACTGAGTAGCTGCACACTCAACATTGTATCTCCTAGGTGACTTCATATATTTATTTATTTGTTATACTTTTATACCGCCCATCTGGCAACAAGGATGCTCTGGGAGGTTTACAAAATGTGTTAAATAACAACAATATATCCAAAGTAAAGTAAGAACAGTAAAACAATCTCATCTTGCATTAAAATGCAATTTAAATACAATAATCATACAATTCCAGTTTTGGGCAGACAGAATAAAATCAGTGTCATAATGACCTGTGAAAATGCCTGCCTCTATAGCCAAGCTTTTAATGCTTGTTTGAAGTTGCCGAGTGAGGGGGCCAGGCAGATGTCCAATGGAAGATTATTCCAAAGGAATAGGGCAACCGCCAAGAAGGCCCAATTGTTTGTGTTTTCTTTATGGGCCTCTCTTGGCATAAATGCCCTCAAATGCCCCATCTGGGAAGACTGGGAATTGTGGAGTGGGTTTTTTTTTCCTTTTTTTCTTTTTTTCTTGACCTCTGGAACAGATTAATTGGTTTTCACTTCAGTTTATAAATTTTTCAGGATACAGGAAACGGGTTCAAATTCTTGCTCAGTCAGGCTTCCTCATTGAAGGAGAAGGCGTACCAGTGGTAAACCATTGTTTGAACATCTCACATACCCTGAAAACTAATAGGGCCACTATACCTCAGAAGAAAATTGATGCCACATGGGAACAATAGTCTTGTCGGTTTCAGAGTACTACAATTTTAATGTTTTACTGCTAGTTGCTTAGGTTTGTCTTGCCAAACATTCTAGATTACAGATCCTGTCAGCCCCAGCCAGAATATGTAGCGGTTGAGGATGATCGGAATTGGAACGATGACGACGATGACTACTACTACAGTAGTAGTAGTAGTAGTAGTAGTAGTAGTAGTAGTAGCAGCAGCAGCAGCAGCAGCAGCAGCAGCAGCAGCAGCAGTAGTAATAGTAGTAAAGAGTAAGTGTAAAGAGGCTGCAGAACTGGAGGTGACTTTTGGATCATAGAATCCATTTCCTGTCAGGAAGGCAGAGTGGAGAATGGAACTCCCAATCTCTGGCCTCACACCCAGATGCCTAAAGCGCTGAGTTAACCATTGTTGAGAGATTGCCTTTGATTATAGCTTGCCAAATGTAAACTTCACCTGGGGCTTGCTGAGGAACTAGGCTTTGAGCTGCAGCTTCTAAAAGGTCTGTTGATTTGCCGCAAAATGTGAAACGCAAAGAAGTCCTCTTTCCCACTCGAAGGTTATGCATTCTCTATTTCACTTGAGCCTTTCAGGAATGATTAGGCCCTGGAAAGCAGCAGTCCAGTTTCAAGGCTGATATTTATTCCCTGGAGGTGTTTGCATTTGTCTAATCCTGCCTTTAATCATGGCAGTTCATTTTTCTTTATAATATACTGGATTCTTTCAGATACACCAAATCAAGTGGCATTTCATAAATGAGAAGTGCAACCAAGCAATTTTTCTTAGGGAAGTCTTCAAAGAGAAAATCTGTCTCGCACAGTAGCTCCCAGGACATGTTGGTGAACAAAGCAGTGGAAGTGTACGAGAGGCATTATTTTGAATGGATTTAAATTGTGACATTGACAAAGCTGCACACAAGTCCCCTTAGCTTGCACAAGTACAAATTCTGGAGGCTTCTGATGAACAACCAAGATTTTAATCCATGGGGTTGGTATTGTATTGTTTGGCAAAAAAAAAAATGTTTGAGTCACACTCTCTCTCTTCTTGTGGGTCATTAGTTGTGCCTCTGTGTCCCAATCCTGGTGCGAGTTTCTTTTCTTCTCCTTTCCACTGTGAAAAGGAGAGGCTATAAGTGTTCCTATTTTTGTGCCCTTTTTTGAACCTGCTTTGTGTGAATCTATCTGTTGGGGGAAATCTGCCACAGCAGTCGAGTCCATTGCAGAGGATACAGGGAACAAAGGATGGGTAACATCTGGCCTGCTGGTGAATAAGGACGGTGGGGAATTTTCTTTCAAGCTGCAAGCTTTTTCTGATATTTCAAATCAGTGATAATAAGGTATTTATGCCTGCAAGCTGTCGCAATGCACCGAGCTGTACTTGGCTGCCCTCAGGAAGGCTCACTCCGAGTACATGTATAGAGCTCAGCTGTGCTTTTTATGCTTAGCAGGAGAGTGTCTAAGGCAGTGATGATGAACCTTTTAGAGACTGAGTGCCCAAACTGCGATTCAGACCCCACTAATTTCTTGTGCCCACGGCACAGGTGGCTGTGAAGGGGCGATGTTGGGTGTCCACGGAAAGGGTTCTGAGTGTCACCTTTGGCACCCATGCCAGAGGTTTGCCAACATTGGTCTAAGGGATTACATATTGCATTGAATCAGTGCATTTTATTTGGGCCCCGTTGATCCCTGCATCCTCTGCAGCCATTCCCAAATAAAATCTGGTCCCAGGACTGAAAATATTTGCCCGTTGTTTGTTTGCCAGGCCTTATTGTTGACTTATGTGAGTGCCCTTGAAGAACACATGCACTGCTGTCCAGCAGCTGTGCTTTGTTGAGGAAGAGGGTGATCATGAACCTTACTGCAGGTTTTCAAAAAAAATTATTTTAGCTCTCAAGATCCCCCAGCCGGCATGGCCATTTTCTAGGACTTCTAGTCAGAAAAAGTAACTTCTCACATTTCTGTTTCTAGGCAGGGTTGTTGGTCAGTTCCAATTGTTCCACTAAAAAGCCATGATAAATTTGGAAGGAACTCTGTTGGCAACCAGTCCAGAATGCTGTATGAATGAGAAACACCCTGTTCTAGGTTTTTGAACCAAGTTAACGGGTCCAGTTGGAGCATTGATTTAAATCCACCAAGAGGCAAGGTGTTTATTTAAATCTTTTGATACCTCTTGCCCAGCAGCTGCAGATCTCTGTCCCAAGGCAGAAGAAAACATTATAGACAGAAGTTCCTTAACTGCTGATGGTGTCTTGAGTACACAGTGGAAGCTTTTTTCATCTCCCATAGTTTACAGATCAGCTTCCTTTGTTTTGTGATCTGGTGTGGAGGATTAAGGAGGACGGACCAAAAGCAAACATGTAGGGTTGTATGGTTTGCTGTTTGCATGTTGAAATTTACTTATTATGGTGCTGGGTGAGGTTTAGAAGTTCCAGGATGTTTCTGCTTATTACTAGATGTGATTAAGTTAGTCTTGGTGCTCTTTGGAGAACCCCGAATCCTTGAATGAGATTGTAAACCCATATTGAGATGGAACTTAGAAATGTGATTAGAACTCATGCGCCAGTACCTTCAGTCACACATAAAATGTGCAAGGCTGCAAAAGACAATATGATTTTGCACTAATCTCTCTTTCCATACTCCTGTGCTCGGTTGCTAGCTTGTCACTAATCACACAGGCCATTTGAATCATTTCAATTTCCTACTTCATTTATTCCGATATATATTTATGTGTCGTCACATGGTTTATAAATCACTAAACACGTTCACATGGCTGTTTTCCCCCCTCAATACATGTTTTTGAATTTGAACACACATTGTTAGCTACACATGCAATCCCAACGAAGTTTGCTCAATTTTCGTTCTGTTTCAGGAGCACACTGTTCTAAAGTTGCTTTATTCATTTATTTAATTTGTTATACTGTACTGTAAATATATTGCTAAAGAAGCACCTGAATATGTGTGAAAAACTTTAGAAGGCAATATTGGAAGATGTCTGTGGAGATTCTCAGTCATCCAGGTAAAGTTATCGGGGAGTTGAGTCATGGCTCAAGTCCAGTTGCCATGACTTAACTCCCAAATATTGGAAGATGTTTCATAACAGAGGTTTCCCTTGGCTGTTCTTTAGTTGCAGGCTACTTTATTTCTGAAAGGATACTAGGTGGAGTGTTTTCTCACATTGACAAGGGAAGGGACTAGTGGGATGAATGCTACAAGGAAGTGATGCCCTGGTAAACACTTGGGGGAGAGATTACTGATATATCACTTAACATTTGAAAAAAATAAAATTAAAAAGGGAACAAGCATGGTAGCCATGCAGCCCATGGTCCTGAAAACACAAGTGACACATGGCAAACCAACGTGAATAGAAATGATTCAGGGATTGTATCATTTTTAAAAGCCCATGCTGGCAAGGTTGAAAAATGGATCAGTTGGCCAAATGAATCAATTTTAACTGTGCGTCATGTGAACAGAAATTTATAAAATTATTTAAATAATGGTAAGGTTGACCTAACTGTGGTACAGTGATCCCCCGCCTATTGCGGGGGTTAGGGACCTGACCCGACCTGCGATAATTGAAAATCCGCAATATGCGGATGCAGGTCGGGTGAGGCCTGAGGTACCTAGCTGGGGGCTTTTGTATTTACCCTCAGCCTGGAGCTGCCCCAAACGGGCCAGCAAGGGCCTTCCCGGGCCTTTGGGGGCCTCCAGAAGGCTTGGGAAAGCCCTCGCAGGCCCATTTGGGGCAGCACCAGTAAGTAAGGGAGGCCTGATAAAGGCCTTTCCCCCCTTACCTCAGGGGGCCTTTTTTCATATACTGTGATCCCGTGATATAGCGGGACTGCAGTATATGAACCACGAATGGGCAGGGGACCACTGTATTTATAGTCAGTGTGATTTCACCCTTATTTGTGTGTAGGAGAGAGGGCATTTGGGAGGCAGGGGCTTGCTGCTGGAGTAGATTCTCAAAAGATGGGATGGGGGTGCAGAAGGAGAGATAAAGAGTAATGCTACTAATAACAAGCTACATTATTCTGGTAACAAAGGCAGAACAGTTACTGTTCAAATGTAACTTCTCTAGAAATAACATTATTTATTTATTTATTTATTTATTTATTTATTGACACATTTATATACCGCTAACCATTTTCCATTCCGGAACTCAGGGCGGTTCACAATAAAATAGCTAAAAACCACAATAGACACCATTAAAACAGCAAACGCAGAAAAAAAAGCAAGATAAAAATAATGGTTAGCAAGGAGGGAAACCCTCTGCGGGGGGCAGCAGGTGAGAAGAAAAAAGAAAGAAAATTAAACATAAATAGAGATGAGGTCACCGTATGCCTCCTTAAAAAGCAATGTTTTTAATGTTATAACATTACAACATTATTGTTGGAGATGGGCACGAAATCAACTTTTGGTTCATTTTGTTATTCGTTTTTGTTTTGTTACGTAACGAAACAAATAATAAACCCAGAGTGGATTTAGAACAAAACAAACTGAACCGGAAAAAAAATTGGTTCATTTCGATTCATTTTGTTAATGGCGGTGCCGGAGATGTCTCCTACCTGGTGCTGGTCCTGGAGCTCTGTGGTCAGCAGTTAAAAAAAACCAATAATAAAAAAGGAATGCTGACCCAGCCCCATGGATGGCTGGGTTGGTGCCCTAAAATAAAGAAAAAATAAAATAAAACCAGTGCCAACCTGGCCCCACGAGCCACGCGGTTGGTGCTTGAAAAAATAAATAAAATAAAAATTCATTTAAAAAGGAGTGCCGACCCTGCCCCAGGGGTGGCCGGGTTGGCGCCCTAAAATCACGAAACAGCATTGACCCGGCCCCAGGGGCCGTGCGGTCGGCGCTTGAAGAAAAATAAACAAAAAACACCCCCTGCAGTACAGCTGTAGTGTGGGCCAGGAACCCCGAAATAAATAAATAAAATAAAATAAAAGAATTGCCCTGCTGCCGCTGCCACTGCCAGGTAAGATGATGATGAGGATGTAGAGGATGAGGATGAGGATGCTGCCAGTTCAGTTTGTGCAGTTGCAACATCTGTTTTTAAATTTTTTTAAAAAAAGTTTTTTCCTGCCCATGCGCTGTCAAATTCATTGAATTGCGCAAAGTGGGGGAAATGAATAATGAATCAACGAAGCAACGAAATGATTTTTTTCTAAACGATTTGTTAAAAATGAAACAAAACGAACCAAAATTGTTCAGGACTATTTATGGTGTATAAGAATAAAATTCTTTCCAAAAGCTGTTCTGCATCATTGCACTACCTGTAGAGGCCACATTAAATACAGCTCTGGCTACAGTGGTGTGTTACACTGTGCACAGAAATGTGAAATATTCTGTGCTGCTAGTAGATTCTACAGAGATGAGCCAAATTCTTACATGCTTCTCGGGACTCATGTTTTGTACTGCTTGGCATTGCACAGAAGCCACCTCTTAGGGTAAATATTGATTCTGTTTCTTCCTGAAGAAGGAGGCATGTGTAAGAACGTGCCATGTCTGTATTAGAAAATGCATAATAAGTTCTTAAAGTTATACCTTCAGACTTGACTCAGTCTTGTGAATTTTGCTTTGAAAATGCTGGTGCTAACTTGCATTCGGAAATAAGAGCAACACTTGTCAAATGTAAAGATCTTTAAAAGGTTATACGGGGTACACAGTTAATGACAGCTTCCCTCTATGGCAGGCATGTCCAAACTTTGGCCCTCCTGATGTTTTGGATCACAACTCCCAGAATTCCAAGTCTGTATTTCCAATGGCAAAGAACAGTGGGAGTTATGGCCCAAAACATCTGGAGGACCGAAGTTTGGACATGCCTGCTCTATGATCTAATATTTTCCTGAAGTCTAAGGGCACATTGACTTCCTTTTTTGCTTTGGGTGGGCAGCTAAACAGCACCATTACAAACTGAAGTTCATTGCCACTGCTGTATTAGTAGCGGCATCCTATCCTATCATTGTCCATAGCTTTTTAATGCTTGAAATAGCCTTTGGTTCAATCCACTTGAGGATGAGATGAGAAAAGGAGAGCTGTAACAAACAGCTGGACAAATCTGCAGTAGTCAGATGAACATGTGGAAAGCATAAGTTGCTGTTTTTTCCTTTGGCAGATGTGTCACTTAAGGTCTAATTGACTGGAGCTGCTGAATGTGAAGAAGACCATCGGAGAAGCGTCATCTCTTTCAAAGGCAAGCTTTCAAGATGTGGGCAGCTGCTGTGTTTTTCCTCCTGATTTCCTTGTGTGTGTCTGAAAATGGGAGTGCCATCTTAAAGGAGAATGGAGTCCAGATAACACGCATGCATCTCTTCAGTAGCATAAAACACTGTGAACAAGCTTGCAAAGGCCCAACAGTGTCAGGTAAGCCTGCCTCACTTGACCATGTTTTCCTGTGGAGGAGAAGTCTTCTGTGGACATATTATGCAACATTTGCAGTTATGACTTTTTAATGCAGTAGCTAAATGACTTCACGGCTTCAGCTAAATTGAAAACAGAGCAGGGACCAGCTTGACTTTTGCAACGCAGGAAGCACAGAAGCATCTTGTTGCAGTCCGCAATGGAAACTGCTACGTTACATGGCTCACTCCACAACCAGATGTCTGATTTGGGTGACATTTCATGTTTTTGTGCATCCTTGTTGCCATATTACTCAAATGCCTTGAGATCTTGGAAAGTTTGGGGACTCAAATTTGACCTGGACTTCAAGAATCCCTTCATCCAACCAGACATCTTTTGCAAACTACCGGTAATTATGTTGTGGGCTAAAATGATCCCTGATGGTCATCAGACATCTTTTGCAAACTACCGGTAATTATGTTGTGGGCTCAAATGATCCCTGACGGTCTGTTTTCTTCTTTAAATGCCTTGAGGAGAAAAGATTTCAAGTTTTCTGGAGCAACTTTTCACATTGACTTGTGTAGGGTTGGAGAATCAGTTGCCCTTCAGATACAACTCATGTCATTGCCCAGTAGGGGTTGATAGAAGATGCAGTGCAGCAGAGATGGGAGCACCATACATTTCCATCTTTGACCTTGCTTATGTTGATATTCCTATATATTTATCCAGTTGCTACCATAGATGGTTGTAGTTTCATTCTCTTTTGCCAATTTTTGATCATTCCTCTTAACTCAGTTTTCTTAAACATGCTCCAATTTCTCGGTATGAGAAAGATGTGTCAGTAATTCCCTCAAGGCCTTAGTTTGAGGCCTTCTCCAAATCTTCCTGCCTTAGGTGTGCTATACTGGAAGTAACTGGAGTTGATTTTGGGATGCTTTGTATGCAAAGCATGGGATCTGCAGCTGAGATTCTTTAGCTGCTTCTCACCCTGTGGCTGAAATACAGTGAGCTCTGACGTTTTTGGTCTTGTGAACAGAGTCTTACCAAACTCTTGTCAGGAGTACTTTAGATGCATTGTGGTTCTTTCTCCACTAGCCCTTTTCTCTTTCTCTAACTGTTTTGAGGCAAAATATTATTGCAGTTTTATTTGCTGTGGTATCATCCTAATAATGGGGGGGGGATTAAGAGACTGTCCATCATAAATCTTCTAGCTTTAATCTACAGGCAGGACTCCCAAGGAGGGACATTTTAATTCAAATCAAACAGGACCTTCTGCTGAATGAGACTTGCTGAGCACGACTTGCTGAACAGATCTTGTCCATAAGGAAGGACTTTTCTGGATCAATGTAGTAAATTATTAAACCTCCATTTAATTCCACTTTTGACTAATTGCTAGGGGTGATGGCGGCGGTCTCCAAGAAGGGCCAATAAGCTGAAAACCTGAAAAATAAGCATTCTGTAACTTCACTAATAACCCAAGGGTAGATCAGCCTCTAACAGCTTGGTTCCCCAGGAATGTTTCTGCCTGCAGCTCCCATCTCATACAGCTAGCAAGGCATTGGTAGGGGTAATGGGTTTTGGAAGGTCAAAACTGTGATTAATTCGATCATACGGGATTCCTTCTTCTCTGAATGTGATTTATACATTTGCTTTCCCTCTAACATTTTAGGTAGTCGCTTCTGCTGGTCTGTGTTGTACCAGAACCACTGTGTCCTTTTGCGCTGCCCTCAGCTGAATGTGTGTCAGAGTGCCAGCACACAGGATATTAAAGAACTCATGGGAGGTAATGTGGATTCAGTAAAAGGATTTTGCTTTAAGCTCCCACCACTGCCACAAAAAAGTAAATAAAATAAAAATTTTCAATCACAAGGAAAAACACTTCCACACGCTTTAGTGATAAAGATGAGTAGTGATTATAGGCTCTTTTGGTGACATGGTTGTTTACGTAAAAGATGAGAGCTCCCAACTCTTCAAGTAAAACAGCCGTTTGATGCAATTTGAGATAAAACCTCAAAGAGTCTTACGGTGACTTTAAGGTTAACAGTGTTTATTTGCCCCAAGCTTTCGTGGATGTAAAACTGGGCAATGCAAAGAATATTCTGGGAAGAGTAATCCGGTGGCCAGGATGAGAATGCCTCTGTTTCCTTGTCACCACACAATAGACTTCTGTTCTCTCAAGGGCAATGAGATTGTATCTGTCATATATCTGTCTGTTTTTGCTCAGATGCTGAGCAAAATTCTTGATTTGACTCAAATGCTAAGAGAACCCGGTCTTAGGTAAATCAGTTCTAGTGACTGCCAGTCACTAAATTCCCAATTGGTATTTGAATGTGTAGCTCAAGAAACACTGTTAAAGAGATCACATCAGGCGCACTAAGAAGTGCAGAGTAGCTGAACTGGCATTTCAGGACAGTTCACAGTGTGTTTTTCTACAGATTTTTAAAGCTATTTGGTCATGTGGCTAGAGATGTGAAGGCCCGGGGCGGGGCCCCCCCCCCCCCCCCCCCCCCCCCCCAATTTTCTGTTTTTTTTCTAGAAGACTTTTGGGGATTTTTTCTGAAAAATTGGAAAAATTGAAAAAAGAAAAATGATTATGGAATGTTTTATTTTAACATGATTAATAAAATATTTTAAGACAAGGTCTTCTAATACTTTCCAAATCATTTCTAAAAAATATGCATAGTATCAGATTATTCCAATTTATGTGCAATTAGGACAACAAGTCCTAGGTTACAAACTGAACTCTCCAATGCAAGAACAAGATGCATTTCTTCCTTTAGGAGGTACTGCTATTGTCATAAGAAAAAGAAAAAGGTTTCACTTTTGTTTTTGCATATGGATAGGTATGTTTGGTTCTGTCCTGTCCTCTTTACTAGGTCTCAAAGCACTGGAAGAAAATACAGAGCATGAAAAATTATTTTGATTAAATTTCATGCCCATTCATTGAAACTTAGTCCCACTCCCTTCTATATATTCCCCCCTTCAATTCTTTTTATGAGAATGAGGTTTTTGTTTTATTTTTATTTAATAATCTGGAGAGAAACAATAAATTGTTAATTCTGGATTTTAAACATTGTTTTGCAGATACTGTTTATTATGTTATGTTCCAAATAAACTAATAAACAGTTTAGAAGATTGCTACTTACAATTATAAATAAATATTATTTAAAAAGTAAATTCTATTTGTAATAATTGTTTGGGTACACTATATGTTAATATGCTAGTTGTCATAATTTTATGCCAAGTCAAATTGTCCATAGTCATATGTTATGTTCCTAAAGTAACAGAATGACTTTCAAGCTGTAAAAGGGCGTTGGGAGTGCTAATGTAGCATTTTTTAAAAAAAATTCCAAAAATTTCCATTTTTTTCTGGGGGAAAACAGGAAAACTGATTTTTTTTTCTGAGCGTCAAAATTTCAGGAAATTTTACATCTCTACCTGTGAAGGAGGAGGAATTCTGCAAATATGGAATTGTATATTTTTAAATAACTTGGCTTCATTTTTAAAATGTCATTTTCATTTCCCTTTTCATTGTTTGTTCTTATCTTTGCATTCCTCTTCCCCTGGAGAAAGGAGGAACTGCTAACATTAGTACCAGTATTCTTTTGCCTTTCAAGCCAGAAACTAGAGGCTGAGTGTGTAATCAAAGTGGTATTAGCCATCGGTAGCTCACATTGGATTTAACAGCCATGGGCCTTCTGTTGTAATTCAAAGTGACACCATAACAAAATGGAGCATGTCAGGAAGTGGGGAACAGTCTTGTACAGTGTGTGTGAGCATACTACTGTACATGTGATCACTTTTCATGGTTGTTTCTGGTCTTCAAAGGACTTTACATGGGCTTAGCAACTATGTGAAGTTGAACAGCCCATTGCAGCCAAGAGCCAGTAGTATTAAAGAGAAATAAGGGTGTATATGTTTTTTTTCTTTAAAAAGCTATTTTCTTTCACACATTTGGATGAATTAAATCATGATCTAAACATGCCCTTTTTACATGTATTTCGAAGGCAAACTTTGAGCCCTCCAGATGTTGCTTAATAACTATCCTTCAAGAATATATTATCCCATCATTCCTCATCATGATCTAGGCTGGTAGGGTGAATAGGAATAGGATGAATAGGTCCATCAAAATTTACTGGGTCATAGATTTCTCATCCTGTTCGAGTTTGTTTTCCGCATTTTCTCAGGGGCAAAGCCCAGCAGCCACCTCCTGATTCATATACTCGATCGATATGCCGCTGGTGTTTTTCACTCTGCAGAAATAGAAGCACACTTGAAAGGTCTTAAAAACCCTTTCTTCAAGATAAATAACAGTGGCTCTGGTCTTGTAGGGACCCCTTTAGAGCCTTACTAGATCATCACTGCGAGCTGCCTGGCAAGAGATGCATATGTGCAAAGATCTCCAACCCAGCCTATTCTGTTGTTCATATTAGAGGGGAAAAACACCTTTCTGTCCTTTGACTTATATTACCTGTCGGTGAATAGTAATGTGTGAAGACCTAGAAATAGCTGGAAAATGAAGGATTTAATTTTTTTTCTTAAGCACAATGTTTGGATTGCACTCACACATGCCAGCAGAAATACTAGAGCCTAAGTAAACATTATGTTGGTTATTTTCTCTTTTGCGATGTGCTCCAAGGATTTCATTCAATGTATGGGACCATGTAGTATGTAGATCTGTATGTAAGACACTACAGAGTGAGATACTTGTGCATACTGTAGACATAACATGCTAGTCATGGAGCATTCAAATGCAGAAGACATTTTTTGTATCTAGAGGAATTGCATTTAGACAGGAATTGCAACATAGAATAGGTAGAGAGGTAGTACAGGAACACCTGGAACCGTTAAATGAATTTAAGTCTCCTGCGCCAGATGAATTACACCCAGGAATATTAAAAGAACTGGCCAAAGTAACTTCAGAAACTTTGGCAATAAACTTTGAGAAGTCCTGGGGAACAGGGGAAGTTCCCATAGATTGGAGGAGGGCAAATGTGGTCCCTCTCTTCAAAAAGGGGAAAAAAGATGACCCAAATAATTGCTGCCCAGTCAGGTTGCCTTTAATTCCTGGAAAGATCCTAGAACAGATTATTAAGCAGACAGTCTGCAGTTATTTAACTAGCAATGCTGTCATTACGAAAAGTCGACACAAGTTTCTTAAAAACAAGTCATGCCAGACTAATTTGATCTCTTTCTTTGATAGAATTACAGGCCAGGGGGATGAGGGGAACACTGCAGATATTGCTTATCTAGATATCAGTAAGGCCTTGTATAAGTTTCTCCATGGTATACTTGCAAAGAAGTTAGTAGAATGTGGGATAGATAGTGCTATTGTTAGGTGAATTTGTAATTGTTTGACTGATTGCATCCAACGGGTGATCATAAGTGGCTTCTCTTCGGCTTGGAGAGAAGTGACCAGTGGGGTGCCCCAGGGTTCTGTTCTGGGTCTGGTACTATTCAGTATCTTTATTAATGACAAGGATTAAGGAATAGTTAGTAGGCTGATCAAATTTGCAGATGATACCAAATTAGGAGAGATTGCTAATTTCCTAGAGGATAGGATGAAAATCCAAAATGACCTTAACATATTAGAGTGCTGGACCAAAAATAACGGAATGGGTTTCAGCAGAGAGAAATGTAGGGTGTTGCATCTAGGTAAAAAGAATGAATTGCATAGATATAAAATGGGAAAATATTACCTGTATAAGGGACCTGGGAGTCTTAGTGGACCACAAATTGAACATGAGTCAGCAGTGTGATGCGGCAGACAAGAAAGCCAGTGTATGAATAGAGGCATAGTGTCTAGATCAAGGGACATGATAGTGCCACTCTATTCTGCTCTGGTCAGACCCCACCTGGAGCCCAGTTCTGTCCAGTTCTGTGCATCTCAATTTAAAAAGGATGTTGACAACCCTGAGCAGGTCCAGAGGAAAGCGACCAAGATGGTTGAAGGTCTGGATGAAATGTCTTATGAGGAGTGGCTTAGAGAGCTGAGAATGTTTAGCCTTACAAAAAGAAGGCTGGGAGGGAATATGATACCTATGTTTAAATATTTGAAAGGATGCCATATTGAAGAGGGGACTGGTTTGTTCTCCATGGCCTCAGAGACTAGGACTTGGAACAGTGGTTTCAAAATACAGGAAAAGAAATTCAATTTAAACATTAGGAAGAACTTCATGACAGAGCTGTTTGGCAGTGGAATATGCTGCCACGGAGGGTGGTGGAGTCTCCTTCTTTGGAGGTTTTTAAACAGAGGCTGGATGGGCATATGTCGGGAGTCCTGTGATGGGGGTTCCTGCATGGCAGGGGGTTGGACTGGATGGCCCTTTAGGTCTCTTCCAACTCTATGATTCTATGAATCTAGAGGGTGTCACCATCTTCTTGAAATAACCATTCAGGTAAAGGGTGGTGAGAGACCGGTGGATACAGTCCATAGGAGCCAGCATTTAGTCTTTAGAATACATCCATAACTTTGCCTGTGCAAACCTGGCTTTTAGGGTTTTTAGATTTTATAAGTAAGCAAACTGTACAATTTGCATTGTTGACTTATAAATTAAGCATATTATGTAGCCAAATTATAAAAATGATTTTAGGTTTAGTATGAAAAAGTACTGCATGTATTTGCCAGAGTTCATGGTTTTGCCAAAGTTCCTGGGTCTTTTTTAGAGAAGAAAGCAGTGGTAAATGAGGGATTTCTTTTATGGAAATTTCAAATCTCTGTCTGTGGAATAAAGGGGTGATAATCCCATTAGTAGAAATCCATTGATATACCATAAGTGTACATTTCAGCTGCCTATCTGGAAGTTGTGTCAGGGCAACTGGACTTCTTTTCTTGAGAGACTGAAATGTTTTGCTGCTCATCCAAACAGCTTTTTCAGTCTGAGGAAAGTTAGTGGTGAGTCCTCCATTTTATAGTTCACCTTGATGTCACATCACCCTGGTCTGAATAGGCTCATAAGTTGGACAATAGCCTGAATAGGCTCATTAGGTCGACAATAGCCTGAATAGTTTCATAGGTAGACCATGATCTGACTAGGTTTGTTAGGTGGATAATGGCCTAGGGCAGTGATGGTCAACCCAAATTGTAATTCAAAACCCACTAATTTTTCACAAGGTGCCAATACAGCAATTTAACCTGAATACAGGTGGCTGTGAAGGGGCAATGTTGGATGCCCACAGAAAGGGCTCTGAGTGCCATCTTTGGCACCCGTGCCATAGGTTCGCCAACACTGGCCTAGGGTATGTGAAAGTCCCACCTATGCAAACTTTCTCAATACCCATTAAGTATGGGTCGTTAGCTGTGGTCTTGCTGGTGGAGGTGTGAAGTGCTTCTGATTTGTCTGCTGCTTGATAAGTAGCAGACAGATTCAGACACAGATATGACATCAAGGTGAACTATAAAATGGAGGACTCCTCACTAACCTGCCTCAGACTGACAAAGCTGCCTGGATGAGCAACGAAACATTTCAGTCTCTCAAGAAAAGAAGTCCAGTTACCATGATTCAACTTCCAGATAAACTCACCTGGATGACTGAAAAATCTTCAAAGACATATCTCAACTGTCTGTTTCTTTAATTTAATGCAGACATTTGTCATTTCACACTAGCTGTTTTATTCGGAGTAGAAAAGCCAATGCCTGTGCTGACTTCTTAATCTGCATAAGAGCTGAAATTTATGTTGGTGGTTATGCCAGTGTTACTGGATTCTGCCCATGATGTTTATTCACTGGCCCCTTCACTACAAGTAAATTGGAGTCAGCAGCACAAACAGAAATTGTCCTTTATGTGTAGCTTGGGAGGCTCATGTTTGATAGCCTTTGGGGAACCTACTCATTATTATATCTATCTGTTTGTTTCTTTTTAAGAATACATGATCCGTAAAAGAAGAGACCATGATGCATCCCATCAGGCAAATAATACAGAAAATGAAAGTAAGGAGATGCCAAATACAGAGCTGATGAGTAAGACAAACACAGAAGTGCCTCTTTTGTCAAATACGCAAGCAAAGACAATAGCAGGAAATATTGCAGTCAACACAACAACAGCCATTACAACCGTTGCACAGAAAACTGCCACTACCATCTCACAAGTTAGAGCAGGAACAACAGCCATAACCAATAACAGTAATAATAACAGCATGACCACAGTCAGTAAGGAGCTGGCTATTGGTACTCCAAACAGCACTTCAGTTTCCAGCACCCCTCCTTATACCACATCTTCCCTTTCAAACAGCATAGATGTGAACATTACGACTACAAGAAGTCCAGGAGGGACTCAAGGCAGTAGGTTGCCTGCTGAAACAACTGAGAAAATGATACCAGCTGAAGTTCTTCAGAGGACTACTGTTGCTTCTTTGTCCACAATAACAAAACATGCTGTGCTTTCCCCCTCTCTGAAACCAGTTCTCCCATCTACCACTTCTGTACCAGTTGCCTCTCTTAGCACCGGGGAAAGCTCAAAACCTACACATTTCTCTAGTGGTACGACGACCCACAGCCCCTCAACAACAACAGCTGCCATAAGCACGACTTTAACAGCTACTGGGTCAACCCTAACAACAGCACCCCCTCCATCAACAAAGCCAGCTGAATTCATACCCGTTGTGACCGGCAAGGAAAAGGCTACTACTTCTAACAAGGTAACTCCAACTACGTCCTCTAAGAGTGTAGGAAGCCCCACTGCTCCTGCATCCTCCCAGTCTCCCAATCAAGTGGCAACGACTTTGGCAACGTTTTCCCCTAAAAGCCCCACAGCTTCATCCAAAGCCACCACTGTGAAGCAAGACCAGCGTCAGCTGGATGCAGTTGGCGCGGGTAGCTTCCGGCAGGTAGATGTCAGCTTGCTCTTTGCCGTGCTACTCTTTGGGGTCCTATTCTTTATAACGATTGTCGTCTTATTTGCCATACAAGCCTACGAGAGCTACAGGAAGAAAGACTACACTCAAGTGGACTACCTAATTAATGGGATGTATGCAGACTCAGAGATGTGAACACAATCGGGGGGGGGGGGAGGAAGAAGCCTCGTACTTACAGCTGTTATTGAAGGATGCAGAAGGCCTTGTGTGACCTGTCCCTCCATTCCCTGTTCTGCCTGTAGGACCAACTGAAAGTGCTTCCAAAATTACTTTTGGTGCAATGTAGGAGAAATGCCATGTATTGTACTTCTAAGAGTATTTTTTTAACTCCCAGGTTGCCATGGATATACTGTTTCCCCAATTGTGCTGTTGCTTCTATTGTGCTACTTTTATTTGCCATTGCAAAGGGGTGTTGAGTCCGATGGATGCTCTCCTCAGACGACCACCTTCCTTCCTAAGGAAGGAAGTTCTATTAAAGCTCCGCCGCTTCCCAAGCGACATATGGTAAAAAAAACAGGTGTTTCCAAATGGACTTTAAATATATATATATTTAGCATTCCTTACAACTACGGGTCTCACAGAGACTTTGTCAGTGGCTGCTAGTTCAAATGGCTGACCAAGGGCTGTCAAGGTTGGTACATGTGGCCCAAACCAAAAGAGTGCCAAGAACAACAACAACAAAAAAACACCTGTACAGATGTTGGGATCTTCTAGTTCTAGAACACTTTGCTTCACTTGCAGGTACAGAAGCTGCAGGCTCAGGATGCAGTGGAACGGTGACACTTGTTCATGCATTTTGAAAGATTCTTGACACCTTTGAATGGAAAACCGTCCCCTAGAAATTGCTAAGCATTCCCATGGCTCCCTGTTTGGGGGTGAAGTTAGTAAAGCAACCATGTTTTTCAGTAACTCCCTGCTTATTAAAAGAAATGTGCTTAATAGGCTCTGTTAATGCAGTTCTACTTCCTAATCATGGTGGTTCTTCCATGAGGGGCTCATGCACCTTTATATGATTTTATTTTTGTACTCACTCATTTAATAAATGAGGCCTGGAAGGCGCACACAACTGTACCCTGACTCTGCTTTTTCCCATCTCAACATTCTCGATTTCACAGAGCAATAAGGTTGATAACTTGAATTCACAACCTGAATCCTTTCTTAAGGTTCTCAGCATCCCTGTCAATGTGATAAAAACTTGCATTTTTAAACTTCTTTTTCCTCCTCCTTTTTCTTCCTAGCTCCAGCTAATCTTGGTTCTGTGAATTGTTTTGTGGGTGTATTATCGAAGGCTTTCATGGCCAGGATCTGATAGCTGTTGTGAGTTTTTTGGGCTGTTTGGCTGTGTTCTGGAAGTTTTTCTTCCTGATGTTTTGCCAGACTCTGTGGCCGGCATCTTCAGAGGGCAAAGGAACTCAGGGATGGTTTGGTTTTAAAGTTGTGGGAAACAGGAAACTTGTCCTATGTAGGAGAATCGGTGTTAGTCATTGTATTATGATGGAGGGATTAAGGAGTTTCACTGCAGTCGGGGTGGCAGCAATCCTCTGTAATTGATGGGTGTTGTTAGCTGTTATATTGTGTGAACTGAAGAAATTTTGACTGGATTTATTTAATACAGCCTTCCATGCTTTTCTTCCCCTAAAAACTAAATTGCCTTCATATCTTGAGCCCCTATGGATGAAGCTGATTATTTTTTAAAGCAATGGATCAATTCTGAGGGTTTTCTCTTCCATTATCTTGCAAACAAGAACTTATACCAGGCATGCCCAAACTTCGGCCCTCCTGATGTTTTGGACCACAACTCCCAGAATTCTAAGCTTAGATTGCCAATGACAAAGGACTGTGGGAGTTGTGGTCCAAAACATCTGGACGGCCGAAGTTTTGGCATGCCTGACTTAAACTATGCTGAGGTTGCCTTCACCCCTACAAAGAATAATGGGAGGGGGGAAATCAGGGCAGGGCAAACACCTTTGCCTGCAATAGATGGGAACTAATCCTTTTTCTCCCCTCCCTCACACACCTCCTGTTTATCTATGCACAAACACAAATCTTCACAAGGTTGACTACATACATTTTCTTCCTCATAAGGAATGTTTCCCATTTAAACGGATGATAAGTTGTGGTGGAGATTCAAAATTCATCTCCATCTAGTTTAAATGTTTTCTGGTTAGGGAATAGACATTCTTACCAGGAAAAAAAGTGGGGATCAGAGGGCACAATGCCAAATTATTCAAGCCATTTAGTAGAACACAATAGAAGAAACAAAGGCACGTGACACCTTTAGCTGAGAAAGAAATGGGGGAAAAAAGGAAGAGAGGAAGACAAACATCCAATAAAATAATCTGCGTTCAGCACTGAATTTAATGATAAAATAAAGGCAGAAAGTCTGTGTAGTTGCAGGAGATGTGTTTGGAGAGTTTGTGACAAAATTGCCTGACTGGGTTTATTTTATAATTCTGAATGTGCCTAACTCCTTCCCCACAGCATTTGAGTTCTCTGGAATCTTAAGACTGGCATCAATATTTAGCTTCTGGAGTGTTTCGTTTTGTGCAGAATGGATAAAACAGAATGCTTAAATGAAGCGGAGTGAATACTTGGCTCTCTAGCAGGGAGGTAAAGCACTTAATTTTCTTGGGGGGGGAATGAGAGGTATGTTGGAATATAGCTGGTTGAAGTCCCATTCTGTGTAGGACACAGTAAAATGGGAACAAAAACACAGCTGCCACACTTTCTATAGTATTTCATTGCACGTGCCTATTTGTGTTAGTCTACCATGTGTTTAGGGGGGAAATGGTACGACCTCTGGAGTGGCCATATTTTTAGTTTTGATGACTCCTAGCCATTTCTATATTTTTCCCTGTTAGTTGTATTTGCAGGGATAAACCAACAGGGTGTGCTGTTGGGCCACTAAGACAGTTACTGTACTTCCTTTTCTCCCTTCCCCTGCGATACTAAAAAGCCAGGGATGCATCCCGAAACCTAAGCTTCCTGTCGAGTTCTTGTGAGTGGCTTCCCTGACATCCTTGGCTGAGAATACTTCCCACCCCCACCCCCTTGTGAATTGTGTTTAAATTAGCCATACTCTACTGTTGCGTGAAGACCCAATGTCCTGCTGACCCCAATTAAACAGAAGGAAACCGTTTGGATAGCAATATGCAGCCTGTAAAACACTAGATGTGGCAAACGTTTATATACATGGTTCATTTCAATGTCTGAAGAGCTTGGCGGTGTCATGCCAGAGCAGGCAGAAGTCACTGAATATGATAAACATAGCTGCATGCCTTCAAGCCAGCAGCCTGCTGGATTTTTCTCCCCTTTCCAGGCTCCAACAATAAACTGCAGCATTTGTTTCCAGAATGTAAGAGCAAAGGCCCCTTGACCCCTGCAGTACAAAAGGCAACATAGGAAAGACAGGATAAAAAAAAAAATAGTCATCCATTGGAGCTGAATAATGTAACATTCTTGACAGTAAAGGAAGGATACTCGTTTTTAGCTCTAAATATTGTATTTTAATGGTGTAAGCCACCTCTTGGGTCCTTTTAAAGGAAAAAGTCAGGGTAAAATATTCTAAATAAATAAATTAATAAATAAATAGCTTCTTCCTATAGGGCCTATTTGAATGCAGAATTCACTGGCATAGAATGCAGTGGCATCTGCCAATTTGTTCTCCTTTTGGGCTTTCCACATATAACTAGATTTCCATTGAGCAGAAAGGTTGGATTAGATCAGGGGCCCTCAAACTATGATCTGGGGGCCGGATCAGGCCTGCCAAGCTCCTGAATCCGGTCCTCCAGCCACGGCAGAACACATACACCCTGCTTGATTCCCCACCTGAGCCGAAAACTCGCTGCACAGCAGCAGCAGCAGCCACCACCTCAGCCACCAACACAGTTTTCATGGCACACGGAAGGAAGGGAAGTGCCGTTTTGTAGCATCTTTACCCACACGATGATTGTCATACCCCTCAACTTCCCTGGGCCTCCGTCCTTCCGCCCTTCTCATGTGCGGCACATATCCTTCTGCCACAGTCATCCCACCCCACCTTCCATTGCTGAACTTGTGTAATGGCTGTCAGTAATGATTCGTCAGATTAGAGATGGGCATGGCAATCAGAGCTTGGCTTCCAGCCAGTGAGAGAGAGAGAGGCAGGACCCTCTGGGCACCTAGTGGGGTTGGGGAGCAGATGGGGCTCCTTGGTCATTAGTTCCTTTTTTGGTGAGGGCAAAGTCCACCGTTGCCTGTAGTGTCTTGGGGGATGAGCAGGACAGGCCCTTCCCCTCCCTCTTTGGAGCTGCGGGAGAAGCAGGGTTGCTGAATGCAACAGCAGGCAGGGAGAGCGGTGTTGGAATGGGGGGTGAAGCAGGTCAGGCCTTCCCTCTGTCCCCCTCAGAACCATATGGGGGAGCTGCAGGGTGTGGGCCACTGGAGGCGCCACGTGGGCCTGTTGAGATGGGCACGCTGCGCTGGCGTGGTGTGGAAGGTATCCAGTAGGCCCTCCCTTTCCCCAACAGATGGGCAGGACTGGATAAAGGGAAGCCGCAGTATGGGCACAGGCTGCCAGGTGAGTGGTGGGGTCTAGGATGGGCCTCTGGCTAGGCCGCGCGGGCCCGGTTAGGCCCACTAGGCCTCATGGCCACATGTTTTGGGGAAAACTTCCCCAAGGGTAGCTGGCAGAGCAATGCTCCAGTGGCAGTTGGGCACCCCCCCCCTCCGTGACCACCGACTACCCTAACCGATCTGGCACAGGTATAATAAATGCATGGGGGTGGGGGGTGAGAGGGTCCAGGTGACTTGCATGGGCGGGCTCAAAAAAGAGCAGCAGGCGCCTGCTGGAGTTTTTGGAATGGTCAGGTCAACAGTGTCTGAGGGACAGTGAACCAACCCCCTGTTTAAAAAGTTTGAGGACCCCTGAATTAGATGGACTTTTAGATCTACCTCAGCAAGGCTCTTAACTACGTCAATTGCACATGCTTAGTTTTGCTTATTAATTTTATTTATAGAACACCTATAAGAGAATTCTCCAGGTGACTTAAAAAACATAAAGTCACAAAAATTGCTAACAGTAAAACAAAAATTTCAAATGCTGCCAAAGCACAAGGAGAAGAATCCAAAATGACCAGACTAAAGTATGGTTAGAAGTGAGAAAAAGGCAAGCAACAATTATTTTTTATGCTTTATTTTTTGCTTTTGTGATTATAGATAGATAGATAGATAGATAGATAGATAGATAGATAGATAGATAGATAGATAGATAGATAGATAGATAGATAGATAGATAGATAGATATAGACACACACACACACACAGAGAGAGAGAGAGAGAGAGAGAGTAGGACTCCTGTATCCACTGATTCATTATCCACTGATTCAGTTATCCATGGTTGGCGGGGGGGGGGAATTACCATAAATAAATAATTCAACAGCTGCAAAACAAGCTACTGTCACAAACAGCAGCTGTAAAGCAAGGTACTGTCACAAAACAGCAGCCGTAAAGCGAGCTACTGTCACAAAACAAGTTTGGGGGATTTTTGGTCTCTCTTATCCACGGTTTTCATTATCCACGGGAAGTCCTAGAACCAATCCCCAGCGGATACTGGGGTCCTACTGTTTGTCTATCTATCTATCTATCTATCTATCTATCTATCTATCTATCTATCTATCTATCTATCTATCTATCTATCTATCTATCTATCTATCTATCTATCTAACCAGCAAGCCTCTTCAGGAGCAGCTGAAAAAGGTCTCAGTAAAGACCTACAGAAAGCAATGATTCTTGTATTTACTCTGTCCTCAAGCCATGATGGGACTTAATTGTTAAGGATAAAGCATCCTCCTTCCCTTCAGTGGGGTTTTAATGTCATTTAAGGGGAGATATGCATAAGCAGCACACACCTCTATGTAAGGTATGTGAATGCTGATGTTCTAGTAAACACAGAGAGAAAGTCTGTCTCTCCCTTTAAACACCCCCCAGTTCCCTGAACGGTAAGTACCCATTCATTTAAGGACAGTTTTTAGTTTTAGGATGCCTATTATAGAGTCATGACGTTGGAAGTGGACTTATTATAAGGCCATTGAGTCCAACTCCCTGCTCAAGGCAGAAATGTAAATAACTGGATATCAGGCAGATGGTTGTTCAAATTTCTCTTGAATGCCCACAGTGCTGGAGCACTCACCATCTCTCGAGGCAATACGTTCCATTGCCATACTGTTCTAACAGGAAAAGTTTCCTGAGAGTCAACTGAAAGCTGGGTTCTCTTGACTTGAGCCCATTGTTGCGCATCCTGCACTTGGGGATGATTGAGAAAATGTAGTTACATTTTTCAAATATAACTATATTGAGCACACTGTGGTAATTTAATTGGGCAAGGTTGCAGCCAAATCCATCTTACTCATAAGAAGGGTGAGCTGCTCTTTTGTTATCCGGGACCAAAGCTAGTGCCAGGAGTGTTCCCAAGCTTCTAGCCTGTCCCTATGCTGCAGAGTGTGACCTTATTCAGAAAGGTCAAGCAGCTACTGCTCTAAATCCTTATCTAAATTAATCTCAGTTTATTCATTCTCACTCAGACTGACTGATCTCAGCGCCCGCTCAAAGCCTCAAAGGCCACACCTAGACTAGATGAAAAGGAGAACTTGAAATGAATATCAACAGCATACCAATGATAGAGCGTACTGCATTCTTGAGTAATTTCACCGGGTGCGCTCATGTAGATATTAATACAAGAGATGGGATGGAACGTACACCTAAGGGCCAGGTTATGCAGTTGCAGTCTCCTGACAGTATTTAAGATCTACCCACTAGAACCAGTGCACAACTGATATACCAGTGTCAGCATAGAATCATAGAATCATAGAGTTGGAAGAGACCTCAAGGGCCATCCAGTCCAACCCCCTGCCATGCAGGAACCCCCATCACAGTATTTCCGACAGATGGCCATCCAGCCTCTGCTTAAAAACCTCCAAAGAAGGAGACTCCACCACCCTTTGTGGCAACATAATATCTGCAGATTTAATTAGCATACTCTCTATTCCTTGCTCCAAGTCATTAATAAAGATATTGAACAGCACTGGACCCAGAACAGAACCCTGGGGCACCCCACTGTTCACGTCTCTCCAAGCTGAAGAGAGGCCATTTATGACCACCCTTTGGGTGCGATCAGTCAACCAATTACAAATCCACCTAACAGTTGCACTATCCATCCCACTTTCTACTAACTTCTTAGCAAGAATACCATGAGGAACCTTATCAAAGGCCTTACTAAAGTCCAGATAAGCAATATCAACAGCATTCCCCTGATCCACCAGGCCTGTAATTTTATCAAAGAAAGAGATCAAATAAGTCTGGCATGACTTGTTTTTAAGAAACCCGTGTCGACTTCTTGTAATGACAGCATTGTTTGTTAAATAATGACATACTGCCTGTTTAATAATCTGCTCTAGGATCTTTCCAGGAATTGAAGTCAAGCTGACTGTGCGTTAATTATTTGGGTCCTCTTTTTTCCCCCTTTTGAAGATGGGGACAATATTAGCCCTCCTCCAATCGATGGGGACTTCCCCTGTTCTCCAGGACTTCTCAAATATTATTGCCAATGGTTCTGAAATTACTTCTGCCAGTTCTTTTAATATCATTGGGTGTAATTCATCTGGCCCAGGAGCCTTAAATTCATTTAATGTTTCCAGGTGTTTCTGTACTACCCCTCTACCTATTTTATGTTGCAATTCCCGTCCTACCTCATCTACTCTTTGTCCCAGCTGATTTCTTTCTTCCTTTTTGAAGAAAACGGAGGCAAAGAAGGTGTTGAGTAGTTCTGCCTTTTCCTTGTCTCTCAAGAAAAGCAGTCCAGTTGACATGATTCAACTTCCAGATAGTCCAAATAATTAACTCTTCCCAGTTTGAGTCACCATTAGAAACTCTGTGGGTAAGAATATCAGGCCACAAGGATGGTTTAACAGGAGGCACATGCTATCAGCCTCCACCCCAAGCCCCAAAGGGAGACCGGCATTTGGAGAATGTTGTAAAGGAGGCATCCAAGAAGTGAAGCCTGGTTATAATGGGGGACTTCAATTATCCTCACATAGCCAGGGTGAACTGTTGTCCAGAACATGATAAAGAGATAAAGATTCCTAGATATGCTAAATGATTGTTCCCTGGAACAGATGTTTGAAGACCCAACTAGAGGTATAAGAATACTTGACTTGATCCTGAGTAATGCACAGGATCTGGGGCAAAATGTTAATGTGACTGATCCAAGAGGGATCAGTGACAATAACACAATTACTGTATATATTCGAGTATAAGTTGACCCAAGTATAAGTCAAGGCCCGTAATTTAGCCCCCAAAACTGTGGAAACTTATTGACTCGAATATAAGTCTAGGGTGGGAAATGCAGCAGGGCCTGGCAGCTCCTCCTTTGTGAGCTGGGGGAGCGATGTGTGATGTTTAAAATGACTTTTAGGCAGTGAGGCAAGCACTTGCCTCAGTGGCTAAAAGTAATTTTAAACATCGCTCGCTGCTCCCCCGTGATGCAGAGGAGGGTCAGGAGAAGTGGTGCACGATGTTTAAAATACTTTTAGCCTCTGACCCAAGCATTTGCCTCGGTGGCTAAAAGTCATTTTAAACATTGCACACTGCTCCCCCGCAATGCGGGGGGGGGGGTCAGGAGACGTGGTGCACAATATTAAAAATGACTTTTAGCCACCAGCTCAAGCACTTGCCTCAGTAGCTAAAAGTATTAACCCGAATATAAGTCAAGGGCCCTTTTTTTCAGCCCAAAATTAGGGCTGAAAAACTAGACTTATATTTGAGTATATACAGTACGTTTAACTTTATTATAGACTTCCAATCACTGATAAAATCTAACACAGAGACCTTGAATTTTCAAAAAGGGAATTTCCCAAAGATGAGGAGACTAGTAAAAAAGAAATTGAAAGGTAAAATTTAGAGAGTCCAAACACTCCAAGAGGCATGGAGGCTACTCACAAAAACAATAACAGAGGCCCAATGGGAATGCATACCCAAAACAAAAAGGCACTGTCAGGTCCAAAAGGACTCCAATGTGGCTTATAGGAGCTTGTTCAGGAAGTGATCAAAAGCAAAAAAAGCTCATTTAGAAGATGGAAGGCTTGTCCAAATAAGGACAACAGGCAGAAACAAAAATTCTGGCAGAACAAATGCAAGGCAAAAATCAGGAAAGCGAAGCAAGACCTTGAGGAGCGTATAACTAGAAACGCTCAAAGAAACAACAAGGACTTATTTAAGTACATTAGAAGTAAAACTCAACTAGGAAGGCCATTGGACTATTAGATGACAATGGAAGGCAAGGGATAATTAAAGAGGAAACCACGATTGCAGAGAGACTCAATGAATTCTTTGCTTCAATATTCACTGAAGAAGACAGAGACCACATGCCCAAACCAGAGTCTATCTTCGTAGGGAGGGAAACCGAAGAATTAAGCCAGATAGAAATAACCAGGGAGGAGGTCCTTGCATGTCTTGGCAAACTAAATCCTACAGTATATGTCACTATCATATCACCCAGTACAGAGCACTCCCCCTGGGCTTGGCAGTGTGGGTGGCCAGGCATAATTTGGAAAAGGCAAGTGAGAGAAAACTCACACTTAGTATTTACAACTTAATATCAAGAGTGCAAACATAGTTTCAAATGTGTTTTTTCCCTCTTGACAGACATCATGTACTTACCAAAATATGTAGTGTCTCAGACCCATTTATAGAGATCCATTAGTGATGAATAAGAACTGAATTGCCAAGGACAATAATTAGTCTGTCTGTGGAGATTGATGCACTCATTAATTTCAGATACACAATGATAACCATTACTAGGAATAAGCAGCTTGAAATGAAATTGTGGCAGAACAGCAGAGGACTATATGCAGGATCTTTAGCTGAAGCAAGAGATTTAGCTGCATTCAGGGTTTACTGTGAGGGTACTGATGCTACACCGTTATTGCAGCTTAATATCACCTTCACTTGCCATGGCTCATGGCTCAGTCATAGGCGATCCTCGGGTTTGGAAGTTAGTTTGATGCGGGATTTAGGGAGAAAGATTTTCAAAATACTTTTTAAAAATACATATTCAACCCACCCCCAACAACTAATTGTCAGCCAAGTAGGACATATGATAGTTGCTCACATTAGCAAAGCCAAGGAGCCACCATCTTGACATGGTGTTGCTGTATTCCAGATTAGGGGTGTGGACAAAGGATTTAAAAGCACTGGTGTGTTTTGAACGTATGAATCAATGCACCACACAAATGTATAGACTGCAGTAGTCTCAGGAACAGGGAAACACTTTTCATGTTCTTAAACTTTCGACTGAAGAGTTAATATTTGTGTCTCTTTTAGGTGCTGCAGTGTTCATAAAACTGAACATTTATATGGTGTTTTGGGCCTATCTTTTACCAGAGTGAGGAAGCAAATAATGGGCATAGTGCGTCCAGCAGCAATTCTCCTAGGTCTGCTGGAGAACAAAACTGTGTGAGATGCATGGCTTTCATGTACCCTCTAAGCTACTTTGCTGCCCCATCGTGTTGTGAGGGGCACTATCCTATCACTGATATTTAAGATTCAGTCCAAATCATCTCTCTGTGAAAGAAACAAGGGGGGGGCACCATTGCTGAGGCAATACCTGCTGCCTCAGAGGCTGCAGCATGCCTCACTCTTCCAGCAATTGTGTGACATCACCTAGTCTTAGGTGGTTACTTCACGTCCTTATTTGTTCCATGACTAGTTTTGTACTGTGACAGTGTTGGTCACGATCACGTGGTTTTGTCCCTGTTTCAGTGTTCCCATGGTCGTGATAATTTGTCTCGTGACAAGTGTTACATCACGGTCTTCTACCGTGACTAACACTGAATTTTTTTAGCTTCCTTTTTCCTTTTTTGGGGGTGGGGCTTAAATTCTTTTTCGATATTTTGCTTCTGAAAAGTCAAAATAAAAACAAACAAACCTGGACACAGTTTTCTGAGAGAAACGAATGTTTTGTTGCGTGACATTTGTTACTACACAGTGTCTTGTCTTGGAACTGAAAGTGGGAACAAAGAGTGACAAGGGAAAACCCTACCCCAGCACCAGGTACAGTATTATTGTGCTTAGCACCCATTCTGGGAGGTTGTCAAGACAAATTTCAGTAGTTTCGCGATGGACGTGAAGTAACTTTTTTTGTACTGCTCCTAAGTGCAACACTAACAGACAAAATGGACGTGAAGTAACTGCCTTACCGAAAACTCAGAAAGAGTCCTGTTACAGGCCAAGTTTGTGAAAAGGTCTGCTCTGAATTGGTGCTGGGAGATAAAAGGGCATTTTGCGTGTTGCATCTGCTCAGTCATTCAGCTGAGCTATCTGGATCGGGCAGTTAGGGAGAATGTAGACCATTCAAAAGCCCATTTATGAACAACTTCCAAATCGCTTTGCAGATAAAATCAACTCAAAATCACTCTGACTTGGATGCTAGTACTTGGTACAGTTCCAGTGGAAGTAACTTGGCTCCCGATTTGTCCAGCACTAATGGACACTTTTTGGTTTCTACAGCCTGCAGACAGGATTCTTTGAGCTGGGATGCCCACCATATGTGTTCTGGATACCTGCCCTTCCTGGCTCATAAAGGGGGTGGAGTAGGTATGTGGGGATGGTGAGTGAGAGGATAAAGGAAATAATATGTGGCGTTTTTCCCAACAAGGAAGGATCTCCACTGGCCTAAAAGAGATAGGAAGAACACTTCTGTTCATAAAATGACCACCCCACCCCACCCTCAAGCCCTATACAGGACTCTTACTGGCAAGTCTTCAATACTCCAGCTTGTAGCAGTCTTCTTAACGTCATCATTGCCTCATCACCGCTGCTTCCTGTAACACTGTCACCAAGAAGCAACTCACAGAAAAAACTAATAATGGGATACCTCTCCCCCAATAGTCCTCAGGTCCCAACAAACTGGTGATGGGCTCTGTTGTCTATCCAAAAGGTGCAAAAAGTTAGTACGAAAGCTAGCGCCTTAGTGTTGTTATTTTATTAGGAGTAATTGCAAAAAGAGGCTGTGGCTTAATGAAGTAAATTGCACTAGAGTAGACAAAAAAGTTTACTGTGACTGTGATTTGTTTTAGCATAGAAAGTTGCAGTTAAGAGTAGGCACTTACGAACCATTGGAACTTTCAGAGGAGTTGATTCTCCATATCCTCATTGATTCAAAGGACCTGTTCTGAGAATTTAATATGCTAAGGCAATGTGATTTTCACCACAATTAAATTAATTACTCATTGCTTATGAATGCCAAGTAAAGTTACAAGGAGGGAGAGAGACCAAAACTGTGCAAAATCCCTGGAAATGTCATCCACAATGTTTTGAAGTAGCAAGCAGATTCAGAGTAGCAAGTAGCAAGTACCGGTAGATTCAGCTGATAAAGATGTTTGGATGAGCAGTGAAATGTTTCTGTCTCTCAAGAAAAAGAAGTCCAGTTGCCATGACTCAACTTCCAGATAGCAAGTAGATTGTACTAGTGTTGTGCAGACGCAGGAAAATCTGGTTTCATTTCATTTCATTTCATCCCATTCCATTTTTCTGCTGCCTTTCTTTTGGTGCATAGACACAAGAGAATAAAGAAATGCATTACAAAGGCATGGGTTATACTGTAATATTAAAAAATCATACATCCATGTTTAAAATTTACTAATGGTAGTCTTAAAATACTTACAAAAACAGAGACTCACATGAGAAACAAAAACATGTAACATTCTGCAACAAAAGGAAGAGGGCCTGATTCATCGGCCCGATGATTGTTGCTGGAGCGGATCCCTGAACAAAGGAATTATTGTGAACTCCACGTGGGAAGCAAGGGATCCAGGGGTCTGCCAGGGAAATGTGGGGGTGGAAGGGGGGCACCCAGACATGGAAATGAGCATCAGGAAGGGGCAGCCCCATTGGGGCACAGCGCGTCCCAAGGGGCTGTACCAGAGGAGTTAAGAAGGAGGCTGCGAGGAAAACAACCCCTCTATTCCCTGCAGCTGGAGGAAGATGACGTCACATCATCATGGGGAATAGATGGAGGCCTTGCTGTTCATGCTCCACAGCACTTACCCGGACATGCTTTTATTTTGGTTACAGCTGCTGCAGTGGAAACATTGGTGGGGGACTAGGCACCCAAGAAAGATTGGGATGCTCCAAGGAAAGTCAGGTAAAGCTATTGGTCGTTTGGTCACCACCTAGGGTGGGATCTGGATAAAACACCTGGATATTAGTTTTAGGGCACTAGACATGTATTCGGCAGATGGTTTTTCATTTGTTGGAGATTGGCAACTCACAGTGGGTAACAGAAGTAAGAGGTGCCATAGGTGATTGGGTTTAGCTGCAGTGCTCTGGCGGAGAGTCGAGTGAGGCTCGCCTCTAGTGGCGTTTTCTATAGGCATTGGGACGGTCCAGGCTCTAAAGCAAAAATTAAACCGTCTTAAAATGATTTATGACCTGTTGACAATGATTTATTACCTGGTGACAGGGATTTATGACCTGTCAAAATGATTTATGACCAGTGACATTGAGTTATGACTTTGCCTCCAATGGGGGTGGATGCCCCCGGAACCTGTAAGTGGAGTGGAGGCTCAGGACACCAATGGGGTGGGTACCCTGGGGTGTCCCGTAGTGGCTGGGAGCACCCAAGGGATTGGGTGCTCCGTTGTTGTGATGGATCCAAAGCAACTGCCTAGCCAGAGTACTGCTTGCTGTATTAAATAAAGTTGTGGTCTTATTACACCCCAAAAACTGTGATGGTCATGTCTCTTCATTGTACAATCATGCCATTAAGGGGAGCTCAGCGGTAGGCAACAATATGAATGTGTTCAACTGATAATTGATGTCTGAAGGTCCATATTTCCCTACAGGACCTACGTGATGTTTTAAGATTGTTTGGAAGAATTATTTCCTAATTCCACCTCTCCATAAATATTCCTGGTGATTATACAAGAGAGGGCTTTCTCGGTAGCTGCTTCTGGCTTGTGAATTGATCTCCCTCAGAAGCCCAGACTGATTCCCTCCTTCCCTCCCTTTCTTCAGCCTTGAGGCAAAACAAAAATTAGATGTTTTGCTACCATAGACTGATGGTGCCTGTCAGCACCCTCTGATTGCCCTTCCACTAAAAAGGAAGGATAGCACATGGTGCAGTGAAGGATCTAAATGTGAGATCTTTGCAGTGATAAGATGCAGAGATCCTGTTTGATCCTTCAGTTAAAACAACAGATGAATCACAGGTGATCCTGGTTCCCATGATGGGTAGTGGCACGACAACCTCACAAACTATGGATTTCATATCTGAAATTCTAGACTGTTCTTTGGCAGAGGGAGCCGGTGGATCCTTTCCTTCACCAATATTACTATTACTGCATTATTGTTAACAATGTTGGTTATCATATAATCATAGAGTTGGAAAAGACCTCAAGGGCCATCCAGTCCAATCCCCCTGCCATGCAGGAACCCCCATCACAGTGTTCCTGACATATGGCCATTCAGCCTCTGCTTAAAAACCTCCAAAGAAGGAGACTCCACCACCCTCCGTGGCAGCATATTCCACTGCCAAACAGCTCTAACCATCCGGAAGTTCTTCCTAATGTTTAAACTGAATCTCTTTTCCTGTAGTTTGAAGCCATTGCCCCAAGTCCTAGTCTCTGAAGCCATGCAAAACAAATGGATTAATATGGATCAATATTGTTAAGACATGGATTAATATTGTTGCATGTCCACTTCAGACTTGGGTGGCTCGAGTACTTATTTGTCAATCGCACAGCCTACAATTATTTATGCTAGAGACAATCATTTTGACAAGAAAAATAAAGCAAGCTGAGAGGGAATGGAAGTGTGGTGACCATATGGCCGCCTACACCCAATGGGATGTTGCATGTCTCTCATGAGACATTAACCACAGCACCCTTTTCAACTTGTGTGGGTTTGGAGGGAGAAGAAAATGTCTCTTCAGATGTTTATCGTAGGATCAGAGCTAGGGCCTGTGGGGTTTCTGGAGAACATCAGGCTGCTGATTATCAGGATAAGTGGGCTCAGCCTCTTTGTGTGCCTTTGGGAACAAAACACGGCAGTAGAGGAGAACATCATGTGTTGGCAAGGGAATGTACTCAGAGAGCTGGTGGCTCTGCTCAATGCCTTTAATTTCAAGGAAGGCACTGTATGTCTAGGATGAATCAGAAAACAAGTTTTTCTAGACAGCAGACACTTTCTGGAAGGATTGCTGCCTCTCTCATCCTCTTTTACCTGGGATGCCTTATCTGTCCCGAGGCGTTAACACACGCAAACTGAGGCATATGCTTAGTGCACGATACAGTGGAAGGGCAACCTTGTGCAATACATGTAAGAGACATGCTTCTCTGAACAGTGGGCCTTTCTGTCACTGTTGCCATCCAGATCCTCCATCAATAATGAATGTTCTGTCTTGTCCCATGAAAGGGAGATGGGAGTAGATATAATAACCAGATGGAGGCGCGTATGATAACAAAAACCCTTGCAGAGTATAGCTATGTTTACTACTAGACAAAGCTTTTTATTCAAGTGCAGCCTTTGTTTGAAAAGCTGTCATGCCCCACATTGGTTTACATTTAAATAACATCAAAGAAGGAGATCAGGGTGACTGAAATTACCTATGAACTCTTACCCAGAAAGCAGGTCAGCCCACTCTCATATCACTTGTTCATTGTCTTCCCTACCATGGTGAGATGCCTTGCCTCTTGGTTTAAATTATGATAGTGATTTCTTTATAGGCATCTATGTTATATATCTGTATATGGAAATGTTGCACAAATAAAATGTGTTAAATTGATGTTTTGCATATATATCATACCTAGTTCTGCATGAAAGATTCCATTTGGAAAGTTCAGCAAGGTGTGACTAAATTCAGGCTAGTAAATGTTGAATCCTTATCTATTTAAGTGCAGGGAATCCCAAACAAGGCACAGACCAAATGAGAGCCTGGAGTGGATTGTTATTTGCAATAGTCAAATACTGTGGGAATGAGAAAAACAACAAAACCATTGGAATTGTACCACCGGAAGAGAATCCAAGGGTCATTCGGTACAACCTTCTGGTGAAGCAGGAAATCCACAGCTCAATTACCCTGATGGATAGTCCTCCGACATCTTCCACTGTCCACTTGAAAATTCCACCATCTCCTGAAGTATTGGATTCCATTGTTGAACAGCTCCTACTATCAGGAAATTCTTCTAGTTATTCCTTGAAATCTCTTTTAAAATTTGAATCCGCTGCTTTTTGTCCCGCTACTGAAGCCACAAAAATCAAACTTGCTCTGTCTTCCACGTGACAGCCCTTCAAAATGGTGAGATTCTTTCCTATACTCAGATACAGTATTATTAGTTTGTTCCACACAGGAAAACAAAATTTGGCTTACTCTCTTCCATAGTGGGCGAGAATCCAGACATGCCTAGACAGTTAATTCCTATAATATTTCCAAAGCACTTTTGAAAACATGAAACTTGTTTCCCTTCAAAATGAGGAAAGGATTTTTTTCAGAAGATAAGCTGCTGGATAGTGGTTTAGGTATCTGGCTGAGGAGCCAGAGCTTCGGAGTTCATTTCCCCTGGTGTCTCCTTGAAGGGGCTGGAATGGATGATCCACAGGGTCTCTTCCAGGTCTGCACTAAGAAGAAGAGGAGGAGGAGGAGGAGGAGGAGGAGGAGGGAGAAGAAGAAGGAGGAGGGAGAAGAAGAAGAAGAAGAGATACACATTTACTTCATTTTAATAGGGCAGATCCCATTGTTCTGTTAGAAACAACACAATGAATGGGTGTGTAAAAATAACAAAAATAGTTAAGAAAACATTGTGATGCACAATAAAATTTAAAATGAAAATTAATGCTGCCCAGTGTGTTGGGTTCTCATAATTCATGCAATTTGCCATAATTAACCAATCTACGTCATTTCAAATTACAGTCATACCTCGTATAACGTAACACCTGTATAACGAAAAATCCGTACAACAGATTTTTTTTTGCCCCCCCCTCCTTCCCCCTTCCCTGTTTTCTCCTCCTCCCGGGGCCGGGGCGCCTCCTCCGGAGGTGTGTGTGTGTGTGTGTGTGTGTGTGTGTGTGTGTGCCAGAGCTGGAGGGGGCCAGAAGAAAAGGAGGAGAGGAGGGTAGGGGGGGCCCTTGGTCCCCCCTGGGAGAAGCGGTCCCTTCAGGTGGGCTCCCTGCCCAGCCTCCCCTCCCCTCACCTGAGGTCCTTGAAGGGGGTCCCCCAGGACTGGTCCTCCGTCTGGTCGCGCCGCGGTCGCTCCCCGGCCCGGGCCCGATCCCAAGGGGCGGGGGCGGCGCCCGCAGTCCGACTCTGTCGTGCGCCGCCCGGGCTCAACGCCCCAGCCCGCCCTGGGGGGGGAGGGCCGGTGCCACTCCCCCCAGTCCGCCGGCCCCTCGGGATCCACCCACCCAGGGCCGGGCCGGGACGGGACTGAGCCGCGGCAGCGCGGCCAGGCTCCCCCGACCATCAGCTGCTCTGCGCGGTAGCGCAGCAGCAGAGGCCGGGAGCCTGGCGGAACAGAGCCGCGGCAGCGCGGCCAGGGGAGGGAGGCCGGTGGGGGTGGCGTCTCCGGCCCGAGGGCGCCACTGGGACCGCCGAGCCGCTGCTGGCGCCGCCACAGAGGTGCCCCACCAAGGCGGGCGGCGGCGGCGGCTCAACGAGCAGCTGGAGCTGGGCCATCAGCGTGGCCTTGCCGGGCCTCATGCTGCGGCGCTTCCAGAAGGGCAACCTGCCGCTGCGCGCCCTCTTCGCCCGCAGCGAGGAGGAGCGCGAGAAGTTCACGCCCTGCCGGCTCCCGGAAAAGGTGAGCCGACGGGGGGAAGAGAACGCGGGAGCGGGAGGGCAAGGGAGGGGAGGCCGCCGCCGCCGCCGCCCCCGGTGCGCCCTGCCGGCTCCCGGTGGAGCTGGGCAACGAGCAACCAGCGGCGGCTCAGCGGTCCCGGTAGCGCCCTCGGGCCGGAGCCGCCGCCGCGTCGCCTTGCCCTCCGGCTGCGGCCTTCGGGCCGGCGAGCGGGAGGGGGAAGGGGAAGGGGAGGGAGGCCGGTGGGGGTGGCGTTGGGAGCGCCGCCACCGCCCGTGTGTGTGTGTGTGTGTGTGTGTGTGTGTGTGTGTGTGTGAGAGAGAGAGAGAGAGAGAGAGAGAGAGAGAGAGAGGCGGGAACGGGCCGGTGGGGCCTTTGGGATCGCCGCCGCCGCCCGTGTGTGTGTGTGTGTGTGTGTGTTTTTTTTTTGTGTGTGTGTGTGTGTGTGTGTGTGTGTCTGTGTGTCTGTGTGAGTGAGAGAGGGAGAGAGAGAGGCTGGAACGGGAGGTAGCTGGTGGGGCCTTTAGGAATGCATTGGAACGGATTAAATCCACTTCCAATGCATTCCTATGGGAAATGCTAATTTGCATAACGAAAAAATTGTATAACGTAATTTAATTGGGAACCAATTAATTACGTTATACAAGGTACCACTGTATTATTTACTTGAAATGATTAACTCTGACGGGACCCTTTCAAAACTGGAGACCTCACTCAGTCCTACTAATCAGAAATGATCTCATCTATAATTTACATCTGGAACAGCCTGAAATTATGAGGTTGTTGTTGTTGTTGTTGTTGTTGTTGTTGTTGTTGTTGTTGTTGCTGCTGCTGCTGCTGCTGCTGCTGCTGCTGCTGCTGCTGCCGCTGTTGTTGTGTCATACAGTCGTGACCGACTCTTTGTGACCCCATGTCCATGGAGCTTCCTTGGCAGGAATACTGGAGTGGCTTGCCATTTCCTACTGCAGGTGCCTACAGCACCTGGTATTCCCTGGTGGTCGTCCATCCAAGTACTAGCCAGGACCGACCCTGCTTAGCTTTCAACATCAAACAAGATCGGATGTGCTTATGCAATCTAGGCAGCCTGAAATTAAGTACATCTTGTTAACTAGCCATACACTATTTACAAACATCTGCACTTATTCACAAGTGCACACACCCTCTTTCTATGCAGTTTTGACTACAGCTGGTTGGCCAACCACCCAGCGATTTTTTATGTAGGAGGTAGGACTGAGTCTTCACATTCTAATCCTGGGAAGTCCACGTCCCTGATATTAAAACATGTTCAATTGCTGGGGTGTGGGAAGTCATTGGCAAGTCAATGAGTTTTTTTGCAGTTTCTCTGTGCAGGAGTCATGAAAAGTACAGTTAGAAGGGGGGGGTGTTTCCTACTTGCCTGAGTGGCAAGAAATTTCAGAGGTAATCACAGGAGCTCTTTCCATGTGGGAAACCTATATAGTACTTCCAGACCAAGTTTTTAAAACAATGTTGAAGTGCTTCTCTTGCACAATGTATGGAAAGCAACATCACAGCCATAGTTCTACACCATGCCTAGTAGCATGTTATTTATTTTATTATTTATTTTAGAGTATTTTTACCCCACCTATCTCCTTGGAAAAGGAGATCTACAGGATACAGATCTAAGGGATGCAGGATAAGATTTACAGGATACAGAAGATCTATTTCCAAACAAACAAGCACTGAATGTCATCTCCTTCTCAGGAAGACTTTGAAGTAGAGATGGGCATGAAATGAACAATTTTTCGTTTCCATTTTCGTTTTTTCGTTTCATTACGTAACAAAACGACAAACGAATTTTGTCTCAAAAATGAAACGAAACGAACAGAAACACCAGAATTTTTGTCGTGAGTTTCGTTTCCGTTACTGCAATATGAGTGAGTTGCTTAAAATCCTAAAAATAATTACCAAAAAATGAAATAAATGGTAACGAAATGTTAACGAAACAAACAAAAACAAAAATTATTTTTTTGCAAAAATTCGCAAAAAACAGAAACAAACCGAAACGGACCCTCCAAACGACAAACGAAATGCCATTTTTTTTATTTGTGCCCATCTCCACTTTGAAGCTTTACTAAGGGGGAGCAGAAAACACTTGCCTTGCCCACAACCCGTTTTTCCCTGGGCAAAGGCATTAACATACTTGGCCAGGGCATCCCATTTACTCTGCTCCTTCCTACTCCTTTTTGGACATTTTCAGAGGAGTCATTAGCAATCCAGGAAGCCACCAGTGACTTTCAGCAGCCACAGTTCAGATGTTTCCAATGCTTTACAAGTGGGAGGGAGAATTCACCCCACTCCCTCTACCCTTGCCTCTGTAGTGGGATAAAAGCGCTTTGGCAAGGCAGCCAAATCAGGGATTCTTGTATGGTTGGGTGATTTGTAGCTGCTATCAGCAGCAGCCACTACTGTCAAGGCAAGTGACAACTGCAGTCTGGCAACATCTGGAAGATTGCATGCCAACCATCCCTGCTTTTAAAACAGATGTTTTGGACTTCAACTCAGAATTCTGAGCCTATACTGCCAATAATAAAGGAATGTGGAAATTGTGGTCCAAAACATCTGGCGGGGCCATGATTCCCCACCCCTGTGTTAAAGCAAAGAAGAAAACAGATTTTGTTGGAAAGGTGGCTGATCTAAGTTCCATCATCTGAAAAGGAAAATGGACAGTGCAATTGGGGCTGGAAAGGAAGCAGGAAACAACCCATTAGGCAGAAGCTGCCAGGCAAGGGGACAATGTTTACTTTTCATAACCACAGGACAGTAGAGATATACATTTGCTGGGACTGAAATTTTTGTAAACCACCCATAGTGGCTTCGGTGCTACATGGTGCAGTATATAAATATTTTTATAATAATAATAATAATAATAATAATAATAATAATAATAATAATAAT
>JAHTLZ010000016.1:75902077-75962482 GCA_023846285.1 Phrynocephalus versicolor
TAATAATAATAATAATAATAATAATAATAATAATAATAATAATAATATGCAACAGACACCTCATCCACAATACTCCAGACATCACAATGGTATATAAGCAAGAGAACAAAGTACAAATCGTCGATGTGGCAATACCAGGAGATACAAGAGTCAGCAGCAGAGTTAGAAAAGATAACCAAATATTTGGACTTAGAAATAGAAATAGAAAAGCTATGGAATAAGAAAGCAAAAACAATACCAATAATAATAGGTGCCTTGGGCGCAATCCCAAAAAACCTGGATCAACATCTGAAAACCCTCAGCATTGACATGATCAACACTGGTCAACTACAAATGGCAGCATTATTAGGAACAGCATATATTTTATGAACATATATCCAGTCATCCTAGGCTCTTGGAAAGAGATCGATCATTGGACAAGGCCAACTCCAGCTTAACCCCTGGCAGCTGTATTTTCCAGATAATAATAATAATAATAATAATAATAATAATAATAATAATAATAATAATAATAATAATAATAATAATAATAATAATAATAATAATAATGTGCAGTTCTGCTGTATTCAAAACAGGTGGGATTTCTGAGCTCCCAAATAATGTATGGAAGGGAAATTTTAACTAGGATTAGCAGATATGTAAAGTAGATAGCTTCTGAAAAGTGAGTGAACATAAAGGCAGAAACTCCAGAATAAATGTGAATGTAGATGAAGTGTATTAACAATTGACCCTGTAGACCAGTGGTGGTGAACCTCTGGCAGTCCAGATGTTTTGGGCCACAACTCCCACAGTCTTTTGTCATTGGAAATACAGGCTTGTGATTCTAGAAGTTGAGACAGATACGATGCTGGTAGCTGGAGGACACAACTGTCAAGATGGAACTATGGTCATGTCCTCTTCATGAGCCTGCTGGCTGGCCACTTGGGACCAAAATGCTGGAGGTGATTGCTATTGAGTACTTCTGTGGTATGTTTTTTTCCATTATAAATCTCAATATAGATAGAACTGATAGGAGTATTTAGGCAAAAGTGCCATTCTTATGGCGATAATGCACAACTCAACTTCCTTTTTTTACCTGATGCAAGAGCAATACTGGAAGTGTTAAGCAGGTGCCTAGAGCAATCCATGTGCTATATCCTGGTTGTGTCAAATGTTGACATTTTTAATGTACAGACTGTTCAAATAATAAAGGGGAGGCATAGAAAAAGCTGTGAAAAGGTATAGTGTATTTTTAAAACAAAGTTTGAACAGCAGTTTATGCAAGGTCACTGCAAAACAATGTGCTCCAGCCAAGTTTGAAAGCAAGGTCATTGTACAATAACATTGCCTTCCTTGCCTGACAGCTCCTAACAGTTAAGTGTGAGGTAAATGACTGTTTAAAAAGCAGTCAAGGTAAACAAAGAAGAGAACTGAAAGTTTCTTGAAATGATTGTTGTGAAATGCGTAGAGCATTAACATGACTGGCAGTTGAAATTTGCAGATCCTGTGATTTGCTCTTCTTTGTTTTACTAGATCCCTGTAATTTCAGCCCATCAAAATATGTAGACTCTGAAACTGTTAGTCAAAATAGCAATGCTTATTGTTTTGGTGGCAGCTTGCCACCAAGGTTCTGCTTTACAGGAACTGTATTAACAAGAGTTGTAAGAGTAATTTATATATCACACCCACACACCCACACACCCACACACCCATTGTGAATCAACTCCCTGAAGTTACAGATCCAGGAAAAGTCTATTGTTTACAATTTAAAGGGCAACTAGAAGTTGAGTCATGGCAACTGGACTTCTTTTCTTGAGAACAGAGAATAGAGAATAGAGTTTTTATTGTCATTATGTATATGCCAATATGCACAATGAAATTAGAGTGCTGTTCCACTACACACTCTAAACAAGGAACCATACAAAATACATAAAACACCATACAAGATATTAAAAACTCTTAAAATTGCTTACAAAATTTAAGACACTACTTAAAAACTGATTAGAATGGTGCTAAAACTGTTGCATTTAACTTGGATACTGCTCTGTGATTTTAAAAAAAACACTGTTCTTTAGTCTATTTGTCCTTGACCTAAGAGTGCTATATCTCCTGCCAGACCGCAACAGTTCAAAAAATTGGTGGCCAGGATGCGAAGGGTCTCTCAGAATTCTAGATGTCTTCCTTAAGCATTTGGAGTTGTATAATTCTTCCAAAGGAGGAAGAGGACAGCCCACTATCATCTCAGCAGTGTTTATAACCCTCTGGAGTGCCCTTCTATCTGCCACTGTGCAACTGGCGAACCAGACACAGAGGCAGTAAGTGATAGTGCTTTCTATAAAGCTCCGGTAGAAGGGTACCAACAGTTTCTTAGACAGTTGTTCCCTCCTGAGAAGTCTCAGAAGATATAATCTCTGTTGGGCCTTCTTAACCAGTGCTTCAGTGTTGGCACTCCAGGTCAAATCCTCCTGTAGAATGACTCCTAAAAACCTTATGTCCGTCACCTGCTCTACACAAACTCCATCAATAATCAAGGGCTGAGTGTCTGATTTACGGTAGTCCGCTATAAGCTCTTTGGTCTTATTGATATTTATTATCAGATTGTTAATTCTGCACCACCGTAGCAGCCGATGCACCTCCTCTCGGTAGGCAGACTCATCTCCACCAGAGATTAGTCCCACTACTGTTGTGTCATCGGCAAACTTGATGATTTTATTGAGAGATTGAAACATACAGCTGCTCATCCAAACGACTTCATCAGTCTGAGGAAAGCTAGTTGCAAGTCCTTCATTTTATAGTTCACTTTGACTTCATGTCACCATGGTCTGAAATAGGCTCATAAGATGAACAATAGCCCATGATTCTGGCTTGCCTGTGGAGAGACAACCAGTATTCTGGTCCCTATATAAAAATATACAAACCAAGGCTTGTACTGAAGGTCTCTGGATAGAGCTTGGCCAAACAAGACAGGGCTATTTTTGAACCCTTGGGCCAGTTTTGTCCAAATGTAAGACACAGGATGTGCTTCAGGAGAGGATCTCCAGGTAAAGGCAAAATTGGGGATACTGTCCTCAGCTATTGGGATACTGAAAAACACATCCTTTTTCAGTCCCTAGGGTACTGAGCAGTAGGTATGGATCAGGTACAAGTTGTGGAAGGTCTTCGACCACCACGTTAACTGCCCGTAAATCATGGACCAGATGGATGGTGCCATCCTTCTTTCGGGCTGGTAGGATGGGGGTATTCTATGGGTTGACTACAGGCTTGATGACTCCTGCTTCTAGCAACTTATTAAGTGTAATTTGTCCCCCCTCTATAAGGTCGGCCTTGATATGATATTGGCAGAGGCGGACAGGCTGGGCTCCAGGCTTTAAATGGATCTGGACTGGTGCCACAGTTACTGCTCTACTGGGTTGTCCCACATCCCAAACTTGCGGGTTAACTTGGACAAGTTCTGGTGGGACGGTTTCTTCTGCTATGCTAGAAATCGGTCCGCGCCAGTAATCAACTGGGGATCTAAAAGTCACAGAGATAGTCCCATCTGGTTCACAGTCTATTAGTGCTCTGGTGTGACAGAGCAAGTCTCTGTCCATTATGTTGGTGTGAGCTTCTGGAAGCCATAAGAAGTCTGCAGTAGTTTACAGATGTTGTTCCAGGGAGATGACAGGGTACATTTTGCATATACACAGTCTCAGCTACTCCCGTAGCTCCCCTGATATGAGCAGTGGCTTTTCTAGGTCAGGGTATAGAATCTTGGACAGCAGAAAACTGGGCTCCAGTGTCAATGAGAAAGGGCCTGACTCGATCTCCCACCCACATATTTACTTGGGGCATCTGCAGCGGGTAATATAGAAGCCCCTGAACTCCTCAGTCTATTTCTTCCATCGCAGCAAACACACTGCCCTGGAGGCTCTTTGGCCTTTCCTGCTCACCTCCTGACCTTTTCTGAGGACAGGAGGATGCGCAATGTCCGAATTCTTTGCAAAATAAACATTGGTCATGTGATACAGGTCAGCGGCGCCTTTCCTGTGGTCCTGGGCATCCACGCGCCCCGTTTCCTCCATGGCCATCTTGTTGCTGGGGATTGCGCCTATATGGGGTTCCAGCTTTAGTAACATCTTGAATTGCCATCAACAATGGCTTAGCTTTTGCCTTCTCTTTCTGAACAGGGTGTGCCTGATAAACTTTTTGTGCTTCTGATAACAGTGCCAAAATTGGTAAACCTGTGGCACCCGGCATTTTTAAGAGTTTTCTCTGGATGTCAGGAGCCGCATGAGAAATGAAAATGTGCCTAACAACTGACTGTATTCCATCTGCATCAGGGTCACTCGAGGTATGCGTGCGTAAGTCCAAAGATGCTGCAGATAAGCACTGGGCTCCTTATTTTCTTCCTGGTGAATTTCCTCAACCTTGTCCCATTGATTCTTTGGGGTCACTGCTGTCTTTAAGCTGGCCAGAATACAGGCACTAGAATTAGCCACTGCCATGCTGCCAGGATAAACTCCAGCTGCAAGCTGGCGGCCATCATTTGGGTCCCATGGTGGGTTGGGACTGGTGGTCCAAGGGACCATTTCCTCCACTGCGGGGTATTGTGGATTGGCCGCATGGAGGATTGCTGCATGTTCGCGGGTTTTGGAAATAACTTGCTGAATCTCTACTTCATTTAACAGAAGGGGAAAGGCTCCCCTAATATCTTCCCATGTCGAGCGAGTGGTTAAAAATAATGATTCCAACAGGGTAATGACACTCTGTGGATTGGATGTATAAGTCCCTGTTAACTGCTTCATTTTCATGAGTTCAGTGGCATTCCATGGACACGAATGCCAAACTTTCGACTGATGGAAGGCACCCTGAGCATCTATATGGTGCTGAGTTTGTAATTCAAGGGGCAGTATCTTCAGGACTTCTGGGTATGTCTGAGTGGGTTGAGGAACATAAGGGACCAGTGCCTGCACTGGTTCTGGCTGATAGGGAGGTGGCACCACTGGAGGGACTGATGCCTCAGTTGTAGAAGACTTAATGAGAGGGTTCTTCCCTATATCTAATCTGGGGACAGGGTCAGAGATGGATTGCCTTGTCCCTTTTCCACACTCATTACTCACTTGTAAGAAAACTTGCACATAAAAACTATCAAGAGCCCGTTCTGGGCCAACATAGGTAAAGAAATCAAGATGCACCTGAATGATAGATTGATCAAACATCCCTTCGGGGGGCCACTTGGCCATCCCAGGGAAATTATCTAATGGCCATGTGGTAGTACACATACGTATGAGCTCACGTTTCTTCCTGTTCTTACCAACCAAATCCCAGTTATTCAACACAATCTGCAGAGGGGTGTCACCCAGTTTTTCTACTCTAGTTCCCATATTCACCAGACTTGGGACAGTGCCTGGGTTGTCACCCTTCCAATGGCATGCTATTAAGTCCACAAGTATTCACAGAACTGCAGTTATCTCCAAACAAGGCTACTCACTGGATCACGTAGCCAGGACCAGCACCACTTCAGTCCCCTCAGGGATCGCAATTGTCTCAGGAGTTCGGGAGGACAACCAACAGGGCAGGTACCAGTTTCACAGGCGACACTCAGCGAGGATCCTGTGTAAATGCACACACAGCCGGCTTTGACCGTCACCGCAGTACCGACTCACCATCGACACTGAAACCTGATCTGGTTGCTGTCAGCTGAAGTCAGTGATCTCGGTGGAACCTCCAAAAATCTGTCACCTCACATTGAAATGAGGCAGGTCCGAAAACCACTTTGCAAAGACATCCAGACACCGGACTCCTGAGAATAATTGTGAGTAAAGGTCCCAGAATTCCTCAGCTAACATGACTAGTGGCCATGGTAGCTATTTTAGTCTAAATAACTAACTTTCTGAAGAATTCTTTGAAGTACAGTTGTCCCCTGCTATATTGCAGTTCATATACTGCGGTCCTGATATATTGCAGGACCACAGTATATGAAGGCAAGGGCTCTTGGGCTAAGCTGTGTGGGCCTGTTGTGGCTTCCTGCACTTACCCCAGGCCTGGTGCTCCCCCAAGTGGGCCTCCAATGGGCTTCCTGCGCTTGTCAGTGGCCCCAGAAGTGGTTTCCGGCAAACCAGAAGTCACTCCCCAAAAAACAGATGTGACTTCCTGTTCATCAGAAACCAGGTCTGGCACCTCTGACAGGCCTGGAAAGCCTGTCAGAGGCCTTTTCAGGGCAGCGTCAGGTCTCAGGTAAGTGTAGGAGGCTCCCCAGTCCTGACCCAAATCAACATCCGTATAATGTGGATTTCCCTTTATCGCGTGTTGGGTTGGGTCTGTAACCTTCACAATAAATGGGGGATTACTGTATGTTTAACTATGTCCTCACTTCTTCCATCTGAGCAATTTCCTTTTCAAAGTTTGAAATCTTCTCTAATACACAAACATAGTTCTTTGCAGGCAACGTGGGGAAAGTCTCCACTATTGACTGGACAGAAGATGAAAGGCATGTCTTATTGTTCCTTCCCAGTCACTGGTTTTCCTCTTGTTTAGCTTAACCAGTAGACTTTGTGATCTGTGTCTGCTGTGACTGATGATGCTCCTGAGTTTTGTGTGTGTGTGTGTGTATGTGTGTTTTACAATTTGGCTGGCTCCTCACAACCTCATCAGACTTTGAGCAATAAGTGTGTCCCCATGCTCTTCCCAACTTTGCCCGAAGGGGTATGGCCAAAGCACAAAGAACGGAAGCTCTTCTCATCTGGAAGCCAGAGATCTTGATGGCAGAAAACCAGGTGGAGGAAGCGGTGTGACAGCTGCAGTCTGACTCACGGCCGGTGCAGCTAGGGAATACCTATTAACCTTTGGAGGGAAGAAAGGAGAGGAAGTAGCAAGGGGAATTCAACCTTGCTCTTCCTACTCGGCTTGCTTCCAGTTAATTCCTCAGTTAAGGCCAAACTATACATTACAAAGAAACCATCAGTAGAAGGGAATTCCCCAATGCTGGTGTGTCATTGTCAGAACAAGAACTTGGCATATCACTCACAGTTTGTGGATCTGTTTGTTTCCTTTTGTGATAGATTGATTACGTCTTTGTGCCACCTTTCTCCCCATGGAGGGTCTCACACTTTGTTTAAGCTGAAAACCGGTACATAAGTCAATGAAAACTATTAAACATGACAATATTCAAATAGATTCAATAAACAATTTAAAAGACATAAAAACATTTAAAAATATTAAAAGGCTATAAAAATAGGAAATGCAGGTCATCTACCCATGTTAAAATTAAACAAAAGCCTATTTGAAGGAACAACTTTTCACTTCTCACTGAAATGATAGAAGAGAAGGTAGCAGTTTAGCCTCATTGGGGCCTTTCCATAATCTGGAGGAGCCACCAAGAAGGTCCTCTCTTATGTCCCCATCAAACGTACCCGTAAGGCTGATGAATGGAAAGAAGGACCACCCAGAATATCTTAAGAGTGTTGTATGGCAAAGCATGGTCTGGGAGATAGCCTAAACAAACATTCTGATGGTTATTTTCTCTTTTGCAACGTGCTCCAATGGGACCATGTAGTATCTAGATCTGTATGTAAGACACTACAGAGTGAGAAACCTGTGTATACTGTAGAGTTAACATGCTAGTTGTGGAGCATTCAAATCCAGAAGACATTTTTGTATCTAGAGGAATTGCATCTAGACAGGAATTGCAGCATAGAATAGGTAGAGAGGTAGTACAGGAACACCTGGAATTTAAGTCTCCTGGGCCAGATGAATTACACACAAGGATATTAAAAGAACTGGCAGAAGTAATTTCAGAACCACTAGCAATAATCTTTAAGAAGTCCCAGAGAACAGGGGAAATTCCCATAGATTTGAGTATGGCGAATGTTGTCCCCATCTTCAAAAAGAGGGGGTGAAAAGAAGAGCCAAATAATTACCGCCCCATCAGCTTGACTGAAATTCCTGGAAAAATCCTAGAACAAATTATTAAGCACACCGTCTGTAATTATTTAACAAGCAATGCTGTCATTACCAGAAATTAACATGCCAGATTAATTTGATCTCTTTCTTTGATCAAGTTACAGGCCTGGTGGATGAGGGGAATGCTATGGATATTGCTTATCTAGATTTCGGTAAGGCCTCTGATAGGTCCCCCATGGTATACTTACAAAGAAGTTAGTAGAAAGTGGGATAGATATGCTACTGTTAGGTGGATTTGAAACTGGTTGACTAATTGCACCCAAAGGGTGATCATAAATTGGTTCTCTTCAGCTTGGAGATATGTGACCAGTGGGGAGCCCCAGGGTTCTGTTCTGGGTCTGGTACTATTCAAAATCTTTATTAATTACTTGGATGAAGGAATAGAGAGTAGGCTGATTAAATTTGCAGATACCACATTGGGAGGGGTTGCTAATTAAAGGATAGGATAAAAATCCAAAATGACCTTGACTAACTAGAGTGCTGGGCCAAAGCTAATGGAATGGGTTTTAACAGAGAGAAATGTAGGGTGCTGCATGTAGGTAAAAAAAAAAAGAATTGCACAGATGTAGGATGGGAGACACCTGGCTGGAGAATAGTACACATGAAAGGGATCTGGGAGTCTTGGTGGACTACAAATTGAACATGAGTCAGCAGTGTGATGCAGCAACCAGGAAAGCCAATGCGATTCTTGGTTGCATTAACAGAGGCATAGTGCCTAGAGAAAGGGAGATGATAGTACCACACTATTCTGCTCTGGTCACACCCCACCTGGAATCCAGTGCTGTCCAGTTCTGTGCACCTCAGTTTTAAAAGGATGCTGACAAACTTGAACAGGTCCAGAAGAGGCATGACCAGGATAGTTAAAGGTCTGGAAGAAGTGTCGTACAAGGAGTTGCTAAGGGACCTGGGAATGTTTAGCCTTAAAAAAAAAAGAAGTTGAGAAGGGATAGGATAGCCATATTTAATTATTTGAAAGGATGTCATATTGAAGAGGGGACTGGTTTGTTTTCCATGGCTTCAGAGACTAGGACTCAAAGTAATGGTTTCAAACTACAGGAAAAGAGATTCAATTTGAACATTGGGAAGAACAGTTAGAGCTGTCCGCCAGTGCAATATGCTGCCATGGAGGGTGGTGGAGTCTCCTTCTTTGGAGGATTTTAAACAGAGGCTGGATGGCCATATGTCAGAAATACTGTGATGGGGGTTCCTGCATGGCAGGGGTTTGGACTGGATGACCCTCGAGGTCTCTTCCAACTCTATGATTCTATGATTCTATTCTGTGAGTAAACTGTGACCCTGCTGATGTCCTTGAACTCCACTTCCCATGAGTTCTAGCCAACATGGGCAATGATCAGGCCCAGGCACAATGGACGCTAGAAGCTAAGATTTCCCTCAGCAACATTTGGAAACCCATAGGTTTTCCATCCTTGACATAGGATGCTCCTGGATGAGGATTTTTAATGCAAACAGTATCCTTCATCTATAGTATTTTATGTGGCATCCAGACACCACTATCTCCTATCTATAACCTTCTAGTGTTTTCCCCGGCCTTCTCCATCTTTTTACTTTGCACAGCAAAAACAGCCACCTTACATTTGGAAGTACCTTAGTAAGTTCCAAAAGAGACATGGGACTGAGACTAGATGATCTGTTTATCTTTGCCCTTCATCCCACAGATAGTTGCAACCATTGTATTCTATACAACTAAACCAAGGGCCAGCTCTGCCATGTGATCTGGTGAAGCCATCACCTCAGGGAATGGAGCGCATGGATTGTCATAATGGTTGCTCCCTGCTGCTACCAGGGCTTCAGTTACACACTGGGGTTTCAAAGAGGCAGCTGTGTTGAGGAAGAGGGGGGAATAGAGTGGGGGTGGGGAGTGGGGGAAGGACAGGGCAAAATTTGTGGCATCTTAAAACCTATCATATTTCCAAGGCCGTGGTCACACCTGGGTTTTGCTCCTGATCTTCTGAAGGTCCGGCTTTTCCTCTTTGTCCCATCACGTGATTTAATACGTGGGATAAGAGTTCCCACGTCAAAAGCTGTTTTTATTTATTTTAAAGTGCAGTTCAGCCCCCTTGGCCAGCAGGTGGTGCTAGCATTTGAAAAAAACGGACCACTTGGCTGGGGGAAATTAATGCTTATAGGACCTGATTGAACTTCCTGTTGCTCTGATGTGCAGGGGGAAAAAAAAAACAGCGCCGATCGCCCCAGGAACAGCCGGTCGGTGCTGTGAAAAAAGAAAGAAAAAGAAACCCGGATCATTTGTGTGGTCCCACGGCGTCTGCCTCCTTAAAAGCTGGATTTTCAAAGTGAGGCAAAAATTCCCTACCTCCTGGGTAAGTCATAAAAACCTCGCTTAAGGGAGCATTACCGGGTTTTCTTTTTTCTTTTTTTTCAAAAAGCCCTGTGGCCATGGGGACGGCATTTTTAGACACAGTTTATCTGGTAATTTAAACTGCTTTTAAAGGGACATGGGACTGGGGCCTTGTTAGCTTTTTTGGATCAAAATACACTTCCTTAGGCACATCCATATATTTCTTGGCCAGAGGGCACTGGGAACTAATCTTTCCCATAAAACAGATATTAGTTTTGATTGAGTTAGTAGACATCAACACTTCATTCAGCTCTAACACTAAACAGTGGTTTAACACGATAAGCTTGATTTTCCTTCAAAAGAATAAGCAGGTGGAATAGCACTGTGCCTTACTATCAAACTGACCTTCCCCTTAAATGCTTATTTGTACTTCACATACGCAAAAGCTTGGGAACAAAGTCCTATTAGCTTGCAAATTACATATTTATGAAAGATCTTGAAATCATTAAGTATCTTCTGGTGCTTTACCAAAACCAACTGTTTTCATGCTTTTGCTGTATAAGGGTCAGAAGATTCATCTGTATTGTAAATAGTGTATAACCTTTGAATTATCTTTGAACTCCAGAGCTGGAAAGCACTGGATGGATAACTGAGTTCAAGCCCTCTCAAGGAGCCACAGTGGAGAATTTATATCTTTGGCTTTCTCTTTTAGAGTCACAGTACCCAAGCATTTGGATCAATGATAATTGAGACTGGCTGGTTAGTAAGTCTCTCTGGCTGTCTCTTGATGGGATGGAAGAAGGCTGTCCAAGTTTTTACACACAGCCTTGGTCATTTTTCAGAACTGGACAGTGTGAAATAAAACTGTCCAAAGGAATGGTCATATACTGTACTGCTGTAGTCAGGATTGACTGGAACAATGAACAGAACTCTTGGACCAGTCTGGAAGAATAATATGCCGACTGCCAGCAAACATGCCTTTGTTTAGGGGTTGGCAGGAACAACTTTAGGTATGGCTGTAGCAGTTTTGGTTGTTTGGTGTGCTGGATATTGTGGCTAGTAGCCAAATGGTTAATGGCTGTAGCCTGTGTAACCCATCTGAGTTCAGGCCTCTGCTAACAGCTGCTGTTATTTTAATGTGGTGTTAAGTGAAAGCACTTGAGTGATACTTTGCTAAGCTTCAGTGAAAGACACTGACAAATAAAAAGTTAAAAACTTTTTGAGTAAAACTGCATGAAAAGTGAAACAGCTATGACGGTTATGTGAGATGAGGAAGGAGATAAGAATGAATAAACTGAATGAAACCTCTTACTCAAATACAGATTCTAGGAATAATTCTTTAGGGTAGGGTTTTAGTCTGTGACCAGTGGACCTCAGGATAAGCATTAAGGCCATGAACCAGACACTTTTCCCCCCTCTTTGTATAGAATAAATCACATGCACCATTTTGTAGCTATGTGCATTTTTCTGGGGAGAGGGACCCATTCATTTCAGGTTGTGAAGGAGGTCCAAGACCCCAAAGATATTAAGAACCAAATGCCCTAAACCAGGCATGTCCAAGCTTTGGTCCTCCAGATGTTTTGGACTGCAACTCCCATGGTCCTTTGCCACTGGCAATCTAAGCTTGAAATTCTGGGAAATGTGGTCCAAAATATCAGGAGGGCCAAAGTTTGGACATGCCTGCCCTAAAGGATACATCCATAAAGAGAGAAACAGATGGGTGATATTACCATGCAGATAAGTGCCATTTAATACTGAGATCTTTCTGCAGCTAACTGGAGGGCAACAAAGTAAAGTAAGACTGCACCCCTTTAAAAACCTTCTTAAATGATGCACAGAAGTAGCACATCTCAGTGTGCCTCCATGCTTAATCCTCTCCCTTCGTTAATGCATTCCATATGTGAGTTGGGACACCTTCCTCCCTATTCACATATGTAGGGATGTTTAAGTGGTTTTCCTAGTAAAATCATCTTATTTGCAGCCCATAAATTGTAGTGCACTGTAGCATGGTTTGTTCTGGAATCTACTCTCCATCCCAACTCTGAGAGGTAGTCCAGCTATCTGGAACATTTCTTCTTCACACGTCCAAGCCATGTCTAACAACTACAAAGTTCCCATCATAGCATGAAATTGAAAAAGCACAGAGGGCTCATGACTAGAGTAGCAAAGTGGCCAGCTCAACATTTGGGAAACAGGCCCTTCTCTGCCTAGACCACAAGCTGCCCTTTGTTTTTAAAAGGCACATTAAAATGGCCCCAGGAGAGGTGAAATGTTGTGACAGAATGTATTTCTGAAGGCTTTCACGACCGGGATCCTATAGTTGTTGTGCGTTTTTTGGGCTGTTTGGCCATGTTCTGGAAGTTTTTCTTCCTGATGTTTCACCAGACTCTGTGGCTGGCATCTTCAGAGGGCAAGGAGCTCAGAGAACTAGGAGTTCTCTCTGTGCTCTGGGTTATAAAGTGAGTGAGACTGAGGTTTTTTAATTTGAGGAAACTTGTCCTATGCAGGAAAATAGGTGTTAGTCTTTGTATTGAGATGAAAGGATTAAGAAGTTTCAATGCAATCAGGGGTAGCAATGATCCTAGATGGGCGTCTTTAGCTGTTCTATTGTGTGAACCGATCACCTTTGTGAACTAGCAAAATACCTAGCCACCCTCCTACCGGCCCAACTGGATAGACCTCATCCCACATCAAGGACTCAGAACATTTAATAGACAAGATTAGAACCCTAAAACTTAACCCCAGAGACAGAAAGATCAGTTTTGGTGTAGTATCCCTCTTCACCAAAGTACCAATAGGTGACACTTTAGCACTCATCCAACAGATCTTCCCAGAAGACATTAAGGCCCTATTCCAACATTGCCTAATGACCAGCTACTTCCAGTGGGAGAATGACTTTTATGAACAGACAGATGGACTTGCCATGGGGAGCCCACTCAGCCTCGAACATTTTGAAATACAAGCTCTGGATGCAGCACCCTTTGCACCCACAGTCTGGTTTTGATACGTGGATGACACATTCGTAATTTGGAGGCACGGTGAAGATAAAGTGGAAGAATTTCTAAACTACCTCAACAATATCCACCCAAATATGCAGTTCACCATGGAAAAAGAAATAGAGGGGAAACTCCCATTCTTAGATGTCATGGTCATATGCAAACCAGGCCTCCAATTGGGACACAAGGTCTACAGAAAACCCACCCACACGTAAACATTCCAACCACCACCCACAACAAAAAGAGGCATAATCAAAACTCTTGTAGATCGTGCAAACCAAAACTGTGAAGCTGAATTCCTTAACACTGAACTCAGCCACCTGAATTGGGCCATACAGGCAAATGGCTATTCCAAGAATGAAATCAAAAGAGCCATCAAACTGAAAAAACACCACCAAACTAATCCCTTTCACAGGTATTATTCTCCAGCCAAGTGTCTCCCATCCTATATCTATGCAATTCATTTTTCTATATAGATGCAGGACCCTACACTTCTCTCTGTTGAAACTCATTCCATTTAACTTGACCCAGCACTCTAATCTGTCAAGGTCATTTTGGAGTTTTATCCTATCCTCTAGAGAATTAGCCTCCTCTCCCAATTTGGTATCATCTACAAATTTAATGTCTACTCTCTATTCCTTCATCCAAGTCATTAATAAAGATGTTGAATAGCACCGGACCCAGAACAGAATCCTGGGGCACCCCACTGGTCACCCCTCTCCATGCTGAGGAGAAGCCATTTATGATCACCCTTTGTGTACAATCAGACAACCAATGACAAAGCCACCTAACAGTAGCATTATCTAGCCCACATTCTACTAACATTTTTTGCAAGTGCCTGTATGTCATGGTGAACCTTATCAAAGGCTTTACTGAAATTATGGCAACTGGACTTCTTTTTTGAGAGGTCAAAACATTTTGCTACTCATCCAAGCAGCTTCAACCCATACTTAACAGGTGTAGTGAACGGTTGCATAGGTGGGACTTTCACACACATTAATCCATTGTACACCTAATGAGCCTATTCAGGGCACTGACCAACTTATGAGCCTATTCAGACCATGGTGATATGAAATTAAGGTGAACTATAAAATGGAGAACTCACCACTTTCTTTACAGACCACATCAATACAGTGAACCCAAAGAGGTTCACTAGGGAAGACACCCAAGACAACAGGCTAGCTTTCCTGGATTGTGCAGTCATCATCAGACCCGACCGTGGCCTGGGAATAGACATTTACAGGAAACCCACCCACACAGATCTGTACTTACTATTTGACTCCCACCATCCATTACAACACAAATTAGGAGTCATCAGAACTCTAACCCACAGAGCGGAGAGCATCCCCACTTCCACAGAAGTCAAGAAGAAGGAAGACAGGCACCCGAAGACAGCACCTAAGGCCTGTAGATATCCAAAGTGGGCCTTCAACAAGGTAGTATCCCAACCCAGAAGAACAATGGATCAGCCTGAGACCCAGATGTGATGGAAGAACCTGGTCATTCCCTACATGGCTGGGGTGTCTCAAAAACTTAAAAGGATTTTTGGCAAACACCACATCTCTGTTTACTTCAAACCCACAAACATACTAAGGCAAAGAGTTGTCCACCCAAAGGACCCAACACAAAAACGCAAGAGGAATGATATAGTATATGCAGTGCAAGGTAGTGAGGAGTGGGCAGACCTCTACATTGGTGATCTAAAAGGCCATTAAACAGGAGGATGGCCCAGCATAGGAGAAGCAACAGCTCAGGACCAGAATCAGCAATGTATTTCCATTTGAAGGACAAAGGACACTCACTCATTGAAACATGAGGATGTACACATATTAGAGAAGAAGGGTGGTTTGAGAGATGGGTCAGGGAAGCCATTCATGTGTGTATTGAAAACCCCTCTCTCAACAGACTTCTTGGGGGAGCATAATCCAAAGCCTGGGAGCAACCATGAAGCAAGCCCTCTCTGGTATCCTCACCATGAACGCTCATATGGGGCGATCTACAGGCAACATGTCCATGGCAAAGTGTGTGTTTGCAGGTTCCTTGTGATAAAAATCAGTCCCCTATACCTGTGAAGTAAAGAAAACCCTAACATACAGATCCATGTGACATATACTATATGTTACTCCAAAGAGACCTAAATTAGGAGCAAAGAAAGCTGGTTTATATTGAGTTAGTTCAACTGGAGTCCTTCCCAGTCCTACCTGGAAATGCCAATGATGATTAAACCTGGTGCTTTTTGCATAAAACATGCATGCCTGTCATGTAATTACAACCATTCACCAGTGAGGTAGAGCATTAGGTTGTTTACCCAAGATTGACTGATTAAATTTTGCTCTGGAAACTCTGAAACTAATCTGGTGGCTAAGAGCTTTTTCATCTGATCTGGACTGATGCCCAAATATTGGATGAAGTCCTGGTGCTACTTCTCTGGGTCCCTCTTACACTCCAAACAACATTCTGTGTCTGTGGTGCCAAGTGGAGAAAGTTGAATGGTTCACTGGGGGAAAGGGAAACAGATTTGTGAAAACTTGTCACACGCGCACCCTCATTAACCTCGCTAGAAACAGTAGAATGAGGAGAAACACGGGTGAGAGATGGATTGTTGAAGTAATCCCAAAGAAAAGACGACAGTACAGTGGACCAAGGTGCAATATATTCACCCGCCAGCAAAAGCAAAATCAAATTCAGCCAAGTAAGGAGTCTAAGGGAGAATTTGAATGAGAACAATATGGGCAAGCCATCCAGAGTGCTCATATACTGCCCCCAAAGTTGGGTATTTTTAGTTAAGCACAGTAACAGAGTCAGATGTATTTTTGATTACATCATAGCCTACATTTTCTCTGGAAAATAAGACAAGCTTCAGTATGGCAGGCTTAGGGGAAAACATTGACTTTGATCCAGGTAAACTTGAGCCTTGTTCAAGAATTCTGCCCCAAACTGTAGACAGCTAAATAGATAGTGGGGATACAAAGATGCATCAAATCCCTACACCTCGCCATGTTCCCACCTATTCAGAAGTCAGGAAGACCCTTCTGTGTTCGACAAACAGAATCCTGCGAGCCCATCTGGTTGAACGCACATAGTGCTGCTGTGACTGGCAGCCCTGCTAAGTTTTATATAGGCTACTTTGCAGGCCATCCTGTTAAACATAGGAAGGTCTTGCCTTGTTGACTTCTAGATGAGTAGGGCTTATATGAATCCCCGTGTCCCCAGCACCTAGTTGCTCTCCACAGTCTCAAGTATAGCTCCTCAATTTATATACATATTTATTATTTATTGATTTAAAACATTTCTGTCCCACTTTTCTCCCCTAAAGGACCCAAGGTAGCTTACGTCATAAAACAGTATGTAAAAGCAAAAAACAAGAAATATACAGATATTAAAAAAGAATTAAACAAGCTTTATATTAAAATAGTACTAAGATCAATATTAAAACAAACTTAAAGCAAGGCACATTTAAAATCCTCTCTCAAACCACTGGTCATTAAGGAAAAGCCTGCCTGAAGAGAAACATCTTTACCTGCCTGCAGAAGGGCAGCAGAGATGGGGCCAGCAGAGTTTCCTGTGGTAGAGAATTTCAGAGTTGGGAGCAAAAATAGAGAAGTTGTTCCCTTAAGAGCCCACCAAACTCACTTGTGAAGTTGGTGGGACTGAGAGAAAGGTGTCTCTTGATTATCTGAATGGCTGGGCATGCTCATAAAAGGAGATGCGGTCATTTAGATAACTTAAGCCCAAACCATTTAGGGCTTTGTGCCTAGATGCCCTAAGCACATCCGATCTGGCCTGATTTCAGAAGCTAAGCAGGGTCAGCCCTGGCTCATACTTGGATGGGAGACCACCAGGGAATACCAGGCGCTGTAGGTGCTTGGAGTAGGAACTGGCAAGCCACTCCAGTATTCCTGCCAAGAAAACTACATGAACATGGGGTCACAAAGAGTCGGTCAGGATTGTAATGGCACAACACACACACAAATTAAAACCAGCACTTTGAATCGTGCCAGAAACAGACCAGCATCTGGTGGAGCCACTGCAACAGGGGGGTTATATGTTCCAGTTAACAATTGGCTGCAGCTTTTTGGACCCTTCAAAGTTTCCAGTTTCCAGTCAGCCCCCTGTAGAGTGTGTTACAGTAATCCAGCTGGAATGTAACTAGGGCATGTGTCTTCATGGCCAAGTCAGACCTCTCTTTAAAAAGGGGCGCAGCTGGAGCTCTAGTTTTAACTGTGCAAAAACATTCCCAGCCACTTCTGAATCTGGACATCCAGGCTCAGGGACAAATTAGTCTTTGCAACGTCCTATTGTTTTGCTTTGAAATGCAAATGGGAAAACTCTTCCATCACTAAGGTCAGATTTAGGGAACCATGTCAGGAAATAGTCTACAGCATTAGAGAGAACTACCAGTAGGAATGGACAAGTTGAGCCCTATGATGTGGACAGGACCCTTGGAGATATGAAGGCTACCACATGTCTCCTGAATCCTTGTGTTTCCTTGGCTTATAAAAACTGCCAGAAAGGAACTGGTAAAGAAAGTAGGAGGAGTGGCGAATGCCTCCTTGCAACAGGGCAGGATCCCAGCATGTTCAAAGGAGGCAATAGTAAGACCATTATCGAAAAAGCCCTCCTTTGATCTCACAATACTGAATAATTACTGACAAGTCTCTATATTCCTTTCTTGGTCAAGGGTGCTGGAGCAAATTGTGGCTTCTCAGGGGTTCCTGGATAAAACAGATTATTTAGATCCATTTTAATCTGGCTACAGGCTTAGTTATGGGACAGAGTTGTTTGTCTTGGTGGATGACCTATGTCAGGACCTGGGCAGAGGAAGTGTTGGTTCTGCTGGACCTCTCAGTGGCTTTTGATACCATTGACCATGGCATCCTTCTGGGCATTATCCCTGGAATGGGACTTGGAGACAACTGTTTTACAATATCTTCAGACTTTTATGGAGGAGATAATTCAGAAAACAGTGCTGAGGAAATCGTGTTCATCATCCTGGCTGCTGCCCTATGGGGTTGCTCAGGGTTATGTTTTGTCTCCTATGTTACTTAACATCTACATGAAATTTCCGGGAGAGGTTGTCCTGAGATTGGATGTTTGTTGTCATCAGTATGCAGATGACTCCCAACTCTAGTCCTTCTTGCCATCTCAATCTGAGGAAGCTGTTTCAGTTCTAGATCAGTGTCTGATGTCAGTAATGGACCAAATGAAGCCAAATAACCTGAAACCTAATCCAAACAAGAGACAGGTGCACTTGGCCAGTTGAAAGGCAGATCAAGGAATGTGGATGCAACATGTGCTGGATGAGAATACACTTCCTATGAAAACACAAGTACACAACTTGAGGTTGTTGCTGGATAAATTTCTGAGCCTGGATGCCCAGGTTTCAGTAGTGGCCAGGAGCGCATTGGCACAATTAAAACTAATGCACCAGCTGCACCCATTCCTGGAAAGAGCTGAATTGACCACAGTGATATATGCCTTAGCTACAGTACATCACAGCTGAATTACTGTAATGCAATCTATATATGTGGGTTTTGGGAACTACAATGGGTCCAAAACGTGGAACTCAAATTGCTATCTGCGGCTGATGATAGGGGTCACATCACCCCTCTGTTACACCAGGTGTACTGTGGCTGCCAGTCTGTTTCCAGGCACAATTCAGAGTTCTGGTTCTAACCTCTGAAGCTCTAAATGGATTAGGTCCAAGGTATCTGAAGTGCCACGTCTCCTATGATGAGCCTGCCCAGGTTTTAGGATAATCATGGGAAGGCTTTCTTTCAGTCCCACCACCTTCACAGGTGTATCTGATAGGGAGACACAGGACAGCATTCTCTGTTGCAGTTGCCAGACATTGGAACTCCCTCCCACAGGATGCCAGGGAGGCCCTATCTTTGCTGTCCTTTATCTTCAGGGAGGCTATCTATCTATCTATCTATCTATCTATCTATCTATCTATCTATCTATCTATCTATCTATCTATCTATCTATCTATCTATCTATCTATCTATCTATCTAGGTCAGATGATAGTACACAATGACTATTAGGCAACTGGAAATTGCACTTCCTAGATGCTTCCATTTAACCCTTAAAATGTGTCTGGGTATTGCATCTCCTTATTGTCCAGTCAACTGCAGATTGCTTTCTCTTGAGCCTGCAGGTATTGCCTTGCAAAATGTCTAGCTGGTCTAAAGTGGAATTGGCAACAACATGCCAGTGAGAATGTTTCTGCCTTCTCTTTACTTAGAAGGGCTCATCTTGCCTGCAGCTATATGTTTTTTTAAAAAACTGCAACATAACCAAATAGAGTTTAAATCAGCCACAGACACACCTCTGAAAGATACAGATTTCTGAAGCTCAGCAGGTTGAGGCCTGGGCAGGATCTGCCTGCGAAACCACTTGGAAAACTCCTTGGTTTGGATCCTAACCAGGCTTTCACAAACCAAAGAGCTTCTCTAAGGGATCAAGGTCTAGGGAGAAATGCCACATACCCATGCGGTGAAGGTGTTGAAACACTGGCCCATGTGCTGTTAATTTGCTCCTTCTAATCTAGAGAGAGTTGTGCAAAAGGCTGTTTTCCCCTTTGTTAGTTAAGAAGCCATGCCATTTGTCTGATTTCTATGTATCTTTTCTCCTTGTGGATAGAGACAAACAGGAGACAATATAATCAGCTAGATTTTTAGTAGCCACAATTAAAATTACACCAAACACATTTTTAAAATACCATTTGACATCAATCCATATAAGCAGCTTAGAGGAAACTGCCTTGTAGCAAATGAGACCAATGGTCCCTCTAAAGAAGTACTGGAGAAAAGCATGTAAAGAACATATAAAATGTGTTTTGTTGCCGCATTTGTCTCAAGGCTTCCCAGCTTTAGAACTTCAAGTGTTTTTAGTCTTATTTATTTTATTTTATTCATTTAAAATCATCTTCCCTCGCCTTTGTGCATTAAAAAAGAACACAAGGTGGCTTACAATGCTGAAGGACAATATTTCAAGTTGAAGACAATGAGTATGCAATGGTTGTTAACAACATGAAGGACAATATTTAAAACTAAGAACAATGGGCACAACATTCAAAAGGCAATATTGAAGCTAAGAACAAAAGTAAACAAATATAGGGGGAAAAGGCCATTCTGAGAAATAGAAAACATAAAAAATGAAAAACACAAGCAACACAAATCCAGTCCATGCAGTAATGCTTAACAACCCATCTGCAGTAAATATGACATAATAACAGGTGGCTAGTTACTGAGTGGAGATTTGCCTGAAGAGAAAGGTCTTTGCCTGCTTGCAGAAGGACAACCGTGATGAGGCAAGTCTGGCTTCTTGTGGGAGAGAATTCCCAAATCTGGGAGCAGCAACAAAGAAGGCCCTCTCCTGTGTTCCCATCAGATGCACCTATGAAGGTGGCAGAACTGAGAGAAAGGCCTCTCCTGACTCATAATAGGAGATATGGTCTTTGAGATAATTTGAACTGAGGCCATTTAGGGCTTTGTAAGTTAAAACCAGCACTTTGAATTGTGCCTGGAAACTGACTGGCAGCCAGTGGTGCTGCTGTAACAAAGGTATTATGTTATTCCTGTCACCAGGGCCGGCGCTAGGTTTTTTTGCACCCTAGGCGGTGGGGGGCGGGGCGGGGGGCTGCGGGTGGGCGGTGGCAGCAGGGGGCGGGGCGAAGGCCGGGTGGCAGGGGGGGCGGATGGGGGCAGGGCGATACCCCCTGTCCATTCTGGCGCCCTAGGTAACTGCCTAGTTCGCCTTAATGGACGTGCCGGCCCTGCCTGTCACCACCCCCAGTCAGCGGTCTGGCTGCTGCATTCTGGACCAACTGAAGTCTCCTGACACTTTCTATTGGTAGCCCCACAACATGTCCGGTGGTCAGGGATTCTGGTGGTTGTACTCCCACACCACCAGAATAGCTTGGAACCCTTATTTGAAACCCAGGTCTAAATATATTTGCGTAAAGACCTTATTGTTTTCAGTGAAAGTTGAAGCTGGCTTGTGACTGCACATGAAGTAAACTATTATTTCTTGATTGCCAATGAGATGTTGCCTAACTTAACTTATTTCCCCACAGTATTTCATATGGCTACAAGTTACAACAAAATGAAGTTTCTACTCAGAGTGAGTTGCACTAATTTCACCAGAGGCACATTTGCTCACTTGCAGTTGTCACTCCAAACTTTGGAATTCAATCCCGTAGGATTTTCATCTGATAGTTTCCCAGTTAATTGTTTTGAAAACTGGAGATTATTTTATTTCCATGGGCTTTTAATGTTTATATTTTCTTACTGGCCTGTGTCCTCGATAACACTGATGTTGGCTTTGTGCTGTTTAGATTTTTAGTGCGTTCATGACTGACTTCAGTGTTATAGCGTTGCTGTATCATATGTCTTATTTCATACTTTGCTGCTTTGTGTGTGGGGGGGGGGTTGGATTAAAAAGAAGCCTACAAATTCTAGGAAAAATGAACAAAGTGATCCAACAAGGTAACTTTATACATGTATATGTTCATTTCTGCACGTATTTAAAAGTAGGTGAAATACCACGAGATGGACAGAGGCTAATTAGCTCCATATACCAGAATAACAATCATCTTAATCATGCTGGCAGAGGGAAAGTCTGAGAAAGGTTAGCAACATCTTAGGGTTTTGCTGACATGGAGTTCTTTGTATTTGATTCCAGGTGCTTGAGCCAGTATGGGAATGCCAAGTCCCATAGAGTAAACAGACCTTGGCATTCTCTTGCACAAGAGTTTAGGGCAGCAGAGAAAATTAACAGATTCCAGCTGGAGTTTGAACAGAATTTTAGCTAGGTAAAAAAAGAACTGGAATTGGTTGCTGTGGAATTTGGCTCTGACTGCAGACTTCTGCCCCCTAACTCCTGTGAGAAGTGCCACAAATGTGGCGGACATCTCAGCTTTCCATCTCCTCCATCCAGACTTGGCTCCTGCTGCAGCCAAGCAGATCCGAGTGCTGTGCAAGGCAGCTTCAGAGTATTATATAAATAATCATGACTGGGAAGCAAGCCACCTATTGAATCCCCTCTCGAAACATTAAGACTTTCCCTTCGATGCCTTTGATTCCAGGAGTCGCTCAGCTCAATAGCTGCATGGCTTCTGAAATCTGACAAGATTGCAGCCTGAGGAAGTTGATGGCTGCAGGCAGTAATAAAATTCATGAGGTAATTAAGCTGCACATATTAAAATCCTAATTAAACATCCAACAGCAGCAACAGTGATTTAGGTTATTAGCTTCTGTGAGTGCTCCGTTCCCAAACTCTTGCTAAGAGGGAGAATATTTTAAAACGTGGCAAACACAGCTGTTGCATGAAAGATATAGAATCCTGGCCATTGTGTTTAGATGAACAAGAGATATATATGGATCACTGGTGCATAAATAAAACAAGTGTTTAAAGCTGTCCCATTTTTGGAGAGACCAGAGCTTCAAAGGTTAGGAATGCGTCTGAGACCAAGATAAACCTATTTCTCCAGCAGCAGAGGGGCAGATTTGATATACTGTACCCCATGGCCCCTGGGGAGACCTTTTAAATGTGACACCAGGGAGGAAACAAAATTACTGACTCTGACGTTGGTGACATTTCTAATGGTTGTTAGAAACTGCCTAATTCTTTAAAAAAAATGAGACTTCCCAATACATCAGGCATTGGGTGCCAGAATGGCTATTTTCAATGACTCTTAATTCCTCTTTTGAATCTAATTAGAGCAGAGAGTCTTTGACTCCCCCCGCTCTGTCTTCTAATTGACTTTCACAATGGTGTGCCCTCATCCTCCCCTCCCACTCTGCTACCCGCCATGTCTTCCTTCTCCTTTCCCTGCTGGCCATAATTCTTTCACCCCTGGAAAATCTAGTGTCCCAATTCATGGGGTGAAATAATTATGGCCAGCAGGGAAAGGGGATGGAAGAAATGGTGGATAGTAGAGTGATGAGGGGCACTTCATTGTGAAAGCTAATTAAAAGACAGAGTGGGATTGATTCTGCCCTTCTACTGACAGGTAGTGGAACATCTGGCTGTCAAGTTCAGATCCCTCCAGAGTTTTCCATGAGATCCCAGGGAGAGAGATCAACCAGAGCAAGTGAACAGGAAAAGCCAACAGCTGTATGGTAGTGGGGTTTGGTAGGAGAGGCACGAACAACATTTTTTGTTTCTCTATACTGTACAGTATAGTCATCTGTTAGTGGACCTTCCCACCATCTTTCAAGGCAAACAAGTCAAAGCAAAGCGTACTCACAGACAAACAGAATAAAGTAAAAAGATAATAGGGATCATGGAGGAAAGAAACATTTCTATCGTGGCAACCTCCAAAAATGTGTGCCGTGTTTTTCCTTTGCATCTGAGAGCAGCATGGCATACACATGCAGCAAGTGGAAACTGGTTACTCTGTTGGAAGATGTTGTGAAGTGGGTTTAGTGATTTCAGCAGTGATTTCAGCTCTTTGACATAGCAGGCTGGAGACAGCTTCTAATGTAACAGCTCTTTATTCAGGGAGAGAACAAGACTCGGGACTGGGGAGAGGGAGCTATATTTATAGGAACCAGGACTGGCTAGGAAAAGATACATTTTGGAGGGAACAATTACAAGCAATCACAAAGCTGCCTTTTGGTGGGAACCAATAGGATTGAGGATCCAAATGCAGCAACTTGAATCAACCAATAGGCCTGTTCCCTTTGGAACAGGAAGGCAGTTACTTCAACAAACAATTACAGATAATAGGAATACAGATCAGTACACAACAGAAGAGAAAGTAAAAGAACTGGAGCAGAGTGTGGCCACACTTAATTCTATAAAAGGTGATGAAGAGGACATGGACAGACCTCTCAAGCAGCAATAGCCAAGAGAGGTACTGGAGGTGAAAGAACAACAGGACACAGCAAAGGAGGAGAATGCTGTGGAGATCTGCAAAACAGCTTTCAGATTCTTGAAGATGAGTCAGGCTGACAGCATTCAGAGAAAAACATCCAGGAGACTTTTGAGGAGGACATGAGATAGGGTGAAACTCAGCCAAGCCAGTCACAGCATCCACACCCCACAAGAGGAAGAAGAGAATAGTGGTAGTAGAAGACTCTCTATAGTGAGGGATTGAAACTGAAATTGTGGGGAATATCCACGGATCAGCCAGGCATGCTGTCTCTCTGAAGGATGGATCAGAAAGATTGCCATAGCTCATAAAACCCACAGACGCATGTCCCTTTTGTTTCGTTGATCTGGGAGCAAATGGCACAGCCAAGAAGAACTATGAAGGAATAACATCCTAGTTTGAAGTTCTAGGATGGAAACTCAGGATTTTGGGAGCCCAGATAGTCTTCTCATCCATCCTACCAGTACTGTTACAAGAGGAACAGAAAAGAGAAAACGAAATCCCCTGGTGAATGAGTGGTTACGAAGGTGGTGCCAATGAGAAGGATTTGGAATTTGGGATCCAGGACTAAGCTTAATGGAAGATGCACTGCTGGCCAGGAATTGGTCACAAGGACTGGGAAGCATTAAGAACTTCATCAGGAGGGCTTTAAACTGAATTGTAAGGGGGAGGGAGATGCAAACCTGGAGATAAAAAGATGAAGGGTTATGCACAGGAAGAGGAAGAGAACAAGCAGGTCTAATGGATCCCAATAATGATCTTCATAAATATGCATGAAGGAAACCCAAGCCAAAAATCACACAATCTTTAGTGTGTGTGTATACGAATGCAAAGAGGAAGAACTGGAAGTCTTTATTCATGAGGTCAGGTAAATACAAAAAAAGAGGCAAAACGTTGTGGCAGCTCTAAGACGAACTGGTATATTTTAGTTTGTACTGTTATAGAAATGCACCTTTTCAGACCTACTCTGATACCTGCTGACAAACATGGCCCTTGAAAAAAAATTCTGACTTAAGTTGCTGATAAAATCCCCCCAAAAACTGGAGGCAAAAACTAGAGGATTAATTATCCACAGGAAGCTAGGCTGGCCCTATGTTTGCTGTCCTTCTGTAAACAGATGAAGACTTTTATCTCTAGGTAGGCTGCCATGGCTGCACAGAACATTGTTTACCTTCCTGCTTTTTACAGTACTACCTATTTATCTACTTGCATTTACATGCCTTCCAACTGCTAGGTTTGCAGGAGCTGGGGTTAATAGTGAGAGCTCACTCAGCTGGGTGGTACCCAGGATTCAAACTGCTGAGCTGCCAACTTTGCAGCTGACCATTTCAGCTCTCTACTCTGCTAAGTCACCACACCCCCTAAAATAGATTTAAATTGACTTAATATATGATAGGTGACATCAATAGGGAATATTTACCCATTCTTCTAAGAATTACATAACTTCATAAGCTGTTTTTCTATCTTGTTTATTGCTTTGCTGCTGAAAAGTTGCAGCGCTTTTTCCTCTTCTGTTTCAATATCTAATAGGACAGATGGATTTATCTTCTCCCTCTCTAGATTTGGCTTATCTACAAGTTTGTCCTGAACAGCTCTTATTGTGTTTGTCTGTAGATTAAGATCAGCTCTCTGTTCTGGCTCTATATCCTGATCAAGTTTCTCAGCTCTGATTCTATATCCTGATTTGGCTTAAAAGGTTGTTCAATCTTCGATAAAGAACAGGTTAATAATCTTCGATAAATTAGTGCCTATTTGAAGAAAAAATTCCCAGCATCACCAAGGTGAAACTTCACATAGAGAGATAGAGGGAAGAAAACAGTCTTACCCATGGCAGAAAAATGCAAATATTTACAGCTGTTATATTTGTCTGGTGCCAACAGCTCAGCCGTTGCCATCCACTTAATGGCATTCAGTTTTCTTGCAGCTGGAGATAAGGCAATTCCTGGACCAGCGAAGCCCGCCACTGCTTTCTCCGTGGTCAGAACAGTTGCTGCCTCTCTTCGTCCCCACTCCAAGAGACTTGCCCTTTTTCTAAGGGTTCCAATCTGAAGAAATTCAGCCTGATAAGCCACAGATCTTATCAAGAGGTCTTGCGGCAGCATAGCCTGAACTGGAAGTCCCCACTCATCTCATTTTTGGATCAAGTAAACTCCCTGCTAGATGGTAGGAGTGCTATAGATGTAATATATAAACATTTCAGTAAAGCTTTTGAACAAGTGTCCCATAATATTTTAAATTTTATTTTGAATTTCCAATGAGCTAAAGACAAAAAAGAAAAGGAAAAAAGGGGAGAGGGGCAGGGAAAGGGATTTACAAGCAGATAAACTGATTCTACCATTTCTTCTCTCAGTGATGCTTTGAATCTTCACATAGTTCCTTGGTCCTTCTTACCATTACAGTAATGCTTTGGTTTATGAGTGCCTTGGTTTACAAGTTATTTGCAAGATGAGCAGCAATATAAACCATGGAGCAAGTCACATGATCATAAGTGAGCCAAAGGTGGCTCTCTCTCTCTCTCCCACCCCTGCTGGATTATGGGGAATTGTCTTGAACAGTGATTCTTAACCTGTGGGAACATCTGGGGACCCACAGCTTGAGAACCACTGGTCTAAAATGTCCCATCTCAGTCAAGCCTATGAAGCAAAGGGAGAAGAGAGGAATAGAAGTCTCCCTTGCATCAGCCAGAAACGTTTTCAAAGGAGAGTTCAGGCTAGGGTTTTATTTTTCTTTATAGTTTTATATATATATTTAATTGGTTTTCAACATCCTTTCTCATTTTTCAAATCATTTCCAGTCATGGGGCAAATGTGTATATGGCTGCAAATTGCATTGTATTATTGTCACATTAAAAACACAGAGTAAAATTAAGTTGCTAGTCCCAAGCAGAGCAGATTCCGCAGTCAGGTACTTAAAGCATTGTGTGGATGTGGACTTCTAGCCAACTTCTTTTGTGAGTTTTGGCATTTTGTGTCTACAGTGTGCGGTCCATGGAACCCTAGATGAATCATCTGAGTTGCCATTATTTCTTATGGGAAAATTTGCTTTGATATAAGAGTGTTTTGGTTTACAAGCATGTTTCCAGAATGGATTATTATGCTTGTAAAACCAAGGTATTACTGTACTTCCATTATTTCTAATAAATCATTTATTGCTGCATAAATACAAGTCTGCTCCCAAGGTTTTTAAAGCCTCATCATCTAAGTGCGCCCCATTTTATTCTGATTGCATTTCAGTGTAAGGAGAACAGGCTGGGGGAGGAATGCTGCACAGCATATGATTTTTGTTTTTGTCTAACAAGATTGGGAGACACATTCCACTACATACCACCAGAAGTGGAATCAGAAACCTATACCTTTGACCTGTTTAGAGCTCCCATTTTAAAACAGATGATCCTAACATGTACCGTGTAGACCACACAAATGTCTAGCTTTAAAAAAGCTTGAACTTATCCCTGCCATGCATCAACCATAAAAGCTGAGTTTCAAAAAATTGTTTTTAGTGGCATAATCTGTTGGAATTTTCTCCCTACAGGAGTTTCATGATGGGTAGCAGATTTGTTTGGATCATACACTAAATCTATGTTTAGAAGGTTGGATGTGTGTTCATTGCTTACAAAAACTGTAAAGAGGTCTGAACGGGATCACATTGTGAAGCAATAAAAAAAATACTTGTCAGGTTTGATTCTGAAAATTCATCCTGAGAAACTGTCTTACTTGGCCTCAAATATGAAAAATAGGCAGTTTTGTTTTTATTTTGTTTACTCTGTTTTGTATATTTATAGTTGGCTTTCAATATTTATTTACAACTCAATCAGCGAACAGCAGTTAGAAAACAATGAAAAAAATACAACACAACTCTAAAACAATACCAACCTTATAATAAAAATGGAGAGATACGGAAGATGACTGCAAAGCTGTGGTCTAAAACATGCCAATTCAGTAAAGCAAATGATTGCAGAACCCAGAAGGTTGCTGCCATGTATCAAAAGGTCTTTTCCAGTTGACATCAGTAGATGACTGCAGTTGGACAGCTATCGTCTGGTCCTGCTCTTTGATTGGAGCTGTTTTCCACCTGTGGCCATCGCTTGCTATGCAACTGCCCTTTTGTATTTTGCCAAAATGTAGAGGCATCCATAAGCTTGTATATGTGAAAAGAACTATGGACTCACAAGGATAGAAAAAAACCGAAATTATTCCTTCATTTTATGTGAGGCCTACTTTTCCCTGTAGTAGTGCCCACTTTAGTGCTTTTCAGAGAATCCCGCTTCCCCCTGCTTTTAGATTTTAGGACTCTTTGGAAGAGATGCCTGTGATTTGCTGTTATCTGTTGTGTCCCTGCAGGAGGAAATAATATGGGTGATAAACTAAACAGGAAGAAAATTGTGTTTTCTAAAAATAGATCCTGAGCAGAAGGTGGAAACTCTTTCCTTGTGTTTTATCCGGAGAGAAATTAATTGAGCATTTGGGGGCAAAGTCAGAAGAATACAACTCCTGGTGAACCACATCCTTCCCAGATTCACCACATGCAGCTGGAGTGTGTGGGAATAGGAATAATTGTTAGCACTAAAAAACAGAAAGGAGAGCTGGTGAAAGAAAGGTGCCAGACTTAACAGTTGTTATTTAGAAACCTCTGTTACTTCTCTTTTAGTTTTAACTGTTTGCGGTGGGAGATTCATAGAGCAAACCTACACCCCCCAATAATACCTGTGAGGAAATATCACTTTCTCTTTCTCTAGCTGAGTGGCTGCTGTGCTATATAATATATTCAGACTGGGACTGGAGGGGGATTAGAACTTGGAAAAAAGATATTTTTCGTGCTCAGCTCCCAGAATTCCACAGCCAGCATGAATACTGCAAAACAAAAAGGGGGGATTTGTTCTAAACAGTAACTTTTCTAAGCTCTCATCTGCTTGGAAACCCCAAAAGACCAATTGCTGCTCACAGATACTGCAGATAGTCCAAACAATGACAGGGAAACGCTGATTGACTTCAGAGGGCAATGGATCCACAGATCAGACTTTAATTTATAATAACATCTACAAACTGCTTATCTGCCTCCAACATGGTTCTTCAGCAAATTTTGTGGGACGACGTTGATTACAGTGGAAATAGGAAAGCAATGGGAATACAAAGCGCTCCCTCTAGCAGCAGCTGTTCAACTGAAATAATAAATTTAGCGTAATAACTCATTGTCCTGTCAAAGCAACTGGGAGTCTTTGCTCATCTTGCTTGTGTTGATTATTATTATTTTTATTAACAGAATCAGCAGAGGTGCGTATGTGTATAAACAGTGTGAACATGAATTCTAGATCTTCTTCAAGCATTCAAGATGAGTATCTGTTGCCTGTATCATGCAGTTAGGTGCCCATAATGCTGCACAAACAGGTAATACAAATCTCTACCCCCACACACCCCCTCAGGACTTTGTTTAATTAACATGGTGAAGGAGGAGGGCAAAAAAAGAAGGTGTATCAAAATTCCTAAGAGTATCAAAGTTGTAATATACTTGGAGAAAGAAGTACAATGAAAGCATCTGTTGTTACTGCTGGACCTTCTTCATTTGCTTATACGGTTCAAAGTTTAGGGTAATGTAGCCTCACGCCTCTTTTCTTTTCTCTTCCTGCAAAAAGGAAGGGAAAACAACATACAAATAAAAATGGGGTGAACTTTACAAGTCTGCTTATTGTCAGAAGGTGGACTGGTTGGAATATTTTTCTCCTTTTCTTTTGCACAGGACACTATAAGCAAAATCTATGGGCTGTTCTAAAACCTTCTACATAGAATGTGAGCAATTTTCATTTCATTACTTTCCCAGGATATGAAGAAAAAATTCAATAAATATTGCAGTATAGCCCCCTGATGTGCACATACAGTGAAGTTATGCCATGTTGTGAAGAAATTAGATATTTTAGGTTTAACCTTAGTTAATTCAAATGGCACATCAATTTTTCCTCTATGGCTATATCCCAGAAAGGTGAATTGATATCTAAAGAGAAGCTGCTACTGGCTGAGTAGACAAATGGTAGGCAAAGAAAGGGCAAATGCCTTTTTCTTCCCGCTGCTGTTCTGCTAAGAGCTACACTGTCTCAAAGCTGTTTTTCATTAAACATATACCAGGGGTTCATTACATACATCTGTACATGACATACTGTTTAGCCCTCAGCACCTTGGTCAGTCCAGTTCATATTTCCTTCTGAAACTTATTAGGTAACATCCCATAGGGTGCCCAGAATCCAAATCCAGACACTTGCACAAAATCCCATGCTCCCCCCATCAATACCAGTACCAATACAGTCATCCCCCGTCATTTCGCGGTTCATATATTGCGGTCCTAGTATATCGTGGGAACACAGTATACAAAACGCAAGCCCCCCTGGGGCAATCTGCTTGGGCATGTTTGAGGCATCCTGCACTTACCCCAGACCTGGCGTCACCCCAAATGCAGCTTCTGGATCACCAGAAGCTACTTCTGGTGCCTAACCCCCACAATAGGTGGGGGATTAGTGTATAATAAAAACAAAAAGATAAATTAATGAGGTAAGCAACGGTATTTTATCATTTGTTTGCCTTTAATAACGCCTGTGTTTGTGTTCCTGAGGTGGCCTCCTGTGACATACATGCCCACACTTGTAATATTCCTGCTGCCACCACCAGTTTCCTGGATCACTTTATTTATGTTAATAAGAGAGTCTGACACCACACTGTATATCTTCAAAACAAAACTTGTAACATTTATTGATTCACAATTGGATCTTGAATGTCATTGGTATAACAATGATCTAACTTGTATGCTTTAATAAAATGTAGTTCACAATAGTTTCTTAGTTACTCACACAGTTACTTCTTTGTTTCAGCAACTATACTTATGTTTATATATATATATATATATATATATATATATACCAGACCCCAGCCAAACTCAGGATCGTACACCTGACTATTACTTGATTCTCTTAGATGTTAACTACACTACAGCTTCTGGCGGGGGCCACCCCTTTTCACAGGGTTCTATACATTTATAGCGTCTAACCACACCCACCGGTTCACTGATTGGCTATTCTAAACACACACATAAATATTCATAAATAACAATATATATTCATAAACAACCCTGTTCGTCACACCTCCCGAATCTCTTTGGTATTTTCCACCACTTACTTTCACAAGAGACAGAAGTGCACAAGAGGCGAGAAAATAAGGAGATGGCCCTTGATTGCAAACTTCGCTGCTTTTTCTTTTGCAGTTTCGTGCCAAAATTCATTCACATGAGAAGTTGTGAAACTCACAGAGAAGGATCATCTTCCTATTTGTGAGCTGAAGGAAGCCCATTCCCTCCCTCAAAACTGGTCAGTCCACTCACTGTTTGGTGTGGGGCATGTACAGCCATCATCATCACTGGTCAAAACATATGATAGCTGCAATTTAGATTTTTTTTGTCATCTCCCACAGTGTGGATTAATTTGCTTAGTTTGTGATTGGCTGCCAGGAGCTACTACAGCCTCTGTTTCCAACTAATAACTGCTCATTCTGAAAACACATCAGAAAATTATCAATGGATTTTAGTTTCTAACACATAGTTTGGCCTTCAGTCTCCACCCCGGCTTGCTCTTCCCTTTGCAGGTTGATTTCCCATACACACTGCTAACATATCATAATGACACACAGCATATGACATACATTATGACATATCATAATCTAAATTAATTTAATATCAACAATGAATTTTAGAGATCAGCTTAAATTTACAAGGGCTAAGTAAAGCAGTAAATGTAAATGGAGCAAGTAAATGTTATTTTCTCTCTTCCTTGTTCTGCGTCTGGGACTGGAGGAAGAGAAATAAAAAGTACTAGTGAGGAATGAATGCGATCGGAGAAAGGAGTGCAATATGTTTGGAAAACGTGTACAGGACCATATGTAGAAAGTCAGGACATGGGTTTATATAGGTGGAGAACATCAAGGAGGTCAGGAATGACCACTGATTTTCTGCAGATGTATGGTGGATTTTGTTATGATTGCTAACTGATGGTTAGCTGGAGAACTTGACTCATGTGTTTAGCAGGGCCACCCATCAAAAGACTAGTGCAACCAAAAGGAAATGTTGCCATAGCATTCAAGAGAACACCTTGTCCTCTGCATTACAAGCAACTTAATTTTCTGGTAGTTCTAGCAAGAAGCTACGTTCAGAGAAGACACAGTTCTATACCAAATTAGTCCACCGATCTTTGATTAATACAATTTTACATGTATAAAAACATTATTCTTAAGTACTCAATGAGCATTTCATGCAGGCCAGTGTTGCAGAAATCATTCTATCAACCCACACCCCATGAGCAGTAAGCTGGCAAGATTTCTAAGGCCACCCAGTGTGTTCATGGCTGAACTGACGTCTGAATCGCCAAGGCCTTAACAATGCTTTCCTCCTGTCCAAATAAGTGTCAAAGCCTGGCAATTTATGCTGGGCTATCATCCTATTTGGTTTGAGAACTGCATCTGGCTTGATGAGGTATACAAGCCAACTTTATTAATGGGCAAAAGTATTATTGGAGCAACAAAAACTTCATCCATCTATGTGCTCAAATTTGCCTCCCCCCCCCAATACATAAATGAAATATGCCTTATAAAAAGGCCTTCGCCTATAATGGAAGGACAAAAAAAGGGCTGGGGGTGGGGGACCAAAATATTTTTGAAATGCGTTTGAGATGTTACATATTTTTACTGCAATGTGCTTTATGTGGGGCAGCCTTTGAAGATGGTAACTGGTTAAGAACTGTGCAGCACGGCTGGTGAGTGGTGGGGCTGCCAGGGACTATATCATGCCAATTCTATATAGCCTGCATTGGTTACTAGTTGCTGCCTGAACCCAATTCAAAGTGCTTGTTTTGATATATAAAGCCCTAAACGGCTTAGGACCTAGATACCTGAATGACTGCCTCCTTCCATATGAACCTACCTGGCAATTAAGATCTAGACAGGGGGCCCTCCTGAAAGACCCATCCCTCAAGGAGGTGAAAGCGGTAGCTTGTAGGTATAGGGCTTTTTCAGCAGCTGCCCCCAGGCTATGGAACACCCTCCCAAGTGAGATCCGCCTGGTGCCAACATTGATGTTTCAGCACCAGGCAAAAACCTTCCTACTCCAGAAGTTTTTTAACTGACATAATGTAGATTGTGCGTCCTGATGGCAATTTTAAACTTTTATATTTAAATGTTTCTATTGTTTTTAATTGTTCATTGACATTTTAATGCTTTATTTGTTTTAACTGTTCATTTTACTTGTAAGCTCCCCAGAGACCTTTGGGTAGGCGGTGGCATATAAGTTGAACAAATAAAAATAAAATAAAAATAAACAGAAGCAAGACTAGCTATGGAATTTACTAATTATTTGGCATAAATTCAGTTCTGTGTAACACTGTGTGTGTATCTCTGTGTGTATATACAGTAACAGTGATATAAACATAGGTCCAAACTAGATTCTATAAATTGTACACCCCATATTCTGTTTACCAGTGCCGTAGTGGGAGTTGCTTGAAGAAACAAGAAAGAATACAAATGTTATTTGAAGTCAAATAAGAACAAAGTCCCAGATATATTTAACAACTAAAGTAGGAGATCCACAACATAACTCAGAATCAGATAAAGAAACAGTGAAGGTGTAGTAGTGTGGGGTTTAGTGATTTCAGCTCTCTGACATAGCAGGCTGGAGACAGCTTCTAGTGTAACAACTCTTTATTCAGGGAGAGAACAAGACTGAGCGACTGGGGGGAGGGAGCTACATTTATAGGAACGAGGACTGGCTAGGAAAAGATACATTTTGGAGGGAACAATTACAAGCAATCACAAAGCTGCCTTTTGGCGGGAACCAATAGGATTGAGGATCCAAATGCAGCAACTTGAATCAGCCAATAGGCCTGTTCCCTTTGGAACAGGAAGGCAGTTACTTCAACATAAGCAATTACAGATAATAGGAATACAGATCAATACACAACAGAAGGACCATTGGAAGGCTTATTCCAAGGCAAAGGAAGCAGCAAAGAAATCATTTTTCTCTACCACCATTGCTTCGGCACGGAATCTCTCAGCAGAGCTTTTCCGAATAGTCAAGAGTCTGCTACATGCTGACCCACAGGTGGATAACACAGACCACTCTGTAACTCACTGCGAAGAATTTGCACAACACTCTCAGCTGACTTGGATGCTGCCATTGATCCAGACCCTGTAAATAAAACTCTCTCCCCCCTGCTTGCCTTGTATTAATGGAAGAGTTTCAGCTTCTAGAGCCAGATGATGTGGTCAGGACCCTTGGGGAAGTGAGGGCCACCACATGTCTGTTCGATCCTTGCCCTTCCTGGCTCATAAAAGCAGCCACAGAGGGTATGGCAGACTGGTTAGGAAGAGTAGTAAATGCCTCCTTGCAACAGGGCAGGATTCTAGCATGCTTAAAGGAGGCAGGCAATAGTAAAGCCACTGTTAAAAAAGCCCTCTTTAGATCCAAAATATTGAACAAATACGGACCAGTATCAAATATCCCATTCTTAGGGAAAGTACTAGAGCGGGTTGTGGCCTCGCATCTCCAGAGGTTTTTGGATGAGATAAACTACCTGGATGCAACTCAATCTGGCTTCAGGTCTGGTTATGGGACTAAGACAGCACTGGTTGTCTTGGTAGATGACCTAAGCAGGGAAATGGATAGAGGATCTGTGTCCCTTTTAGTTTTATTAGACCTCTCATTTGCTTTTGACACAATTGACCATAGCATCCTCCTGACTCATCTCTCTGAAATGGGACTTGGGGGCACTGTCTTAAAGTGGCTCCAATCCTTCCTGCAGCAAAGAATGCAGAAAGTGGTGTTAGGGGATTTATGTTTGACTACATGGCTACTGACCTGTGGGGTCCCTCAGGGTTCTGCTCTGTCTATGTTATTTAACATTTATATGAAACCACTGGGGGAGATTATCAAGAGTTTTGGAGTTAAGTGTCACCAGTTTGCCAATGACACCCAACTCTACCTCTTGTTCCCTCTGGATTCCAAGGAAGCTACAGTATTTCAACTTTACATCAGTGCTTAGTAATGAACGGGGTGATGATGAACAAACTGAAACAAAACCCAGACAAGAGAGAGGTGCTTCTGATCATTCGAAAGGGGGATCAAGGGATAGGGATGGAACATGTACTGGATGAGATTATCTTTCAATTAAAAAAAGAGGTGCATAGTTTGGGGCTGCTGTTGGACTAGATGTCCAGATGTGCATTTGCACAATTAAAGCTAGTACCACAGTTACGACCGTTTCTTGAGAAACTTGCTCTGGCCACGGTGACACATGCCCTAGTGACATCCCAGCTAGACTACTGTAATGAGCTCTATGTGGGGCTACTGATGGAAAGTCTCAGGAAACTTCATTGGGTCCAAAATGCAGCAGCCAAATTGCTGTCAGGGGCAGATTACAAAGATCACATTATACCCCTACTAAAGCAGCTCCACTGGCTGCCAATTAGCTATCAGGCACAATTCAAAGTGCTGACCTTGACCTACAAAGCACACAGTGGCCTGGGTCCTAGCTACCTCAAAGATTGAATCTCACAGTATGAGCCAGCTCGAGTGTTAAGGTCATCAGGAGAGGCCTTTCTCTGGATCCCACCACCTTCATAGGTGCGTCTCATAAGAACACAGACAGTGAAAGAACCTTCTCTGTTGCTGCTCCCAGATTTTGGAACTCCTTCCCGCTGGAGGCCAGGACAGCCCCATCTCTGTTGTCTTTCTGGAAACAGGCAAAGACCTTTCTCTTCAGGCAAGCTTTCCCTGAATGAGGGACTACCTGTTATGTGACTTTTCAGATGGATTACCATATATGATTGCATTGACTGACTTCATAAGTACACCTGTGTTTTCCATGTTAGTTTCCATCTCTCATTATGGATTTTTTCTTTTCTTTTAACTGTGTGGGTTCTCTTTTTGACTTTAATGTTGCCTTTTAATGTTTAAGATGCCTTTTCTAATTCCCTGTACTTAAGGTTGGATACGTCTTAAATGTTCTGGGCTGTATATTGTCCCTCATTATTGTAAGCTGTCTTGGGTCCTTTTCCGAGGAGAAAGGCAGGGTAAACATATTCAAAATAAATACATAAATACATAAATACATAAAGGAAAGAGCTTCTAAAATAAAATGCAGATCTAAATGCAATTATATAAGATGCCTACATCGACCATAGTAATCCTCCCATGCCCCTCCTGCAGAAGCATATTGCATTTCTACCATCTAAACCACGGTAGTGACAGCCTCCAGGGTGGTGTTTCTCAACTTTGGGTCCTCAGATGTTCTAGAATATAACTCTCAGAAGCTTTCACTCCTAGCTGTGCTGGTTAGGATTTCTGGGAGCTGCAGTCCAAGAACATAGTGGGACTCCCCAAGGCTGAGAATCACTCTCCAGGGGAGCAGCCATCCCTGCCTCTCCAGGTCTTTCTCAACAGAATTCTGAATCACAGTCCCTTCTTCAAATTTCACCACCCTTTAAGCTGAACCAAATAGTCTATAGAGGTTATACAACTCAAGTTGAGCCGTTGCATTGCAATTGCCGAAGGGTAGACCAACACTCAGGTGAATCCCACTGATTCACTGGGTTTGTTCTACTTGTTGAAACCACTAATCAGATTTGTCAGATCTATCCCCATCTTCTACCTGGGCCTTTGCTTTTCTGCTTCCATGAGGGAAAAGTGCTGTGCCATTGCTTTGATGGACTATAGCTGTCTTTTACTCTGTCTGTGAAGAAAGAACTCATCCATACACATAAACTCTGGAGAAAAACAGGCCACAACTTTATTAACTAATTACAGTGCAGCTAATATGGCCAGGCATTGGTTTGGATCCCAACATTGATGAACCCCACTGTTCTACAATGTAGCCTGTCTCCTTAAGAGACTCCCAAGGATGAACTTCCGGGCACCATGCGACGTAAGCCACTATATGGCACCACTGTCCTCCTCCCAGGGGCGGGAGTGGCCATATGCCCCACCGCATGGGTGGGCAAAGCACTACCCCGCCCCCACTGCCACCAGTTCAGACCCAGCCAGGCTTTGAAGGGCACCGCCTGCTGCCTGCCAAACACAGGATCCAACCCAATGCCTTCAAAAATGCCTTCCAACAAGCCGTGACAACATGTAAACAACCGCAACAGCATTACAGGGTTGGAGGGTCGGGCAAGCTGTCTTCAGCGAGGCTGGGGGCTTCCGGCCCCAGCATGCACCTTTAATGGTGTGCCGGAAGGCCACATTGAAAACTCCACCATGTCATGTCCTCCGGCCGATGTCCCTCCTCTCTGGAAGCTGCCTGGCCAATCCCAGCCTTGCAACACATCCGGGGCTTACTCCTTTTCTGGCGGAGCCCCCATGTGGCAGCCACCATTGCCGGGTCCCCCTCCATCCTCATCAGCATGCCGGCATCAATGTGGGACCCTGGTAAGACAGGGTCCTGTCCATATCTGCTAGATATACAAGGATTCGTGTGTTAGGCATTCCTCAGCCACACCGATCTGTGGGTCAGTGAGGAAGGAAAGAGTGTAGTTAAGAATAGTACTATATCCAATGTTAAATTTCATAGGCCTGTCTGGGAGGAAAATTACAGTTTTGACAAAGAAAAGGGACTGTCGTTTCAGTGCTCTGTGATAAATAGAAGCCCAGGGGTTTTGGTGGTAAAGAGGCAGCCTCACCAGGAATGTGTAGGGCCCTATTTGAAGCATGCCTTCCTCAGCTGCATTCCATTATGTTGTGGAGTCTTGAGGAAAACTGCATGGAATAAACCTGACTGAAAGGAGAAGAGTGTGTGCCCGTGTCCACCAAGGTTTAGAAGATTTCAGAGGAAGGTGCAATGGGAAAGGAGGGGCAAATCAAAGGCTTGTGCAATTTATAAATTTTAAACGTCACCCAATCCAAACAAGTAAATACAATTATTGCAATGGTCTCCTCCACAAAGAACATTTGCACCACTCCCTTCTCACATCGATGTGCATTACATCTCTACTGATAAATCTTTAATACATGCCTTCCTCTGCTGGATTTCTTGTTTGAGTAGTGATATATTTATTTAGTATTATTTGTTATATTTTTATACCACCCATCTTCCAGATGGAACTCTGGGCGATTTACAAAGGATAAAAAACAACATCAATGACAAATTAAAAAAACGAGAAGAATTAGTAAAATAAGGAGGGGAAAACCCTCCAAGAATATGCGGCATGGGCGGGAGAAGGGGAAAAAAAGGAATTAAATTGAAAGGTCGCCATATGCCTCTGAGTAGGGTACTCAATCTCATTGAAAGATTTCATATAGTACTCATTGAAAGATTTTGGCTGAGATGTTTTTCCTTCCAAAATTCTGTCCCCAGTTCAAAGCAATGCTAAACATAAACCTGGCTTTTACGGGCTTTCTGAATATGCAGAAAGATTTTGGGGCCTCATGGTGCAGTGGTTAAAATGCTGTACTGCAGCTGTAACTGCACTCATGACTTGGGGTTCAATTCCAGGTAGCAGGTTCAAGGTTCACTCAGCTTTCCATCCTTCCGAGTTCGGTAAAATGAGTACCCAGCCCATTTTATTATGCCTGTATTATATTAAAATAGCATTAATATTAATATTAAAACAAACTTAAAGCAAGGCACATTTAAAACCTCTCTCAAACCACTGGTCATTAAGGAAAAGCCTGCCTGAAGAGAAAAGTCTTTGGCCGCCTGCAGAAAGACAGCAGAGATGGGGCCAGCCTAGCTTCCTGTGGGAGGGAATTTCAGAGTTGGGAGCAACAACAGAGGCCCTCTTCTGCGTACCCATCCAACCCACCTGTGAGGTTGGTGGGACTGAGAGAAAGATGTTTCCTGATGATTTGAATGTCTGGGCATGCTCATAAAGGGAGATGTGGTCATTTAGATAACTTAAGCCCAAGCTATTTAGGGCTTCATAAGTTAAAAACCCCCCCTTTGAATTGTGTCCCGAAACCGACCCCCCCCCCGCGCCGTCCCCCCCCCGGGGGGGGGGGCTTATAGGTTTCCTGTTGCCAGCCTCAGTTAACAATTGGCTGCAGCTATATGGACCCTTTGAAGTTTCTGAACAATTTCCAAAGGCAGCCCTCTCTCCCCATAGAGTGTGTTACTGTACAGTAATTCAGCTGGGATGTAACTAGGGCATGTGTCACCATGGCCAAGTCAGACCTCTCAAGAAAAAGGCACAGCCAGAGCGCTAGTACAAAGCCACTCCTGGCTACCACTCCGTCCTGGGCATCCAGGCTCAGGGATGAATTTGTCTTTGCACAATTCTCTTGTTTTTATTTCCAATGCAAACGGGAAAACTCTTCCATCTCTAAGGCTACATTTAGGCAACCCTATCAGGACCCCGACGCTTAGACCTGCATATTTTCCCATTATTCTTATTTTTAATGTCTGGCTCTTTTGCAGCCATGGCAATTACCTGCAATCATATCACAATTTGGCATTAAAAGGAAAAAAAACAACCAGCCAGCTGTAACTTGAACTGGTTACCATGCTGCACTGCACCACCTGCCTCTTTCTCCTTGGGCGGCAGTGTGCAGGGGAGGGTGTGGTGGCACCCTTGCCACTAATTGGAGGGTGTGGTACCTTCCCCTCCTGGACTTGGTGGAACCTGGGAGAGCAGTAGCAGCAACGATGGGAAGATGATGGCATGTCCTTTTCTGCCTGAAGCAGCAAGAAAAGTGCTGCCCCAATACCACCAGCTTCTGTGCCTCTGCTAGAAGCCTCTCTTGCTGCACGGCAAGCCTACCCTTTACATGTCTATATGTCCATTGTTGGATCCTGGCCATCACCGTCATTGTCAACACCATTAGTAAGTACATGATTATTAATTGCTGCATCTCCTCCTGCACCTGACTCCTTGTGCAACTGGTTTGTTCAAGAGTTCCATTCTACATTTTGTCATCTGTGTCTCGAGCACGGTCCAAAAAAGAGACAAGAGTGCTCAGATGGTGCAGCAAGAAAGAGGGAATAATTATGCCTGTACAGTACTCACAATATTATCCACCCACCCACCCATCCATCCATCCATTTCCTCCCAAATTTTATACCATCCTATTAGTGTGAACACTCTCTGGGCAGTTAATGACACCTCATGCCATCATTTCAATAAAACAGTACAAGATTTCAATATACAGTACAATTAACACAATAAAATGCAGTATAAACTCTTTCACTAGCTAAATAAACCTGCATTTCAAGTTTCACTCCAAGTTTATGACTTTTATAGGATGGGTGATATTATTTTAATTCTGTATAATAGTTAGCCATGTTAGTCTGTGCAGGTGTTATAGGTAAAAACAAAATTAAAAAACAGCAAATAAAAAAGACAAAAACATGATGACACCTTAAAGACTGTTATATTATAATGCAAGATTTTTCTGGACAAGTCAGTTTCTTCAGAAGCACTGTGTTTTAATTCTGCAGTGAAACAGTACAGCTTTTTAACAAGGGTGGACTGAAATTAAGCATGAGAAATTTTCCCTAGTGTTAAGTTGCCTCAAATACAGAAAACATCCCTGTACTGAATTTTGGTCTCCTTTGCAGGAGTTTTGCAAGAGTGTGTGTGGGGGGGGGGTTGAGGAGGAGATGAGAAACAAAGAACTTTAGACTCTCCCCAGCTAACATGGTGACTGGTCACGCTGACTGGAATTTTGGCAGCATTATTTTTTTAAAAAAAATAATTTATATACCACACCATCTAGCAACAAGGACACTCTGGGCGGTGACAAGGCCACTCTGGGCGTTCCCCAACTCAAGTTCTGAGAGTTATTACGCTGACAACCCTAGCTGTACTCTGCTTCTAAAGCCCTTATGGATTCAGAATTTTGATGTGTCATTACTCCTATGATGGGCAGGATTACTCATTTGGACTCCAGATCCCACAGTACTCATACAGCATAGTCAATACTCTTCCTGTCTGGTTGTAGTCCAAAAAACTTGGACATTTTAATCCTTACTGGAACTTGGCCTTGAAATCACTGTTCAGTGGCAGAGCTCAGCTTTGATGGTATATTTACAAGGTTGGGTGAATAGACAACCCGTGCAACATGTAGTTGATCTAAGCACATTACAGAATGAGCATTGCCAGGTAAGCAGTGTCCAAATCCTTTAGATTTCAGGACCAAAACCAGAGGCCAGTGGGCAGATCATTGTGATGTCATGGTGCGGGTTCCACCAAAGGGTGGGAAGGAAGGAAGCACAAAAGCACCTCTGTGCTGTGGCAGTGAGCAGACACTTCAGCTGGCACCAGTAGACCTGGGAAACCTATATAAATGCATGGTACAGAAAATAACAGCAATGCTACACTTTAATGCAGATGGCCAAGTAAATTTTTAATGGAAAAACTTACCACTTGGGAAATTAGTCATCTGCATTAAGCTAGAAATAGAGGTAAAGTAGCTTTGGGTAGAACAGAACTGAATAATAACTACTTTCATGCAGAATGGCTCCCAGGTCAGATACTGAGTCTGTGATTATAGAAACTTCAGAATTTAGCCCATTTGTTGAAAGCTGGGCTTGGATGCCTGTAGAACATGAATTCTTCCACTGCTGATGTTTTTTTAAATGCCAGTGCTGTCTTTCATGGTTTTCAATTCCCTGTGCCACAGATTATTCCATAGCCAAGATCAATGTTTGCAATACTTGCACCATGACTAGTGTAACATCATAGCTCCCTGGGAAAGTCCAACCTAATTTAATCAGCTTGTTATTTATTTGGAGCAGAGGCTAGAACTGTGCCTGGTGTAGAATATGTAAGTCTTTCAGAGCTGATTTTGAGCATAGAAAGGAAAGCCCCAGAAAATGTGGCTCTAGGCCTCCCACACTGAGTTTCTAAGAAAACTCAGTACTTTTTCCCAATCAAATTAATCAGAATCTGTTCTGTAAATAAACATGCTACTTTCAGCAACACTTAAGCTAACTTGCAATCCACGAACCAAACAGTGACTGTCATTATTATTATTATTATTATTATTATTATTATTATTATTATTATTATTAATTGGATTTCTATACCGCACCATCTGGCAGCACGACCACTCTGGGAGTTTTACAAAATACATCATAAAAATGGAACAATGCACAATGTGAAACAACATAACAAATTAAAAAAATACAGATGACTAAATCTACATTAAAATTGTAAACACATATTCAAAAAACAAAGATAGGCAAAGGTGGTACAAGAATGAAAGACCAGATAATGAAAAGAATAATTCATGATCAGGGAAAGCAGATCTAGAAAGCCATGCCTTCAGATGTTTTTTAAACACAGATAGCGTGGGAGCCAGATGAATCTCAGGTGGAAGTTGGTTCCGCAACCAAGGCCCTTCTACCAAAAAGGACCGTTTCCGTGTTGACGATTTACAGGCTTCTTTTGCCGTAGGGACCCTCAAGTTACCTGCCTGAGATGAGCAGGTGAATTCTGTGGAAGAAGCCAGTCTGACAAATAACAAGGTCCTAAACCACTTAGGGCTTTGTATGTCAGTGTTAGTACCTTGAAGTCAATGCAGTGACAAATCGGCAACCAATGCAGCACAGCCAGTGTAGGGGAGATGTGTTGGTGTCTTCTCAACCACGACGGTTACTTCCCGTCCATTCTCGTCCTGGGAAGAAGTTCGTTGCGTGTTGATGTTGGTCACATGGTCTTGTTCCAGTTCTGTCCCTGTTCCCGTGTATGCACAGGCGTGATGGGTGATACCGGCATGACTGTTACCGCACGTCCTCGTTCCATGATGAGATGTGAAATTCCATGCCTTTGTTCTCCATTTTTTTTTTGGCCCGACCTTCCGTTTTTCGATGTTTCGATTCTCCGAAGCCTTACCTTCAATGTGTTACGGAGCTAAGTTTGAGGCATTTGTCTTTTAATCTCTCTGCACTGCATTGCTGACCCCATAGGGAATGTACTGGCGAATGGCACTTCGCACTCCTGCCACTAGATGGAGAATGGTACGTTGCGTGACGAGCCTTACCTCACGGCCACTCATCTCGGAATGAGAAGCATGATGAGCAGATTTCTGAGGCCAGGGAGGGGAATCTCTCATCCCGCTTAAATCACAGTTCAGGGGGCGTGGTTGGGACGAACTTCCCTCGTCCTGCAATGGACGTGCGGTTAGATTACTTTGTACTGGTCCCAAGCGGGACAGCGAACAGCGATGAGATGGACGTGAAGTATCAGCCCACATTATTAATCTGGCTGTTGAGTTCTGTACTACCTGGCGCTTCTGCATTAACCTCCAAGGCAGCCCCACATAAAGAGCATTACAGTAGTCTAATCTCAAAACTATGACTGCATGGACCAACGTGGTGAGGGTCCCAGGGTCCAGGAAATCGTGCAGCTGAGCGATTTGCCAAAGGTGGTAGTGGGCAGAGTGGGCCCAATATTAAGCCCAGACTGTGAACCCTATCCTGCACAGCAAGAGTCACCTTCCCAAGGACAGGGGGGTTCTCAAGCCACTAACAGCTGGCGCCCCCACCCAGAGGGCTTCCGTCTTATCCGGGTTCAACCTCAGTCTATTCACCCTCATCCACCCCAGCACAACATCCAAGCAGCAATCCAGGGATGAAACAGCATCCACTGTAGATGGAAAGAAGGAGATAGAGCTGGGTGTCATCAGCATACTGATGACACGAAACCCCATACCTAACGATCTCCCCCAGTGGCCTCATATAGATGTTGAAAAGCATGGGGGAGATGACTGACTTCTGTGGCACCAAGGGGTAGACCCATTAGTTACGGCTGTGGCCCATTCAGTGCTCACTGGCCTGGCTGCTTTTATTAGCCAGGCTGGGCAAGGGTCAAGGGAGGAGGTGGTGGGGCGACAGTGATCAAGGGCCCTGTCCACTTCAGACAATGTCACAGATTGAAAAGTGGTCAGAGTAACCAGGCAAGACGATGCACTGGATGTCTCTGCTCAATCTACTGTTTGTAACTGGAGGTCTAGGTCTTGGTGGATGGCCTCCACTTTTGATTTGAAAAATGCCACAAATTGGTCACAGGAAATGCTAGGGGGAGGCCTATTACTGAGACCAACCTTAGATAGATCGCGGACTATACGAAATAATTCAGTCTGATGGTTTTGTGCTTTGCTTATCTGGTTAGTAAAGGAAGATCTTCTTGAGGCTTTAATCTTGGCTGAATAAATAGTTGACATGATTCTGACAGCAGATAGATTGAAATCCATCGGGGCCCACCACCAAATGCTCTCTAGCCTTCTTTCTCACTTCAGAGCGAGCAGGGACTGGTTGAACCAAGAAGCCCTGTGTGCCCGGTTGGTGAAGGGGGCATTCAGGTGCCAGCATGTTGATTGCCCTGAAGGTATCCACCAAGGCATTGGGAATTCCATATATGGCGTTCTGGAACTCGAGGTGGTCCATTCGCCTGCGTGGGAGACCATCTTAATGGGTCCAAGCTCTCCACAGCAAGGGGATGCCACTGCAAGGCTGCATTTTAACACTGTAACAAAGATAAATGTCTTCCTTTTTTCAGATTGCAGGTTTTAAGGATATATCCATTTTTTCAGTTCTGCAATGATAGAAGCACATAGCTGTTTCTAAGACTTGTTTGCATGAAAAAATGTTTGAGTTTTTATCACTGGAATCTGCAGTTCTGCCTCTCACAGAAAGAGCACTTAACTTTCAGTTTACGCGGTATTTGCATAACAAAGAAAATTACTGTTCTTTTCAGTTTAGGATGTAACAATTTCGGTGATTCTTGTTTAGAGGTAACAACATTTTGGTAACCTTATACAAGCTAAACCAAAAAGAAGGATTATACTTCATTGTAATTTATGACATTTTAAACGCCATCTTCCTCACGTTAAAAAAAATAATAATCTTGCTTTGTGCACATCTAAAAGAGTGCACAGTTAAGTGAATTTTCATAAAAGTTTTTAAAAGTAATAATAAACTTAGAGGTACAGAGTTAGAAGAGAGCCTATGCCTCACTGAGTCCAGACCCTGTCAAGGAGGCACTGCAGCCAGATCAATAAACTACTCAGCTGTCCAGCAGTTCATTGACTACATAATCCTTCCCAAGAAGATTTAAGAGGAACAGATTGTCTTTTGCTAACATAGCTTACTCACTTTATTGTTCCCCCCACAAATTAACTGGTATTATGGGCTAATTTTTATCATGTTTCCCCGTGGTGTCGTGGTCAATCCTGGCATGCAGGCATTCATGCAACACCAAGGATAATTCAAAAATGTGGGCAGACTTGTTGATTCATGCCATCAAACCACTCTTACCAGATTTAATTTCTACCAAAAATAGGTCTTTAATACAAACCAATGGATCTTAACTGTCCATTCAAGGCCAAACCACTGCAACCATTTTTTGGGTGTTACTACAGGGCTAGCTTTCAACAATCTATTGCAAAGACCGTGGCTTTCCTTTTTTTTTTTTACTGGGAAAACCTATTCTCCCTCAAACAAAGTACCTAATAAGGACTGATTGCAGTTGAGCGCTAGGTAGGTGGGCTGGCCATGAGCGTCGTCATCCTTTCTAACTGAAGGGTCCTGGCACTTGATCCCCTATGAGCCTAAACTCCACTACACGATCCACATATCCAACTTATCACAGGCAGGTTTCTACTCGTAATTTACATACAGGGCATTACCTAACAGAGCCCTGTGTTTTGCTTGAAGGCCTTGGATGTTGTTATAGGGAGACAATGACAGAGATCCAAGGAGATACTCTATTCATGCCCCAGGGCTCATGTGTACCCAGTGGGATTTTCAGCTTTCTTTCTCTTCCTTCCTCCCTTCCTTCTTTCTTCTGCTACATAACCAAGCTGTCTTTGAAGTTCCCCTCCGTTTTAAAATGTGACCATATGACATATGGGGGAGGAGATTCAAGTAATGCACATATAACGCTGCCCCAGATACAGAGAGTTAGCTAGGAAGCATTTTAGATCACACCAGCAACAGAAAACGAATGATACAATATGCAATGCAGTAAGTTAACCATATTGGGAGGAAGTGAAGATTCTGCCACATCTTCCTGAAGCCGGGAAGCCTCTTAAGAGTAGGAACTGGCAAGCCACTCCAGTATTCCTGCCAAGAAAACTCCATGGATGTGGAGTCACGAAGGGTCGGTCATGACCATAAGGACACAACACACACTGAATAATAGTACTGATGTTCACCACTGCTGCCATCTACAGGGCAATGCTCTCTATGACATCCAGCTAACAAGAAATTTGATGGAAGATTATCCTTTCAACAAGGCCTACAACATTTAATGAGGGGATCAGGGATCTTTGGCCCTCCAGGTAGTATGAACTTCTCTCCTACAATCCTTTGTCGCAGGCAGTGCCAAATACTGCTGGTGATAAGTTGTAAGTCAAAGCATATGGAGGGTCAAATGTTGCCTGCCCCGTCTTTAATGACTCAATTAGTTCATCTATTTGTACAAAATCCGTTCTTTATTTAACGACGGAGACTTATTAAATCAGATAATACAGTAGTACCTCATGGTATGAAATTAATTCGTTCCTCCAGATGCTTCATATTGTGAAATTTTCGTATCATGGAACTGAAGGGTGCCCAATGCACCCTGGGAACTGAAGTCTTTTGTATCTTGGGGCTTCCTGGTCAATTATGATCGCAGGGGGGGGGTGAGTATGCCAGAGAGGGCATCGCTTATTGCCTCCACCTCCTTCAGGGATGGGGTTTTTCCCAATTGCCTGAAGGAGATGGTGGTAAAGCCTGTCCTCAAAAAGCAGGGGGGTATCTAAGGGGAGGCAGAAGGGTACACCTGCCCTGGGTGCAGCGATCTGGGGGTGCCTGGAGGGGGAGGGAGCCCTGCACCCTCCTGCCAGCAGTCCTCAGGCTTGGTGATGGGACTCACTCCATCACAGCCTCCTCCTCCTCCTCCTCCACACGCCAGGCGAGCGGTGAAGCAGGCAGGCAGGCAGGCAGGCGTGCGAGTGTGGTGGCTGCGGCTCCCCCCTCCTCCAATTCTTCCTCGCCTTGCTCTGGGCCACCATGGAAGAGGTAAGGAGCACTTGTGCTACCGCGCCTGCATGCACACACATAAATGCGCACCCACGTGCCCACCCGCCCTACACTCACAGGATTGCCTCCACCCTTGCTGGGTGGATGTGATGGGATTAGGGAGTGGCGGAGTGGCGCAAAAACAACTTTGTCCCCAGGCGCCCCCAAACCATGCTATGCCACTGTCAAAAAGCCTGGCTTGGCTGCAGACAATATGAACAACTATTGTCGGATAGCCAATATTCCCTTTTTGGGTATGGTGGTGGAGCGGGTTGCTGCCATGCAGCTCCAGTCGTTCTTGGAGGAAGATTGTGTCCTGGATCCATTCCAATCTGGGTTCAGGCTGTGTCATGGGACCGAAACAGCTTTGGACACGTTGCCAGATGACCTGTTGAGGGGGGCCGACAGGGGTTGCTCACTTCAATACGCATGTGTGTGCAATTTATGCCTCACCACACACACACACACACACACACACACACACACACACACACACACACACACACACACACACACACACATGTGGTGAGGCATAAATTGCACGCACATGTGTATTGAAGTGATTTAATTTTTCCACAGTCACAGAAAAGTTGTCCTGTATCCAAGTGGTCTTATTTTACTTCATTATTCTTTCACCTTCCAACTTTATTTCAAAATCTATTAAAATGACTTCCAGGTGACCCAGCTACAATCTTGTACTGTTGGGAAACATTAATAGGCATTCATCCATTTGGTGAGATGTGTTGTTTTTGTTCTCCATAGGTTTATTCTATCCTCTTCTTGTTTAATATTTGGAGTTTGATGTGTATCCAGAAAACTTTTACTTGATTTTAGCCATTGTGTATGCGTTAAGTGAATGGGTTTGGTTTTCTATTATTTTATTTTGTTCATTATTTGCTAGCACTTCTTGACATACTTCTGCAGGGGCAATGCCCATCAAATACTATGATGGACTTTTTCTCTAGGGGCAGGTTTTATATAGGCTGTAATAAACCTTCATGTTTCATTAAGAGGTACATCCACCTGTTTGGCATGCGCTGATTTATACCAGAGCTGGGCAGAGCTGCTGTTCTTACTGTTTATGGGTGTGAGCACCCCAATCTGACCCAGGCAGTTTCCTAAGTATGTTATTTCTGGTGGGAGCTTTCTGTTTGGTTTTTAGACAATGATTTTGTAGGCCAGTAATTTTAAACATGCAGAGGACATCACAGTGTTTTTGGTAGGTCAGAGTTTGGTCCAGAATGATACCCAGTTGAAATAAATGTTTAAAATTTAGCTTTAGTTAAAGGCGGTCTCAGTATCAGTGGCTGCTCCCAGCTTCATCCCAGTTCCACCTCATCAAATCTTCATCCTAAAATGAATGGGCTGGAACATTCAGAGCTTGGCATTCCTAGCCATTATTTGCAGCAATTATTTCAATAATACCTTATCTTGCATTTCAGGGAAACCCCAGATATGATTGCTAAGACAGCATGTCATCTGGTGTCCCCTCAAGCTATTTTTTCATTTCTGAGAGATAGTGAGAGAGAATATTGCCTTGAAAGTGAAGGTTACATGTTCCAGTATACCAGCTTTCTTCTTAACCTGGTTCCACCATATACCACCTTCTAAGAAATTAGTCCACATTTATCAACAATCAGGAGTGGAACTAATCAAGGGGCAGTACTCCAGGGATTTCTGTAAAGCATCAAATGTGTCGGGCAAAGAAGCAAAACAGCATTTAAATCCACAAGACAAACTCAATAAAAAAAAACTCAGTCAAATATTTCCATGCAGTTCCATCACCCTTTAAACTAAAAATTAAGAATTTAATTTTATTCCAGCTAATACACTGAAATTAGTTCAAGATATCCAATTACCTCCCTGTGTGTTCTGGGCTGTCAATTCGGAACCGATCTATGGTGACCTTAACAGGGCTTAGAAGGTAAATGAGATATTTAAGGAGTAGTTTCACCTGTTCTACCTCCTTAGTGAGTTTTCCCCTGTTAAATCATAAAGGCCAAATATATATGTTCTGCAACAATTCTAGCAAGGCATTTTCACATACTTTCCCCTTCACAAAACCTCCATTTGTAAGGTACCCACCCTATGCTTCTTGAAAATGGCTGACCATAGAAAGAGTGCATGGCCACTTCTTCAGATTTGTCCACTAAAACTCACATTAAAATACTGTATAGCAATTAGTCTTTAAGATGCCACAAGGTTTTCATCTTCTTTTTTTCTTTTGTTTTTGCCTCACATGCTAGCTGTTCTAAAACTAGAGACAACTTGGTGGAATGAAGTGGAAGAAAAGGAATGTCTGGGGGGGGGGAATGACCATGTAATGCTCGAGTTCTTGATTTCAAAGGAAGCAAAGGTAGAGAGTAGCCACATGTGTATACTGGATCTTGGGAAAGCCAATTTTAATAAATTTAGGACAATGATAACTAAGGTCCCATGGCAGGAGATCATAATAAGAAAAGAGGTCCAGAATTGGTAGGAGTTTATTTAAATAAAAATCTAAAGACACAACTACAAATAATTGCAAGATGAAAAAGATGGAAGATAGTAAAAATGACTAATGTGGTTTCACAAAAAGCTCAGAGGAGATCCAAAAAAGAAAAATGGACACATATAGAAAGTGGGGTATCCTTGGGGTACAAATATGAGAGAAGGGCAACTCCATCTTCATAGCTCATCCAAGTCTCTTTATGCAGGTTGCCCCTTTCATCCACAATCAGATCATAAGTCAGTTGGGATCTATTCTGACATTGACCTAAGGCAAAATTCTGCAGCAGATTATAAAGCAGTCACTCTATAAGAACCTTGAAAATAATGCAATAACCAGAAACCAACATGGAGTTGTCAAGACCAAATTCTGCCAGACTTGTCTAATTTTTTAATCAGATATCCACCCCGGTAGATGATGGAAATGCTGCAGACATAATATACCTTGGCTTCAGCAAAGCTTTTAACAAAGTGTCTCATGATATTCTGATCGGCAAGCTAACCAAGTGTGGGATGGATTTGGTGATTTTCAGGGGGACATGCAGTTCGTTACAGAATCTTACTCAGAGAGTTATTATCAATAGCTCCTTTTCAAGCTTGGACGAGGCAACAAGTTGGTACCACTGTCTCAGTCCTGGGTCTGGTGCTCCTCAGCATTTTTTAAATTAATGACTTGGATGAGGGGGTTCAAGGAAGGCTTATCAAATTTCCAGATGACTCATAATTGGATGGAATAGCTAAAATTCTGGAAGAAAAAAACAAAATTTAAAAAGGCCTTGATAGGCTTGAGCGCTAGACTGAAAAACAACGGAATGAAGTTTAACAGGGATAAGTGTCAAGTTCTACACCTAGGAAAGAGAAACCAAATGCACAGTTACAAGATGGGGGGATATTTGGCTTGATAATGCTACGTGTGAAAAGGATCCTGGAGTTATTGTAGACTATACATTGAATATGAATCAGTGGTGCAATAGAGTTGTGGAAAAGGCAAATATTATTTTAGACTGCATTAACATTGTCTCCAAATCCCACGAGGTACTGGATAGGCTTTGTTTACTGAATCCAGTTCTAGACACCACACTCTAACAAGTTCAAAAGGGAGCAATAATACTGTAATGATCAGGGAAACTGTAAACCAAGCCCTATTAAGAAAGACTGGAAGAAGTGGGCAAATTTGCATACCAACTAGGAATCCCATAGTAGTTCTTACCTAGTTGTCTTTACTGACAATTCTTCAAACAATTTCCATTCCTCCTCCATTTTTTCCTGTATTTGCTCTCAACTAGAATACAGATTAAAAATAAGACAATCAAAAGTTGTGGCAAAGCTTTGTTAAAAAAAAGAGCAACACAGTAAAAACCTTTATTGTGACCTATAACACATAGACTGCTTTTGATAGTAGAAAGAGGAGAAACTGTAAATTACTCTGTTTGACACCTCTAGTCTCATGTGGCATCTGCCAAACTCCACCTGTTTCTGGTAGTCTCGTTTCAGAATTATGGGTTATCATGTCTGCCAAAATTACTGGACTATTTGCCTTGACTCCAGATTTTATACCATCTTTGCCTCAGAAAGATTTTTGGAGAGTTTGAAAGCTCACCTTAGGTAGATGCACCTACCTTTTTTATTTATTTCACCACCACTGATAGAGCAGCATCTTCCACTAGTGGAAAGCAATGAGCTATTGGCCAATTCTCCAGTATGTCTCGGCAACATCCTACCCACCAGCCTCTGCTATCTGAGGCAACCACCTCACTCTGTTTAATGGTGGGTTGGCCTGAAAGTTTAATAGCTTACCATTCTGGAGTGCAATTTATGCTGACATCTTGAGAACAGATATATGGATATCAGCCTTAATATTTTTTCCTTGTAAGGCTATGTTTGCATCTATGTTGAGCTTTCTCTTTAGGATGGATTTTAAGATACACGTTGGTTCCCTTTGCATGTTCTCATAATGCAGCAGAAGACTCTCTTCCATATATTTATTTTTGCCAGGATTTAGCTGCAAAACTTCAAGTCAAACATTACATACAATAACCTAGAAGTAGGGCCTTCTTAGAATGCTCTTCCCATAGGGAACAGTACCCCACACTAGGTCTAACTTTTAACAGAACTTGAGAGAGTCTTTTGTCAAGGACACACTGCTATTCAATGGTTGCATTTGTTTTTAAAATAATTATTTCATATTAATTTTTTGTCAACTTATGTTAAAGAGCAAATTGTTCTGCGTCTGGAGACTGACTATTTGTCACAGTTCAAAGTCTTGCAAGATTTCTTTTGATTTTCATTTTGTGCAGGCCAATTAATGTACTTCTTTTCACACTGAAGCCCCGCGACAGCCAGAGGTGAACAACAGGAAGGGTGAAAAATTGCACTTCCAAATGCAAAAAAAAGCCATGGCTTAAGATGTTTCTTTTAGCATCCCAACAGGCCTGCACAGGCCTGGTCCAAGATGTTTCTCTGCCTTCTTCCCCTTTATTGTGCACCACCAAATCAAGGTGTGTAGTTCCAAAATGCAGCCAGGCTCTTTTGGCACATGAAAAAGAAGATCTCAAAAATTCCTCCTATTCGTGGTGGCTTTATCTTTTAAGGAAACAAACTATTTACATACCTATATCCTTGCTGCCCTTTCATAACCACTCAAATTAGCAGCTTCCTCACTCGGCCTAATGGTAGGGCCGGTCTGCACAAAATCCAGTTTGCATATGTATACCAGTGTAAACTGGATACGAGCACTGGAAATAATTTAAATGAACAAAAAGCTTCTTATCCCTCCCAACCTGTCCCTTTTTGCCTCAGAGAAACCTTTGGACACCATGGGATGGGAGACAGAGTCTTTAAGAGTAAAACATCACTGCCAGATAACAGTGGGATTGGAACTGTCAGTTGGAATCTAATGGCAAAGCTCCCCACCACCTAGGAAACACCTGATTTGCTTAAATTGATTTTTTCCCCTAGCATCTGGATTTGGTGCATGCCAGTGTAACCAAGCAAATATGACTTCAACCACTGAATGCAGTGCAGTCCATCAGTCTCTCAAAGAGACTCACTTGGGATTCTGCCTGCTTGAGACAGCCACACAGGGGCCTTTGGCAGTCCACCCTCCACCATATGTGGCTGAAATGCTGTGCCAGTTCCCTGCATCATATGTTGCACAGGACTTCAAAGTGTCCACACCCCAAATAATTATCAAGACAGTACTTTGTACTGCTGTCCTTCAGTAATTACTGTTAACAGATTTTTTTTATCAATCCTAGTAACTTTTGCAACATCGGATCGGCACGGGTGCTTTTGAAGGCTGTTGATACTCCTTTTATCTATACCTAAATAAATAAAATAAGCTACAGAACGGTTTTATTACAAACAAGGTGGTGCCGGGACATTGTTTGCACAAAGGTCAGCATGAACTGCACATTACAACAATTTAGTGAAAGACCTTACTGTTTCTGATCTCGTGTAGTCTGGACTTTGGTGTGGCGTGGGTTGCCAGCACCTGGGGTGGGGTGCACAGGTGAGCCACAGAGGGTTCTGGCTCCCCACTAGCTCCTCTACTGGGTGGAGAAGCATGAAGCAGCAGCAAATGTTCACCCTTTCTGCCCGGCCCTCTCACATAGCACCAAAGGGTGGCTTTGCAGGACAACCTCTAGTGTTGGGACCCTGTGGACCCCTCCCTACCTCACATGCCAGTTGGCTGCTTCCTGAGCCATTGGGATCATGCAGTGGAACCAGCTCACTCCTTGGCTCAGGCACTGGTTGCAGACCGGGCACCACTTGCTGACAGAGCCCATCCCAGGGCAGGCACCAGGGCTGAGGGCCCAGGGCCCTCGATGCCCCAGCGACCCCACCCCCCAGATGGCACCCTTTGGAGATGGGTTCCTGAGCCATGGCTGATCCAGCAAGAAAGGGATGGGAGGAAGCAGGAAAGTAGGGCATGTCCAGGAGGCGCCTGCCACTGCCCAGGCTGGGCGGGAGGGGAAAAGAAGGATGGACTCTGCTGTGCCCCTTAAAATATTGCCCCTGGGGCAAGTCATCCCTGTGTCACCCCACCACCACCACCACCACACACTACACCAGAGTCTAGCCAGTTTTCTAACAAAAAGCTATATGGGGTTTGGATTGCAATTTTGTTCGAAACTGGTTTAACTGCTCTATTTGTTTCATGAAAATCCAAAACAAAATCCAGCTGTGGTCAAACAGATTTATGCAGACGTGCATGGAAGTAAAGTATAATTAAACTCAGTGGGGTTTATGAGTAAATTCTACTGATTTCAACGAGATGCATATGATAGGTCTCTCTGCATGCAAGTATGCATACATACATAAATATAAATATCACAGTTTGAAAGGTTACTTGAGAGTACTGTATGTCTGTAAAGCTTCTCATCATCCAGGTGAGGTTATCCAGAGGTTGAGTCATGGCAACTGGACTTTTCTTGTTAGGACAAAATGTTAGTATTGATGCAAGCCACTTTAAGCTCTGTCTAAGCTAAGGCTACATCCAATTCTATTCTCTCTTGAAATTCACTTCTTGCTTTTCCTCACAGAAGCTTAAGATGGCAAACATGACCCCCTCTTTTTAGACTCATCATAACCCTTTGCATTATGGACTGACTCAAAGTCATTTAGAGAGCTTCACATCTGAATGGAGATTTGCTTAGGCTCTCCCCTACTACAAACTAACATCTCAGCTTTAAACCATACTGTTTTTCAGATATAATAGATAGAGGACAGGAGGGAAAAAATCTACGTACCCATAACTTTCCATCTATAAGATGCCCCCAGGTATAAGACAACCCCCACTTTTCCAACCCAAAATTACAATTTCACAACTGTGTGGCACTTTCCTTGGGTTACTTATTTGCATAAAACAACCCTAAATTTTTAGTCTAACAATTTTGGTCAAAAATATAGTCTTCTACATGGAAAAATACTGTATACAGTATCACCTTTTCCATAATGGATTTATAGCTATAGATGTATTATTTTACTACTAAATTGCCACTCCTGTAGGTTAGAATCCTTCATTCTGATATGACTAAACCTAGAAGACTCTGAATTTTAGTTTCTAAGCAGTCTTTTTGGGCTGACTGTTGTCTGTGGCAGACTATAACTAGGGGGTGGGGAGTGCTAATGTAGCATATTTTTCAACTTTTCCAAAAATTTCTATTTTTTTTCCAGGGGGAAAAAGGGGGGGGGATTTTCCGGGCTTCAAAATTTCCAGAAATTTTACATCTCTAGCAAGGAGCTGAGATCTTTTAATTAGGCCTTAATGACAAGCAGTAACAGCTTGGTCCCACTATTCCAATGAAGTTCATAGTAAAAGAGCTCTAAGGACAGAACAAAAATTCATCAAGAGGTTCAGTACTATCTCCTGTGGTTTGAATAGGGATAAGGGCTTTTTATGACACTCTGAATATTACAGCAAGAAGGTACGCTGCAGCTTCTCCATCTTGTTTTCTTCAATGGATTTTTTTTTTTTTTTGGCAGTAAGGCAGAAGTGGTGGAAGAATGACAGTCTCAGTTGAGGGCTGCTGTCTAAAGCTTCCAGAACATTGCTGAGTGAGGAATGGCAAAGGTGTGAGAAAAGCCTTATCTTAAACTATTCTTTGGCTGTTAATCAGCTGGTCAAGGCAAGTCTGTGGTTACCACCCAACTACTGTTTGCCAAGGGCCAGTATAAAGGTGAAATCCTTATTCATACTTCCAGTACCTCAACCATTTACCCACTCATCCAATGTACTGTACATAATAATCTGAGATGACATTCCATGATAAAATTGGCAGCAGTCTGCAAAAAGATATGCCAAACAAAAATCAATTTCTTCAAAATACCAGAAGACCTTTGGTTGCTTTAAAAACAAACACAATGATGCACACACTGGGACACACCATGTGATCTTTTGCCCATGGAACATCAGATCTGTAATAAATTCAGTATTTCCAGACCCTTTCCAACAAAAATACTGTAGTGTGCTAAGCTTCTTATTCCTCAGGTCTTAAAAACAAAGACATATCAGGCAGTGAAACAACTCTTTGTGCCACCATCTTATTGAACTGGACTCCCTTGGGTGATGTTTACATTACAGGAAATGCCTAGTAAATATGCACTCTTGGAGTGGTAGTTGATCACCCACTCCACCAGAAGTCACTTTGGGGGTGGCTTTGGTTCTATGTCACCCTTTCCAGGATGTCCATACTAACCAGCTCTTTCAAAGTTCATGTTCGTATTGATAATACAAAGGCTGCAGTCCTGTATCTACTTTCACTGGAATTCCGGAGATTACCTGTGATGATGGACCACTTGCCTATTATTTAGTTATTTGATTTGGACTTCACCTATCTAGACAAGGGCTACTCTGGATGGATCACAATAAACATAACCAACAAATTTTCTTACAAATAAAATAAAATTAAAGCAGTAAAGAAGTAACACAAGATAAAGCAGTTGTTCAATACAGTCCTCGAAAAATTTCCAATTGAATCTAGAACGCTGAGCCTTGAATGGTGTACCCCTGACTTCTGCAGCGGAGAAGTCACGGAAACTCGTGCTCAAAAGAAACCTGCAGCCTTAAAAGGGCCTCAAACTCTGCCTCTTTTAATATATTTTTGTTGTTGTTCAGACGTTGAGTCGTTTCCAACTCTTCGTGACTCCATGGACCAGATCATGCCAGGCCCTCCTGTCTCCCACTGTCTCCCGGAGACTGATCCAGTTCCTGTCAGTTGCATTTAATATATATATTATACACTATATAAATCTTGATTCTCCAACCCGTGAGAGTAAAGCCTGAAGGGTCAGGCTCGCGGGGGGGGGGGAAACGGCCGCCTTGGCAGCAGAGGCGACAGCGAAAGCGAGGGGCGCGTGGCGGGGTTCCCCCGCACAGGCGAGAGGAGGCGGGGCGGTCCCTTGGCTTCCGCTCCGCTCATCCTTGAGTTCGAGGGAAGCGGGATCTTCCCGCCCCTCTTTGCACCGTCCGGAGGAGAAAGAGGAGGAGGAGGAGGAGGAAGAGGAGGAGGCAGTGGTTCCCGAGAGCGTCCGCCTCCTTCCTCGCTTGCCTGCCTGCCTGCCCAGCGCGGCGCACACGGAGCATGGAGCCCGCCTGAGCTACTCCGCGGGCAGCTGCTGCTGCGGCACAACATGGAGGCGGCCGTGCCTCCTCCTCCTCCGCCGCCGCCACCGCCGCCGCCACGGGGGCTGCCGCGGTGGCTGCTCCTGTTCCTGCTGGCTTCCTCGGAGGTTTGGGGCAAATCGGGCTCCGCCGAGGGTAAGTGTGCTTCTGGGGTGCGGGGCGCGCGCCGCGGCGGCGGCGGCTTCTTCTTCCCGGATCCCGGTCTCCGGCGACAAGAGAGGAGCTCCTTTTGTTGCGGAGACGGAAACTTTTGGTGCAAGTCGGGAAAGTGGGACTGGGGTGGTGGTGGCGGCGGCGGCGGCGGCATGGGACGGAAGGGGGTGTGCGGGGAGGTTGTAGTGTGGAGGGGGGGCAGGCAAGGGCGGCCGCGTTGGGAAGTGACTTACTTGGAAACGGGTTGTGGGGGGTCGTGGGGGAGAGGATCGCGGGGCCGGCTGGTCGGGAAAAGTGGCGAGGGGGACGAGTGTGGCAGAGAGAGAGAGAGAGAGAGAGAGAGAGAGAGAGACCTGTCCCAAATGGGATGCAGGGGAAAGGAAGGAAGCAGAGCCGTCTCCTTGCTGCCTCCCAGAAACTAGGGGAGAAACTTCTCTACAGGGAGGGCGATTTGCCTGATCCTTCTCCCTGCCCCCAACTCCGCCCCATAAATGCGGCTTTTAGGGGGAACTTTCTTCCCTCAACCCCCCCCCCCCACCGCCGTTGGTAGTCCTAGACGCCTTTTCCTCTCTGGGCTGCAATGTAAATGCCTCGAGAGCGAGACAAAAGTCTCTCTCTCTCTCTCTCTCTCTCTCTTTTCCTCCCCCCCCGCCCCGTTTTCCTAGTGCTTTGCGGCCCTCAGAGGCACTGATTTCCCTGGAGTTTACAGGAGCGGAGCTGCTGGTGTCGGGTGTCGATGGCAGGCTGAATCAAACTTTTGGCAGCGCCTTTGGAGTGGGGGTTGTGTGATGGTGTGTGTGTGTGTGCGCGCGCGCGTGCGGTGGGGGGAAGCGAGAGGAGGAGGAGAGCAGATCTTCTTTCCTTTTATTTTAAAGTTTTAAGGCGCGGGCGGGGAATCCGGGGGAGGGGTGCAGGGCTGACGGGGGTGGGAGAGAGAGAGAGAGAGAGAGAGAGAGAGACTTGCCTGATTTGTGAAACGTAACACTTGGCAAAACAGACTTCTGAGGGTGGGGGAAAAAGTTCGACTGTCTGGGGGTTTACCCAGACATTTGTTCCCGTCTTTGACTTCAGGCCGGGCTCAGACAATCATGTACCTTTCCATTCCCAGATGACACTCATTTTCAGCCCTTTGAGAGGATTGCTTCCCCTCGTTTTAAACCTTCTACCAGGCCTTACATGTGGGTAGAAGTTGTGCCTGGGAACTTTTTTTTTTTTTTTGCGTTGATGTGTGGCGTATGGAGTCTGAGGAAGACGTCTGGAACTGGATTTTCCTTCTGGCTCCGTCTGTGGCAGCGCCGTGTGGGGAAGAAGGGAGGGAGCAAGCGAATGCTTTCCTTCTGCATTTTATAATCTCCACTCCATGCAGTGTATGAGGCACATATTTCCATTTCGGTTCCTCCTCCCATCTGGGAGAATGTTTGTTATTTTTCTTGCAGAAATGCCCTTGCATTTTCTTACTCTCAAAACAGTAGTTGGACAATGATTATAAAATGATCTAGAAAGTGCCACAAAAAAGGGGGAGGGTGAGCCTGAAATGTGCCTTTTCTGCTTTCTCCTTGTATCTTTGCCTACAGAAAACTTTCAGCCAACAGACAGGAATCTCAGGAGAGCCAGATCTGCTTCTCTTCAGCTTAGCCAGTCAGCAGAAGACTGAAGTTTTAATCCACTAATGAATCTTAATTGTTGTAATTTCCCCAGTAGTTGAAGACTATAGTAGTGTAGCTAACAGTAGACTAGTATCCCCTCCGGATAATTCTTATGAGGCCACCCACTTCTTTGGAAATACTTAGTTACAAGGACCATCATTTGATGGGAGAGCTCTGACTAGTTTGCTCCACAGCTGTTGTGTTTTTGTAGACAGGGTAAACTATTTGTATATCAGAATCTTGATGCTATCCGGACTATAAACAGAAAAACTCTTTTCACCCTTGACAATTAAATCATTGAGATAAACCATCCAAATCAATATTCCTCTCAAGTCTACACTTTGCTAAGGTGCTGAGGTCACATAATAAAGATTGAGCTGTTTTTTATGCTAGTAGTGGCTTAAATCTCAGAGGTATGATGCCATTTAGCTAGTAGGGCAGCTTTTCAAAGTCTTGACTGGGGTAGACTTTGGCCAGAATTACCCCAAACAGCAGTTGTTTTCTGAAACTTTGTAGTTGTGACATTTTACGGTATATTTATCTTTGATAAGGCAAGGAAACATTGTGTATTTGCCCTAGCCAGCTGCTTAAGGCAAACAGTTCTGTTTGTATTATGCTGGGCAAATTTAGTTTGCTAATAATATCTAGCATAAAAGGGACAATTTAATTTAGTAATGATTCAATTTATGCGCATTCTGGCTGATCAAAGGAACAATTTCTGTAACATAAGAAACCCTCCCACAAAACTTAAAAGTAATTATAACTGGCAAATGGAATTTTACATGGCTTTTAACTAATAAGTAGTTGAGGAAATTGAAATCACAACTGTTCATTTAAATTAAACTCATGTTGGTATAAAAGATTCTCTTACGATTGGCATAAGAGATCTGTATTCTTGAGGTCTTTTTGTCCTTTGTTTTCAAAATTGACAGTTGGCTGTTGCTAGTTTTGAGTTACAGCAGTATACTTTTTTCCTTTACATAGGCAGTTGTTGGTTGAGCCTACCAGTGAAAGTACCTGGACAACAGCTCAATTAGCATGTATATCCAAGTGGAGAATTTTTCACAATTTACAATTGGTTTTAACCTTTCATGATTTGTCATTTGATTTGGTGAGTGATAGGATTGTAAGTAAAAACCCTGGAGTGAGGGCAGTCACTGTCTACTCTAAAGCAATACCTAAAGTGTATAGCAGTCTTATTGAGCCTTATGATGCAGTGGTTAAACTCTAGTATTACAGTCAAAATTCTGCTTACAATCAATGTTCTCTGTTCACAGTCAGCAGATTTTGATAGTTGGCTTGTGGTTCACTCAGCCTTCCATCCTTCTGAGGTTAGGTTGCGGGGAGGTGGGCAGTGTGTAGCCTGTATAATTACATTAGCCACCCAAAGAGTGCTTTAAGTACTATTGGGTGGTATATAAGCAACTCACTTTTTATTTTATTTTTTATTTTGGGAGGGGCTTTATGGAACGTGACTTAGCATAATACTTCTGTCCTTCAGGGGGTATCTACCATGCAGCAGCATGTGCATCTTGCACTGGTCTTGATAGCATGCGTTGACTGGCATGAGGGAAATGTGAGTTAAATTGTTTTTTCCAACCTCGTGTCTTCACCAGAGCCGCTTTTCTCCACCTAAGATAGGTGAAGTTGCTTAAAAGTGAATTTTCCCTTTAAGAGTTATATGATCCCAGAATGCTTCCTATTTTTAGTTCTCACTTCCTGCCTGACCATTGCCATACAACGTGCAAGGCCACAAACTTGTGCAACAGCATTCATTTCCCAATGGCAGTGTACTAAACTGGACTGCCTCAGGTAATAATAATAATAATAATAATAATAATAATAATAATAATAATAATA
>JAHTLZ010000016.1:75962492-76028881 GCA_023846285.1 Phrynocephalus versicolor
AATAATAATAATAATAATAATAATAATAATAATAATAATAATAATAAAAATTGTGTGCCATTAACTCAATTCCGGCTTATGGCAGCCCTTTCTGTAGTTTTCTAGACAGGGAGTACTCAGAAGTGGTTTACCATTCCCTTCTTCTGGGGGCCACTCTGGAAGCTTACCCACGGGTACATAGGGCTGCCTCTTCCCTTAGGATGCACAGCAAGAAGTCAAACTCTCGACCACTGGCTCTGCAGCCAGATTCCTAAACCACCAAGTTATCCAGCTGGCACATTGATATTTCCTGTAAAATGGCATGAGTGTAGGCAATATGTGTGACAAATAGCATATTAGCTTGCTTGTTTTTTTGGTCAAAAACATATTGTTGGTCAGAAGCAGTTCAAAGGGAATGCATATTTTGTCCTCCCCCATGGCCAAATACAAATAAGCTTCTACAGTATCGGTCAACCAGAAATATTAACAGTAGCTTTAACACGAATGTACATAGAACTGGGGCTAATGTTGTATCACCAAACTATGATGGATTTTAATGTTAATTACCATAAGTTTAAATTTAAGCAATCACAATGATGATTCAAATCATCAACAAAAAAGAAAAGTCTATGTATATTAATAGTTTAAATATAGCTTTCTGTTTTATTTAGATTTTGCCTAAAAATGCCTACTCTTGGTCAAGGGCTATTGGGAAGCCAGTTTTGCTTTAAGTAAGCTCTTGATGCCCTTCAGGATTGCTCAGCAACATCACTGTCTTGAGAGTGATGTGCTGCAGAATTTGCTAAAAGTAACTGCTAGTAATTGCTGCTTGTTTACCCGTATAAATACCCGTATAAATACCCATGCATAATAAAAATTCTTAATTAGAGAAATAAGTAAATTGCAGCCGTAAAGCTAGAACAGGATGCTGATGACACAGCAGGTTTTGAACCCCAGATTTTAGCTCTGCTGGTGGAAGTCAGCTTGGTTTAGTTAGTAGATACTTTTAACAATGGATCAAGGAGGCAGAGTTCATTCTTTTCCTTCCGGCTGCCGTCCATGCCACCTCCTCTGCTGTTTTTGAAAAAAATTACCAATTCTCTGGAGGTGCAAGTGCAGCAAGGCGTTCAAGAGGGCACCAAAAATTCCTCCCATTTTACTGATTGAAACCTCCACTACGTCAAAGAGCCTACCAGCAGCAAAGGAAAACCATTGGATGCAGCCAGTTAATCCTAAAGCTAGTGAGTCTTGTCAGTACCAAGCCTATAATATTAAATGCAGTATGCATTCTAATAGAGTGGATACAATTAATAATTTTTAAATTTAAATTGATTCATGACATAATTTAAATAACAATTTAAATTTAAAATGTTCTTTTGATTTAAATTACCAAAAATCTGATTTTCTAAAAACTTATGTCAAATCCACTCTGCAATCTCCTGTGTTACATTGGATTCCACAGTCATTATTAGGCATAGGTTTTCTAAACTTTTTAATCCACTTGTGTCCTATAGTATGGCTAAGTTTTTTTCCTACTTAAAATCGTAGAACTGTAGAGCCCCTGACAAGGAAGCCCAGTGGGGAAGCAATCTCCCAGCCTCTGGTTCCATAGCCAGGTAAAGTGTTCTGCTTATATACCGCCCCACAGTGCTTAAAACATTCTCTGGACAATTTACATTTTATTTATGCAAGGTACATGTCCTCAGTGAGCTGGATACTCATTTTACTGACCTCAGAAAGATAGAAGGCTGTCAACCAGGAATTGAACCCCAGGTTGTGAGCACAGTGTTGGCTGCAGTACAGCCGTTTAAACACATGGGTCTTCTGAGGTACCTAAACCATTGAGTTATCTAGCAGTCCTTCATGCGTAACAGCAAGACTTTCTAAGTGTTGTTTTAAATGTCACTCATTAAGCTCAGAGTGGTTGGTTTATTATTTTTAAAGGTACCAACAGTAGAATTTGCTTTTAGACTAAGGCATTTATTTTACCTATGTGCAGAGCATTGAAACATTCCTTTTGGGACTGCGACTTTTAGAATCTCTTAGCCAGCATGGCCAGTCGCTGCTTTTCTACTTTTCCAAGGTCTAGTCTTAAGTAGTCCTACGATCTGTCAGCCATTTTTTAGAATTTTTGTTTTCTTGAGTTCTCAGTATACATATGAGCTAGGGGTCTAGCTTTATTGTTTTGAAATTTTAAGCCGATTTCCATGCATAATGATAACACTTCTAAACAACAAAGCAAGTAAATTATTCTAAACACAAATGCCTTCAGTTTGTCTTTCGCTTCTATTCAGGAATGTCCAAGATTCAAGAAGGTACAGTATGCTTTTATTCCTGAGAAGGGAAATTTATTTGTAAAAAACAGATTGGCCTTCAATAAAACAGGTACTCTGTTTTGTCGGCTTTTTGTTTTCTAAAAGCTGTTTCACTGTTGCTTGATTTCTGACATATGGATCAGTAAATGTCCAGATACCTAGTTCCTAAATAAGTGCATGTTAAAATGATGCATAATAGAAATAAGCAATTTTAACTGCGGCCCGCAGGTTCATGATATAAACTGCTGGAGAACAAAGCCACTTGTTTATTTTGCTGGATTTAAGTAGGAAATGTGATGTGAGCTAACTGAGCCTTATACTGGAAAACTGTTCAACCTGACTGTTTACTCAGAGTACAAGTCAAGGATGCACAGTGTGAGGTTTTTTGAAATGACTTGTGACAAAGCCTCAGTGTCACTTTTCTACGTACTGTCTGATGGTTTATACTGTACAATGCCTTCATTTTTTTCTTATTTTAATGGAAGAGTTTATTACAGCCACATTTATTTATTCATACGAATGATAATACTTGCTAAAGAGTTCTCATAACAACTTGCAATAAGAAATGAATTGCAAACAATAAGATGATAGTCTTCCTAATGTGCTGTCAAGTCAATTCTGAGTTATGGCAGTACGTTCCAGGGTTTTCCAGAGAGAGAATACTCAGTAGTGGTTTACCGGTTGTTTCTTGGGGCGCTCAAGCACTGTGTAGCTTGCAAAAGGTTGCACAGGCTGGCTGTACTTGCAGGCAGCACAGTGGAGAGTCAAACTCCCACCTTCTGGCTCCGCAGCCAGATTTCTAAACCACTGCACTAAGGGAAAAAATAATGCATATAGCATAAAATAAGTTTAAGGAACCCAGGAAACATAAAATATAAACTCTGCCTATTAGAAATAAAGCAGTGTCTTCATGGCTGGAGTGCCATTACTCTTGAGTGCTGAAATATGGGGTACATTAATAAAGATTTTTAGAATTAAAGATGGAAGGATCTCTGTTCCTTTATGAGTCTTTGATATAGTCAAGCCTGCAAAAGGAACTTGAAACTAATGGCTAGTTCTACCTTTTAAGAGAACAGACAGAATGTGGGAATAGCTTGCACTGAGTCTTCTGTATCTGTCTACTGAAGATGTCCTACCCTGTTGAGCAGCATCACACTGTGCCACCAGCTGATATGGAGAGAGGTCAAATGTAGTAGGGGATGGCTATTGTGGATGCAGTTTTCTTGGACAAGTTTATAGTGATTCCCAGCTTAATATAAAGTGGTACCTTGTATAAAGGAATCAGTTTGTTCCAAATGAAATTCTATTATTATTATGTTCCCTTATACAAATTTCCCATAGGAGTGCATTGAAAACGGATTAAACCCTAATTGCAACCGGTTTTCTGTTTTACGGATTTGCCCCATAGGCGATTCGGATAAGCGATTTTGGAATTGTTTTCCCTTTAAGCGGATTTTCTGATAAACAAACCTTGTTATACGAGGGTCCACTGTACTAAGCACTATTTAGGAAGCTCTAGACAGGATGCTGATTGAGGATGGATTCTTGGAGTTATAGTCCAACACCTGGGGAACTCTCAGTTAGGAATCACTGGTTAGATCAATCAGATTTGTCTTCACATAATGGGCTAGAAACAGTATATACATGTGGGCATTGTAGACTGTGAAACAAATGATGTCTGTATTGTGGTGAGATTTGTCACCGAGTGGGGGACTTAATAGTGTTCTTTGTTTTGGCCTTGTGTTACTAGCTACCTATTTACATTAAAATATAGTTTGTAATTGGTTTTTACAAGGAATGCTGGAAAAGCACATATTATAGGACTCATTTAGAAGAGACTTTAGCTTCGATTCTTCTTAAAACTTGCCTGAGATTAAGCCTGGGGTCAGCATATTGATGAAGAAGTTAGGGTGTGATCACATGGAGAAATTGATAGTAGTTTCAAGTACTTGACTGAATAACAGAGTCTTGGCAGAGAGATGACAGAGAAGTTGCCAATCCAGATTTCCTCAGCAGAGCTCCAGAGTTCGAAAGTGGCTGAGGAAAAATTCCTTTTTCAGATCCTCATTGCTGTCAGATGCCCCCCTAGAGATCCTGAGACTGAGATAACCCCCCCCCCGAAAAGCTCTAAATTCCAGAGACAGTTGGTTATGGGAAAATAAAGTCTTTTGGGTACCTTGTTGCCATTCCACATACTGTAGGGCCGTGATGGCGAACCTTTTATAGACCGAGTGCCCAAACTGGGATTCAAAAACCACTAATTTTTCGCAAAGTGCCAATCCAGCAATTTAACCTGAATACAGGTGGCGGTGGCGGTGAAGAGGCGTTGTTGGGTGCCCACAGAAAGGGCTCCGAGTGCCACCTGATATAGGGCTTTATAGATCATCATTGGAACAGTGAATTGTGACAGCTGGCAAAACTGTTATGGCAAGGGTTGTTGTGTGCTCCTATGTAATTGGCTTTTGTTAGTAGCCTGGCTACAGTAGTTTGGACCAGCTGAGGCTTCTAAACACTGTTTTCTGCAGTTTACATCTATCCTCTCTTTTAATGTTAACATTGGTACATTATGCAATATTTCTTTGAATAGCACTTAAACATGAGTGGTATAGACTGAGCATGGAGATGCTGTACTTGACAGGGACTCCTCAGTAGGAATGGTTTGCTTTGGGCTTGATGAAAGAGAAAGAAAGAGACCTGGAAACAAAAAGACAAAGGACCATTTCACTTTGCAACCCACCCAGGAAAATGTTGAGGTCCGTGGTTTTTTTGAAAACTGTAGGATTGATATTGGGGTAGGTGGATTTAATATACTAGTCTCTCTTAATTTTAATTGTTAGATCAAAAGATATAGTTAATCAATTCCCCTGTTACTTTATGTATAATGTGCAGTCCAAAAAGCAGTTCTAAATTGTTTTGCATATTACGTTCTTTGTCTTAAAGAGCTGTTTCTTAAGAGGAAGAATGTAATATGCAATACATAATTGACTTCAGAATGCCCATAGTATGGGTGCTGTTTGTTTTCAGTTCCATTGTATGGCAAAGAACTGTCATGAAAAGACTGCCATAAAAAAGATGGATGCATTTGAAATGTGTGTGTGTGTGTGTGTGTGTGTGTGTGTGTGTGTGTGTGTGTGTGAGAGAGAGAGAGAGAGAGAGAGAGAGAGAGAGAGAGAGAGAGAGAGAGAGAGACCCAATGTGGCAAGATCCTGGCTAGGATTCTGTAAAATAGTCCCTTCCCCCCGACCCAATACAATATAACAATGCATATTATATAGGCTTGGTACATATTCATTTTAGTTTTCAGCAGTTCTGTATTTCCTCATTTTTCTGTTGAGAAGAGGTCAGCATCAAATATCTAAAAATGCCATTTGAAGTGTCATTTTTCTTATCAGCTCCTTTATTCTTTTCTCAAATAACTTGGTCAACTTAAGATCCATCCTTCTGGATGATTCTGCTGACCGTTTCTGCTTTTCATGAACCAGATATTTTTGAGACTTCTGGTTTAGGCCTGTGGCTTTCCGTATACAATTCAGAACTACCCCACAAATCCCCCCTCTTTTTTCTTTTCAGCAAAGCTTCCTTTTTCCTGCCCCCAGTCTATGGTTTCCTGGGCATATATCCTTTATTAACCCATCAGCCGTGGCGCACAATACATGTACTTGGCTTATCTAATTCTTAAGTGCTGTGAGCAAGATCTGTTTGCAACTTAAAGTTGAGAATGTTGTCCTATTTTAAATGTGTTTCACAAAGCACCTCTTCTACTAGTCAGCAAAGAGTGGCTGCAAGGGATCATCTGAATCTGGATGTATAAGAACTTAGTTAATTGTGGTGATGTATTTCTCTTCTTGTCGGAGTCTCTGACTGGGCTCCAGACTATGTCGTCTCAGGAGAGTATAGATTGCCTTTTCCTGACAAACTGGCTGGGATGCCCCATAGACATCCCCTGTGGCCTTTTTTTAATTTCAAGTTTGGTGATCTCGATATGAGGACGGCAGTGAGAAGCTTGTTGACAGAAGAATGAAGAGAACCTTTACATTGTCTACAGCTGTGCATTTCTCTATAGATTGGGTCCTTACCAGATGCATTATTGAGCACAGATAGATGGTAAAAAAAGAGGAAACAGATTGGGTAGAGTGCTGATCCATATTCACAGGGCTAAATTGACCCTCATAAGAACATAAGAAAAGCCATGCTGGATCAGGTCAAAGGCCCATCTAGTCCAGCTTCTCACAGTGGCTCCACCAGATGCGTCTGGGAGAGCACGAGAGACTAGATATCTGTCTCCTGATACCACTCCCCTGCATCTGGCCCTTGAAGTACCCTGGTTATAAGCCTGAAGATTTACACATCTCCACCATGGTTTGTAACCTGTGATGGACTCACCAGCTCCTGATGCAGGGAGTTCCACAGACTAACAACGCGCTGGGTGAAAAAACATTTTCTTTGGTCTGTTTTCATTCTCCCAGCCCTCAATTTGAGTGTATGTCTCCTGGTTCTGGTATTTTGTGAGATGGAGAAGAGCGTCCCTCTATCCACTTTATTCATGCCCTGCATTATTTTTACGTCTCATTCATATCGCCCCTCAGGCGCCTTTTTCCCAGAGTAAGGAGCCCCAAATGTTTTAGCCTTTCCTCATAAGGGAGGTCCCCCAGCCCAGTAATCATGATTTAAATAGAGCCCTACTGACTAGTGATTTAAATCGTGATTTAAATCATGTTTAAAATCAAAGTGATTTAAATCATATCCAACTTGTTGTTGTTGTTGTTGTTGTTGGATTTTGTAACTTTGTAGACATCACAGCATTGTGTATAAGTACAGTGGTACCTTGCATAAAGGAATTAATTCATTCCAAATGAAATTATGTTAAGCAATTTTTGTTTTATACAAATTTCCCATAGGAATGCGACCATTTTTATGTTGTACGGATTTGCCCCATAGATGATTCTGTTAAGCAAATTTCCCCTATCTCTGGAATTTTTTATGTTGTACAGATTTTATGTTATACAAACCGTTTGTTATACAAGGGTCCACTGTACTAAAAAGGATCAAAGAAATACCACATTAAACACAATGAAAAAAGGCAATGCCAGAACATTTTGAGAGCCATAAGGCAAAACAGTCCATTTGAAAACCTTACTCAGGCAGTCAGACACTAAAGGAAAGCTTAGCTGAAGAGAAAGGTCTTTGCCAGCTTGTAGAACAATAGCAAACATGGGGCTAGCTTGGCCTCCTGTGGGAGGGAATTCCAAATCTGGGAGCAGAAACAGAGAAGGCCTTCTCCCATGTCACCATCAGATGTACCTGTGAAGGTGGCGGGACCAAGAGAAAGGCCTCTGTTGTTATTCTTAACAGCCGTACAAGCTCCAAAGGGAAGACACACTCCTTGAGGTAGCTTGGACCCAAGCCATTTAGGGCAGGCATGTCCAAAGTCAGGCCCAGGGGCCAAATGCGGCCCGTTTTCAAATTCTGAGCGGCCCTTGGCTTCTTCTCCCTATTGGCTCAGCCTGTCATTTATCCCTGCCAGTTGGCCCCTCCCCATACTGGATGGAGGTGTTAGCTTGCAGTTTTACGGTTTGCTTGCCCTCCTTGCCTCTGTCCATCCTCCCCAGCCACCTGCCCAGCCTACCCACCCCCAGCTCTGTTGCTGCAGAGTCCTCCCTGCCTCCTTGCATGTTATAGAGACTTGTCCAAAGTCCGGCCCTGGCCCCAAATTCAGCTGAATGGTCAGCGCCCACACATTTTCACCTCACCAAATCTGGCCCTCCTTGCAAAAAGTTTGGACACGCCTGATTTAGGGCTTCATATTGTGGCTGGAAATGGATTGGCAGCCAATGAAACTGCTGTTAATGGGGTGGGGTGCTATATGATCCCTGTGATCAGCCTTGGTTAGTGTTGGTGGATAGCTCAGGGAGTTAGGTGTCCAGGGCCGGTGCTAGGGTTTTTTGCGCCCTAGGCGAGGGGGGGGGTCCGCCGGCTGGGCAGCGCCCCTGTCCATTTTGGCACCCTAGGCAACTGCCTGGTTCGCCTTAATGGACGCGCCGGCCCTGTAGGTGTCTTGTGTGCACATGCACAGCCAAAAATTCCTCATTGTGCCTCCTATGGGTAGAGCCAGCCTTTGTGGCCTTGGGCAAGCTACGCAGTCCCAGCACTCCTCTAGAAGAAGGGAATGGTAAGCGACTTCTGAGTGTTTTCTACCTAGAAGACTCTGGAAGGGATCGTCTTAAGTAAGAATTGATTTAATGGCACATAGGCTGGACAAATCGTGGTTTAGATATCTGGCTGTGGAGCCAGAAGCTGGGAGTTCAATTCCCTACTGTGCTTCCTGCAATTAGAGTCAGACAGCTACGGTGGCCTTGGGCCCAGGGTGCCCCCAGAAGAAGAGAAAAGGAATTATTTCTGAGCAACGTTCCCTCTCATTTTTGTTTCTGCTGCGCGGGAGCCTTGTCCAGCTGTGTGGGCGTGGGTGTGTTTGTGAGTGAGTGGTTTCAGTCGAAACCTGGAAGTAAATGGCCATTCATCCCACCTTTACCTGTGTGGCCCTGTAAAGCAGTCTGTGTGCCTGCCCACCTGAGCATCTTAGAGGCAACCCAGCTTCTCAGTGTTCTCTACCTGGAAAACTCTGAAAGGGGTTGCCATCATTGACTTAATGGCACATGATTATTAACTGGATATGCCTTTCTCTGAACGTATGCATTGTTCAATATATTGTTGAAATGCCATATACAGTATATTTTATAGAAATTCTTATTTTTGTAACTCATATTTCCTACATTGATTCCAGTCTTTACATATGGACTGTGTTAGTGGAGTGGCTTAGTCAGCGCTTCTTGATCCTGCTCCTCCGCCAAGACTGGTGTCCTTCTCTCCTTTTCCTTTTGCTTTACATGTTTGGATCTCTTGGTATAAGAGAAATAGTCATTCTCTGCCTTTAAAGGTATACTGTAGAACAGGGCTGTCCAACTTTGAACAGCCTGTGGGCTCTTTTCAGCCTCCGCATGTTCCCATGGGCTACTTTCAAAAGCGCCGCACATCCCTGTGGGTTACTATTCCGGAGGCTGGTTTTCCACCAATTACACTGTCCTTCCTTGCTCTGGCTGCCCCATCGGGAGTAAAGGGAAGCTGCCATCACCCAGTCTCTGGATCCCGCCCCCTTCTGCTGTTGCCTCACACCTTGAGGCTGGCCAAGTGGGCCAAGTCGGGCCCAGCTTCTCCAGCTCGTTGGCGGCAGCCTCGAGGACCTCCAGGAGGGCTAAGGGGGGCACCGGGTGGTTGCTGCTGCTGCCGCTGCTGCTTGAGCCTTGGGTGTGGGCAGGAGCCCCCTGGGGAGGGTGTGGAGGTGGTTGCTGGCCAGCAGCAGCTCCTGGAGGGCTTGGGTGGCACAGGCCAGGCTGGGCTCCAGCTGGCGGAGGCGGTTGTGTTCGAGGTTGAGGAGGCACAACTCCGTCAGGGTTTACGGAGCTGCGTGGGGGCAGCAGCGGTCCCCCTCCCCCTCTGCTTCCTCCTCCTCCTCCTTCTGGTGGTGGTCGCCATCGCTGCTGGCCACCCCTTCCAGGTCGGCGGGCAGATCCTCGGGGCCATTGCTGTAGAGGGTGAGGGTGCAGAGGGCGGCCAGGATGAGGTGCCTGGCCTGGGAGAGCCTGGGGGTGGCCAGGCTGCAGCCTGGCAGCGCCAGCACCTGCAGACTCAGCACCTGCAGCCCTGCCAGGCGGCCCAGCACCGGTACGGGCTCCCACATGCTTCGTTGGTGCGCAAGTGGGGGGGAATTCCCCCCCAACACGCCGCCACATGGGGCTTATTGGTAGGCTGGCAGGGACCTGGCGGGAGACCTCTGAGGGCGCCACAGGCGACTAGATTTGTGCAGGCCTGCTGTGGAATATAATGAACCACAAGTTAGAAGAAGATACATCTGAGCTATATTATACTTATGCATGGCATCTGGGTATATTTATTTATTTTATTTATTTTTACAACTTACATGCTGCCCACTACCCAAAGGTCAAAAAAATTAAAACAGTTAAAACATAGAATATCAATCAATCAATAAAAACCTTAAACTAAAATATGTAATGGAAATAAATGTATAGTATAGGATTTTGAAGCTGAGGCTCCAGTACTTTGGCCACCTCATGAGAAGAGAGGACTCCTTGGAAAATCCCTGATGCTGGGAAAAATCGAAGGCAAAAGGAAAAGAGGACGACAGAGAATGAGATGGTTGGACGGTGTCATTGATGCAACCAAAATGAATTTGACAAATTTCCGGGAGGCAGTGGAGGATAGGAAGGCCTGGCGAGCTCTGGTCCATGGGGTTGCGAAGAGTTGGACACGACTGAACGACTGAACATAGGAAAAGGAGAGGCAGCAACACCAGAATTTTGTCTGTTGGTCAGTTTGGTTTGTAAAAAGTAGAATGTGGTTAAATGCAAGGTTAGATTTCTATTGTAGACATAATAAATGCACTTGGCTGGCACATAATTCCACAGCATACCATTAAGCTTAGCTGTCCCCTTCTAGTTAGCTGCAAGTAGGGCAGTGGAAACTTTTAACTTTATCCTTTTTTAAATTACATCTTGCAATGCCAACTGAACCTGGCCAATCTGCTGTAAGTATTTTTTTATTTATAATATTTCTATCCCACCTTTCTCCTTGAAAGGACCCAAGATGGCTAGTGAAAACAAGTGAGCCTTAAATCCTAGGTTGTATCTCACTAATTAAGATTAACCACAATGTTGAGTTTAGATAACATGATGCAACTAATCTGAAATAGAAGTGGCAGTGGTTTACCCCTTTTTAGTTATGGAAGTGGGAAGAATGTATAAACCTCTAAGGAAGCTTGGCTTATGCTTGCAACATGAAAGCGTCTTGTTGTAAAGGAAAACGAAGGTTTGGGTTGATCATAGCTACAGAGGAGCAAACAAGTCAGTTTGATCAAATGCCGTTTTCACATTTTTTGGATGGTGGGACTTTGATGTACCCAAGCAGGAAGATGGTAATGTCTTATACTCCGTTTTGTTAACATCTGGAGGATCGATACTGCTGGATAGCTCAGTGGTTTAAGTCTCTGGTTGAAGAGCCAGAGGTTGGGCGTTCAGTTCCCCACAATGCCTGTTTGATAGGGACTGAACCTAATGATCTACAACAGGCATGCCCAAACTTCGGCCCTCCAGATGTTTTGGACCACAACTCCCAGAATTCTAAACTTAGATTGCAAATGGCAAAGGACTGTGGGAGTTGTGGTCCAAAACATCTGGAGGGCCGAAGTTTGGGCATGCCTGGTCTACAAGGTCCCTTCTAGCTCTGTAGTTTTAAGATTATTATTATTTAAAACACAATTTCTCTTTTAGATGTCTCAATGACAAGAGGTTGTTTTTTTTACCTGAGGAAGAGGCCCTAGATTGTATATAAAATTACACAATTCGCAGTGAAATATAATTCTTTTTTGAGGGTGCATATGTAAGATTACCAAGTCTCCTGAGCTGTTCTCCATCAGTTCTTCTGCTAAACCTAGCTATGTCTGAGGTTCTTGAGAATCAATGTACAGCTTCCAGAACTTCTGCCTCTTTTAATTTTGCACATACAGTAACAATTCATATTTGTGCATATGTTCAGGATTCTTGAATAAAGGCTGTGGCAGTGACCTAGAAACAGAAGGAAAAAATGTGTTAATGTCGCTTTCTGAACTTTTGCATAAGTAATATATGGCAAAGATGGATTTGATTTAAATGATGATTTACATTTTTAAAATAGGATTTTTCGACTATTTAAATTTTTAAAAATACATTTTTAAAATTTAAATTGTGATTTGAATCAACTTGATATTCATCCACCTGGCTATATGGACATTGTGTTCCAAGTTAGGGATAGCAACTCTAGTTCCTTCCAAATAGTGTGGATGAAAGCAGCTGTAAACTCTGTCCGCTTATTGCCTAGGGCTTATGACTGCTACAGTGTAAAAAATATGTAAAAGCGCCAGGTTGGCTGTGGTTAGAACATGAGAAACATAATGCTGAAAGAAAATAAATGCATGCATTATACATATTTTCCCATACAGATTTGTACTCCCAGCCAGCATGGTCATGTTTTGTCATCCATCACATTCATCAGCTATCATGAGCTTTGGGAAGAGTGCTTTGACATGCAAACATTGGTGGGCTATAGGGATTTAAAATGAATTTCGTCCATTTTCTCTCCATGTGCTTTTCTGCTGAGTCGGAAACAGCACTTCCTCAAGCTGAATTTCTTCAGCTGGTGTCCTTTGGTCCTGGAAGGCTTACTGATTGCCTGAGGCGTGTACTTTATGAAACAAGAGCTATCCTCATTAGATACATGGCATACGTATCTCATCTGGGATGAGGGACATGGAGGAAAACCCTGTTTCTAGTTCACTTCGTGCCTTGAATAAAGAAGGCTGTTGTCTATGGAAGCTCATACCATAATAAGTTTTAGTCTTCAAGGTGCATCTGGATTTAGTTAGCTAGGCTCCATAGGGTGAAATTTAAACAGAGGATATACTGTAGATCCCAAATTACAGTACAGCAGTAATAGCTTAGAGTACGTGGACTTGAATGCTGTATCTTGAGACTCTTAGAGTGCACACTGAATCCGTTGCTTCTCCCCTCTCCATCTTTCCATCCTAGACAACCAGCCCCACCTGAGATAATTAGTCTCATTGGAGTGCTAGGTGACAGGAACACGGGGGATTATTGCCTATTTTTATGTTTTCAATTTTGTGGTAAATTAGATTATCTAGAACTTCTGAAGTGAAAAGAAATATTTTCCAGATGGTATTATTAATTCTGAATTTTAAGGTGATAATAAAAACCTCTGCTCATGAGATACGGAGAACCTTCTTTTGCATTTACTGCATAGGCCTGCTGACTTTGTAGCAGGATCTGGCTTCTTTATGCATGCCACTGTTAAAAAGAAGGGGTTACCAATCTCTTGTGATTGTGACATCCTTTAAATATTTGAAAGGATGTCACATTGAAGACGGGACTGGCTTGTTTTCCATGGCTTCAGAGACTAGGTCGCGGGGCAATGGTCTCAAACCACAGGAGAAGAGATTCAGTTTCAACATTAGGAAGAACTTCATGACAGTTAGAGCTATTCAGCAGTGGAATAAGCTGCTGCGGAGGGTGGTGGAGTCTCCTTCTTTGGAGGTTTTTAAGCAGGGGCTGGATGGCCATCTGTCAAAAATACTGTGATGGGGGTTCCTGCATGGCAGGGGGTTGGACTAGATGGCCCTTGAGGTCTCTTCCAACTCTATGATTCTATGATTTAGTACCAGGAATGTGCAAAAGCCCACAGGCGCTTAAAAGTATTTGCAGAAGGTAACTCTGGAATTTACAGTTTTTTCCAAGACATGCTCATCCACTTGGGAGCATAAAATGTTTGATGTAGCTTTGAAAAACAGAAATTGAATTAGTTGCAGATGATGAATACTTTGCACAGCAGCAGCAGCAGGAGGAGGGAAAAAATATCTAAGAGTGAAGACTGTTCTGTGTCGTGTTGGATGCTTTTTCTTCCCTACTCTTTCTCCACACTGTCCAAAGTCATTGCTCTGATTTCTGTTTCTCTGTCTTACTATAGAATAAAATCACTAGACGACAGCATAGGGAACTCTGGGCATTGGCTGATGGAAGGCATTGGGATAGGTACTGAAGGACTTATAGACCAAACTCTATGGAAACCTATAATTGCATTGTTCAAGGTGGTTCCTCCACTCGTGGAATGGTGTTAAAGTCATCTGTTTGCACCGTCATTATGTTCATAACTGCTGCTGCCAGTTCCTCACTTGTTGGCCCACCATTTATGGAGGGCCTCCTCTGTATTTAACTCAACTGCTTCTCATCTGATAGATATGCAAGTCCAGTATTGGGCCCGTACGTGAAGCCTCATGAGCACAGGGGAAACAACATACGATGACCTTTTGCCGACACAACTAGAATAAAAAAATGGGCTCACAAAAGAGGAAGTGGTGACTCTTTTAAGTCAGAGTTGCTGAAAAGGGGGAACTAGAACTAAGCCATAGGTATACTACATCTATGAATATCCAAAAAAATCAGGAAGCATTAGAGTTTGTGGTTAGGGAACACAAGTAATCATGAGGGCATCTAGATCAGGGAAGGATGTATGAACTTAGCAGCATGCAGTCTTTTCCTGTGGAAATGTGAAGTGGCTTCAGAGGTTGCAGGACAAAGACGTTGTAAGGAAAGCTAATGATAGAGAAAGTGGGTAAATGTGATTACAGTACTTGATGCCACTAAATAAACACATGGAATCCCCCAAACCAACAAAGATGTAGTATTGGGGTCTGAGGAAAGGAATTTGTTATGCATGGCTATATTATATCTGAGAAATGTCACATCAGACATCTGCTGTGATGGAAATCTTAGTATAAGTTTGATCCAATGTATTTTCTAGTTCCTTAGTCTGTGCTGATGATCCTCAATAAATTATACTTAAATTGCCTCTGTTGTTAATCTCAAGGGGGGGGGTACTCAGAGACCCAATTGAGATCTACTTAGTTAATCAAGTTGACCGGGAACCATGAACTAGAGCTTGGATGTTCAAAATGCCCAACTGTGTTTTAATATAACAAAATTTTACTATACTGCATCTGGAAGGACAGATTCATTTCTTCCTTATGTATTCTTGTCACTTTAGTCCATATATGGGAAACCTTTGTCCCTTTGGGCAGATCTGGCCTATGGATGTGCTTTAGTTAACCTTCGACATGGCCTAGTAACCTTTGCCATGGAAGCAAATCCTAGTTTGCAGTAAGGAAGCTACAGTACTGTCCTGGGGCCTAATCCTGAGTAGACACTGAATTCTATAGCACTGCTTGTTTACATTCAGGGGACTGCATATGCTGTATTGGTTGTGCTCCCCCCCCCCAAAATACCTGCCTCATATTGTTTATCCTTATTAATGATCCCACAATCTACCAAGTATTGGCAGTCTGAAGTAAGTAATAGGAGACCGTAGTGTGTGTGTGTGTTGTGTCATTACAGTCGTGACCATGCTGTACATTCTTGCAATTTCTTTATTTCTTTCCATGTGCTTCATTTCTTGTAGAGTTGCTAAAAAACTTGTAAACAGATTTAGCCCCGGACAGTTATGTCCAGGTTTTAATTTTCTCTGCAAAGCTGGAGCACTCATGAGTGGTAGTGGCTGTAAGAAAAGTGAACTTGAGAGCTTTGCTGGAGTTGTGTTTTTATTCTATGAGAGCTTTGACCTGCATTCCAGAGAAGTAACTAGCAATTAAGATGTCAAGTGTTTATTCACCATTTCCACACTTAACTTTGTAAATATAACATGTAAACCCTGTAAAGGAAACAATGGCATGTTGCAATCACCTATCCCACGACCACCATTCTTTAGATTTGGGAGCTGTCTCTGACAAAATGTGCAGGCTGCTAAATAATCCCGCTGCACATCCATGTTAAAGATGTGCAGTGAATAAATGAAGACAGGATTAATGCGTATTTAGTCATTGTGGGATGATAGGGAGGAGCTTTAGTAATTCCAGCGACTTCTCTTTTCTTTTAGATTGTTTACCCGGTGGTGTTTTGTATCACTCTTTCTACCACACCCATGGTTAGGTGAGAGCTCCAGGAGTCACCAGCATAGTACTTTCTTAACTTTGGAGAGTCAGTAGAGCTGATATGTGTTGCAAAACAGCAGGAAGTGAGAGCAGGACTGACTGTTGATGAAGGATAGGTCTACGGTTGTCATGAGTTTGTGCTTCTTAATAAGGTTCATAAAGGCCTGCGAAAATGCCTTGAGGATTGATGTGCTTATACAGTATGTCCATATCCTGGATGTTAGAAAAGGTAGTGCAGTAGGATCCCCATTTGAGATGTTTTAGAATCTGTCATGAACCAGCCTAATGGTGGTTCCGGTGCTGGGGAGTGGTTGCAATTCTGTTAATTAAAATAACCACACAGACAAACCTAAGGGCAAACCTGTTAAGCAACATTAATAGATGCGAGAAGGCCACAGACACCCTAAGCAGTCCTCAGCCCATCTTCCTTAATGATTGCTACCTGAACACCATGTTTAGCCTGCCAGGAGAGATGGGGAGGGGGCTTGGACTTTGCAGTAAACAGAAATGCCTTGATAGAGAGAATGAGCTGGCCACTGATTTGAAAATAAAAAGGGACTACAGTGCAACTTTTAAATTTTAAGTAAGAATTCATTTCCAGCCCAGATGCAGTCCCTTGTTTTTGCCCCCCTTCCCTGATAAAGAAGCTTTAGGGCATTTACATGATATAGATAAGAAAAGTAGGGCGGGAAATGGCAGGAGTCAAGATGATTTCACTAGTTTTGATAACAAGTGAACCATATGAAGTTCAGTTGGCAGGTTAGCTCTGTTCAGATATCACTGGCAAGCCTTGGCGGAACAAGAGGGGATACATGACAGCCCTGCACATTTCCATGGCATACACGTTTGTTCTTCTACTTTCTACCTTCTGTCAATCAAAGTTTGCTGTGATTTCTGAATTAGGCAGTTTATGTAGTTACCATTAGAATCAGTTTGGTTCTGTATCATAGCTAGAAATCATCTGAAGACAGCAACCCAAAGTTATGATCACCTTGGAAGTGGAGAAAGTACGTATATGAAATGTGCATTTATGTAGAGAAGCAAGGAGTACTTGAGCTCATAGCTTGTGTCTGATGATTACACTGTGTTCTGAACTAAATTAATAATACTGTAAGAGAATACTGTGGACCCTTGTATAACAAACGGTTTGTATAACATAAAATCTGTACAACATAAACAATTCCGGAGATAGGGGAAATTTGCTTAACAGAATCGCCTATGGGGCGAATCCGTACAACATAAAAATTGGATTACTTCATTTTCAATGCATTTCTATGGGGGATTTGTATAAAGGAAAATTTGCCTAACATAATTTCATTTGGAACAAATTAATTCCTTTATACAAGGTACCACTGTACCTGAGTTTTTGTATGTGTATGTGTGTAATTACAGTAAAACGTTTATTACAGAATTGGCCATCTATCAATTTTAAATAAATACTGTAAATTAGCCATTTAGTTTCCATCACAAAGTTCTACATCTTACCCTTTCCAAATGCCTGTCCTTGTGTGCCCAACCAAATTCATGTTTTGAATGTTAATTGTCGTTTTGGTGTGGATTTGGCCTAGCTAGACAGAAGAGTGATATATAACTGATGGGTGTGTGTATGTTCCAAAATTTAAGTCTATAGGTGTTTACTTTTACTTGTGGTAATTTTGTTATATCTTCATATACTCTTCTGAATGTCTTGTGAAAAATAATATTCTTGAGAACTGCTTCATGCTGTATTTTTGCTGAAGCAAAAATACTCTATTACAGCAAATCTGCAAATTTGTCTATACAAGGTGACAGTGTTTTTTCCATTAATTCACATGAGTTTGCTCTGAAACTTGGTTGAAGCCTAAAATCCAGGAGCCTTGCAAATCTCTCTCTCTCTCTCTCTCTCTCTCTCTCTCTGTTGTCCTCCTCAAAGAATTTATCTTTGAACTGTATTGGCTGTGTGAATGAGAAGTCAGCTGTGCCACCCCTGTTTCAAAAAGGGTTAAACATTTTGACGGAACTTGCTTGGTTTTTATAGGAACAGATTCAAACCATTCTTCATTTTGAAAGGTTCCAGGTACCATAAATATGCAAGCGAAAGTGTTTCTTGTACTGTTTAAATTTCAGGGTGGGCTTTTGCAAGTTGTGTTGGTTTGGACAGCATCTTAGCCAATAGTAGATTTTGTGGCAGGGAGGGGTTGGGATGATGAGTAAATTAAATGATGGTTTAACTATAATGGAAAACTTGACTTGTAAAAACATCATACGTCAGTAAATAAAATGTTTCACAAAGGTATGCTTGTTTCTGCTCACGGTTGTTTCTAGTCCCACATGTTGGTTTTGCTGACTCCAAAAACTTGACTGAATTTAAGGAAACTTGGAAAGATACATTGCCTTTAACATCTGTACTGAATATACAGTGCACATACGTGGACCTGAAATTAATCTGAAATACAGGCCATTGCTTTAAAAATAAACAGGCCAGAAATAATTTAATTGCAAGTTTTAGACCAGTACATGCTTCATTATAGTGTGCTGTTGCCATACAATATTGATATTTCATCCTTGATTTTTGATGAGTCTTTGTGTCACAGTGCTTACATTGTATACACATAAGATCGTTTTCTGCCCTTTGAATGACATGGACAAGTAATTATTGAAGTTTAAGTGGCTTTTAAAGTGAAAGGAATATACTTGGGGTACAATACTAGCTTCTAGGCTATGCCAAAGATGGGTGTCTTTTCCTTTGTATTGATAATATGTCTGGAAATTTTGAACCGATGAGGGAAAACAGGTTTAATGGGGTAGGTGGCTAAAAACATACCAGAAATTGGGGGAGACATTAAGATGTATGTAATATTCATATTTTATTATTTGTCAACATGTTTTGTAGCTTCAGCAACATAGAGTGAATCAGTTATAACATATAGTTATGAAATCTGCAGAATTGTTTTATTTATTATACTATTTCCAGGGCGGAATCTAGAGTATCTAGAGTAATATCCCAAAATGGCATACATGAAATAATCCTGCATTGTATATTAACTGCAAAAATAACAATTCCTTAGTGTTTTCCAAGCAAAATCAAAATAGATCCAGTACTACAGAAATAGCTACATAATATTGTTTAATGTGCTCCATAAACCATACATGCTTTACTTAGTTCGTTCTTCCTATCTAGGAATGGGGGCAAAAGTTTAAAAACAAACTGTACGTTTTATAGTTTTTTTAAAAAAATAGTCTTATTTAACAGACGTAGATCTGAAAGGTCAATAGATGTGGAACCAACTACATATATATTTGCTATTTTTTGCAAAGTCAAAGTATACTGAAGCAGTGCAAAACTATCAAGTACAGTGAACACTTGTATAACAAACAGTTTGTATAACATAAAATTTATACAACACAAAATATTCCGAAGATAGGGGAAATTTGCATAACATAATCACCTATGGGGCAAATCTGTACAACATAAAATGGGATTTCTCCATTTTTAATGCATTCCTATGGGAAATTTGTATAAAGGAAAATTTGCTTAACACAATTTCATTTGGAACAAATTAATTTCTTTATACAAGGTACCCCTGTAAAATAAAAAAGTGTCTTACTTGGTTCAGAAGGTCACAGTGGTCTCACAGTTTGCTTTCTGGGAAGAAAAGGGTATGTAGCCGTCACCAACCTTTGTAGGTACAGTGATCTTCCAACAGATCTTCCCAGGCCGTTTTTGATGAAGAAAGGCTGGGGAGGAGAAGTGTTTGTGCATTGTAAAAATCTACTACACTGCAAGCCTTGCAAACTTGGGTACACTTTTTGCTCAATCTCTGGAATACAGTGGGACTTCTGAGTGAAGCTCAAACTTGCAAATGAAGGCAACTTTTCAATGGCTGTCCACTAGGAGCATAGAGAACTGTTATGATTGCTAGTCCCAAAAGAGATACAACGATAAATCTCTTCAATAAGATCCAAGGAATTCAAAGTAAAATTTAAACCTAGATTAACACCGCTAAATTATCAACAGGAGATCATAATAAAAGAGAATATGGGCCAACATGCTGAAGGTGTATACAGGAAAAAAAACAAAAACGAAATGATGACAGATTACTTCAAAGAAGAGTCGTTTGATGGAGGACCTGCACTAGAAAGAAAATGAAAACTATATTCGAAGCAAATCATAATTGTAGATCAGATACCTATAGAGATATATAAAGTTATAAGGACTGAATTGTTCAAGATCCAAAAAAGAATTTGCTAGCAAATAGAAACAAAAGAAACAAAAATAGACTTTAAAAAGAGACTCAAGAGGTAGTAGTTATAATCCCATTGCATTATTTTCCTATGTACAAGGAAAGTAATGTTAAAGACTATACAATACTTTTCTGTATACGTCGTGAGAAATGTCAGATGCTTACGCAGAATTCAGCAAAAGAAGAGGCACTAGCGATAAGACTGCAGATATATTTTGGCCACTGAAGCACATCAGAAAATTTCCAAAGTAAGTCGACATTTGATACTGTGGATCATGAAGAGCTATGGATCCTTTTATAAGATCTGGTGTGTGTGTGTGTGCCATAACATTTTGTGTACGTGCATGCAAAAGCAAGATTTATAATACTATAATACAAGTTAAATACTAAGAAGACCAAAATCCTGATTATGGAAAAATTGCATCATCATTTAGTATTGATGATGAAGACGTCAAAATTGTTTAAGTTTTTCCATAGTTTTGATCGTTTTCTGTACCTCGTTTCAGTCATTGGTCCAGATGGAGACCATAGCCAGGAAACAGAAGATGACTCTAGGCTAGGATTGTTAGTGGTGAAGGAATCAGGAAAGATTTCTAAGGGTGAGAAGTATATATCACAGGAGATCAAGGACAAGAGCATCCATGCTGTGATAATATTCCAAATTTTTATGTTTAGATGTGCAAACTAAACAGTGGAGAAAGCTGACTAGGAAAAGATTCCTTTGAAATGTGGTGTTGGACTAGAGCTTTTCTGGTCCTATAGATGGCCAGAAATACAATAGAGTGGGTTCTTGAATACGAGAAGGATTTTCTTAATAAAGGAAGCCAGGGGCTTTAGCTTGAGATACCTGAGCATAGTTGTTAATGATAAAATCTTGGGGAGGTCATTGATGAATCCACAAGGTTGCCACAAATTGCCAGTGAACTTATGGCACAAATGACATAAGTCATTTTCCGCTCTTAAGTCGAATTGCTCTTAAGTCGGGGTACCACTGTATATCTATAGGTGGTGAGCGCTCCAACATTGGAGGTATTCAAGAAGAAATTGGACAGCCATCTGTCTCATCTCCTTTCATCTGGATTGAGCAGGGGAGTGGACTTGATAGCCTAACAGGCCGCTTCCTCCAATTCAATTATTCTCTGATTCTGTGAATCTCTGTCGCCCAGGACTAAATCTAACACTGTTGTATACTTATGTGTTATACTGAAATCTCTTTCTGTGCCTCATAGCAACAAATGGTTATCTTTTTCATAGACTCGTACATTTCACTGGCAATGGCTGAAGGCTTCTAGAAGTTTCTTCAGCATTCAATACATTTCATCATACTACATCCGTGGGTAGTACTCCTCTGCCTTAGGTCTTTTTTTTGGGGGGGGGGAAGTATGATAAAAATAAATGTATCCAGATTTCAAATGTGCTCTCCACCCTGATTGATTTGACTTATATACAGCTCCATTAGTAAAAACTACCAGGTGGTTTACAAATTAAAATTCAGAACTCCACATGATCTTTCCCCTTAGAACCCATATGAAATGTTGCTACAGATTCCCATATTGGAGAGATGGAAAGGTTTTTGTTCCTGGGAAAGGGATTGGATTTAGGTACACAAATTATACCAGCATCCTATTCATCATATTGATGTTTAGTGTTGGCAGACATTTAAAAACAGTGGGTTGACTAGAACAGCTTTAAATAAATTTGGTGAGTTGTGGTCAGAGTTAAGGACGGGCTTGGTAGTGACTGGACGCAGACCGATTTGTACACCTAAATCCAGTTGAGATTCTTTCCCTTCTTTGGAAATAAGAACTTTCCCATCTTTCCAACGCAGGTATCTGTGGCAACGTCTGAAATGATTTCGGCCAGAAAATAAAATCCTGCCGTGAGTTCTTGCTCTGTAACACTTTTCCCCTTTGTTTGAAAAAATGCCTAGCAAACGGGAGCCCCCCCGGGCATGTCTGCAACTTCTTAAAAGGGAATTTTTGTTTGGCCTTTTCCAAAAGGAAATGAAATCTAGGATAAGAAAATTTGTATTCAGAAAGCGGTTTGTAAGCTGTCGGCTTAATTTTTGCGCCTTGGTAATTTTAAATACAGAGACAAGCCAGAGGGCCTCTGGGCAATGGAAAGCAAAGCATCTAGAGCTGTCGAGCATTCTCCTCCACTTACGCTCCCACCAGATGCTTGAGAAATAGGTTAGGGTTACAATTATTGTATTGTTAACTACTAGTGCTTTGACATAATGGATCCAGTGTAATACAGTACAAGCCTTCTGCACTCTGGAGCTGGGGGTAAAAGGAAGCAGAAAAGAGAGCAATTTTGTTTTCTTCAGTATATCAGTGACGTGCCATCAGGGAAGAGGAGGAACTTTGACAGGTTTCCATGAGAATTGCTCTTCTGCGAACCTTATAATTTTCTTAGAAAAATTAGAAAGACCTACATAATTTTCTTTTGACAACTACTCTGGCCAAACTGCATCTGTGTTAACTTTTTTGCCTTGTTTTACACATTTGTTTGCATTGTTTGCTTTGAAGCAGAGCTGGGGGTCAAAGTTAGTTCCTGAACTTCATGTCCAGTGCTCATCATTGTGGTGAAACTACAGTCCAAAACCTAACTTTTCCCATCTCCTTTATAAAACACATCAATAGGTGGGGAAAGACATATAGGAAGTGAAATGCTCTGGGGCTTTACTTGAAGATTGCTTAAATAAAATGATTTAAGACTTGGATTAAGTTGCTAGGGAGTTGCCAATCTATAAGCAATATTCATATACAGTATTATGCGGTGGGTTAAACAGAATAGAGGTCATATATTGAAGCCTTGCCCTCTGTCTCCATGTATACTGGCTCCACTGCAAATATTAATCCTTTTGGTGAAGGGATCTGAAGGTGGATTCGAAGTAGGCTGGATTTTATTTACATCAAATTGGTTTAAATCACAATTTTAAAATGATTTAAGTTTTTAAAAATCTGTTTTTTATAATTTAAATAAGAAATTATTGTTTTTAATCAAAACCATGGTTTAATTTTAAAATCATTTGGTTTTTTGTACCCTGTTTCTAAGCAATTTGAATTTGGCTGTTTATGATTGGCAGCTTCCCTGAAACAAAGAATCCTGAGTTCTGGATGCTGGGCAGCTTTAAAATGTCTTCAAATGGTTGTATTTGGGGCACTTTTCATAGATCAACGTCAGCCATGAAGGTCTAACATGGACCAGGTATGCAAAGAGACCTTGTACGTGTGCTCCATTCAAGTAGACCAGGTCTGCCCAACAGGTAGACCGCGGGCTACTGGTAGCCCGCAAAGGGTTCAAAAGTAGCCCACCGGCCATCGATAAAAAAAGTGAGGGGATAAGTTCTCCACCCCTCCCTCCCCCATCCCAAGGACCACCACTGCCCCAGCAAAGTTCTGGGTCTGCCAGCCCACTGTCTCAGCCGAGCAGGGCAGTTCAAGGGCCATGGTGCATTGAAATCTGTTCCCTCCAGAACAGATTAATTGGTTTTCAGTGCATTCCTATGGGAAACCACTGCTCTACTTACAAAAGTTTTTACTTATGAGCATGTGCTTGGAACGGATAAAATTCGTAAGTACAGTGGTACCTTGTATAATGTAATTAATTCGTTCCAAATGAAATTACGTTATACAAATTTTCCGTTGTACAAATTGCAATTTCCCATAGGAATGCATTGAAAACAGATTTAATCTGTTCCAAGCATAGCCTGGCTGTGATGCTTTGGGGGGGGGGGAGGAAAGGAGTCGGAACTTGGCCACCACTGCTACTGCTGCAAGGTTAGGAGGCAAGCGGGCAGGCGAGGCAAAGCAAGGCGCGCCGTGCCGAGTCAGCCAGGCTCCCCGTTTATCTCTTCCAATGAGGGAAGAGGCAGGCGTCATGGGCAGGGTCTGAAGGGAGAGCGGGGTCTGAAGGGAGAGCGCAGGAGTGCGAGGGCTTTTATAACCTGGTGCGCCAAGGCTCCCTTCTCTCTGCTGCTGCTGCCGCCGCCACTGCTCCTGCTGAGAAAGATGCCTCTGGCTCCCAGTGACATTCGCCCTGGATGGCCCCCAGCAGCCCCCAGACCACTGCTGCTGCTGTTGTTTTTGGGAGGAAGGCTGCCCGTCCTCCTCTTCTATGCCTGCATGTGCGCAATTCCCTCCCCTTCTTCCTCTTTCGCCCTTCTCCCTTTCATTTGCTGCTTCTCGTTGCTTCTCGTTCACTTGCCCTGTGGGGCTAGGGCTGGGCGGTTAAAGCAGGAAGCAAAAGGAAAGCCGCTGTATGTGGGGGGGGGAGGGAGGGAGGGAGGGAAGGAGAGAGATGAGAGAGAGGAGGCGGAGGTGGAGATGGAGGTGGCTCTGTGGCAGTTTTTGCCTGGAGGGCTGGTTAATATTTAGGAAGAAAAGGTGAAGTGCCTGCCAGAGACATGGGAGTCGGAGCAGACGATTGTCTCTTATTGTTATGGAAGGATTCCCTGTCTCCACATTTTTACGTTGTGCGGATTTTACGTTATACAAACCCTACGTTATATGAGGTACCACTGTAGAGGTTCTAGTGTAGTAGCTCTCAGGCACTTTGGGCTGGAAAAAGTAGATCTTAGCCTGTTTAAAGTTGAACAGCCCTGAAGTAGACTATGGGGGAGTTGAAAAAAAAATTGGATAGGGAAGATGTTGAAGAGAATAAAAAGTCTGCGCTCAGAGGAGCAGCTGAAAGAGTAAACACAAATGGAGGAAGAGGTTAATGGAGATGTGCAGAGAACGTGCAAAGGCATTTTCAGTGGAAATGGAGGCTGTGGTTCATAAGCCACAGTTAGGGAGGGTCCATGACCCTAAGGTGCCACGGATGACATTTTTCTATATACTTGTGTATACAATCATAAATCCCCCCCAAAGTTCCTTGTACTTTTATAATGCACCTTTGTCCACTCTGCCAGGAATTTTTTTTTTAAATTGTTGTTTTGGACATTAGTCTCTCCAGGGAAATAAAGTAACTTCATCCAAATGAAATGAAATAGTATATAATCAGAGTGCTATATTTCGTTGTAAATAATAATGTTAGCAGTAACAAACTGTGGGCTGCCAAGTAAAACCAGGATTCTGAAATAAATCTCTCTGGTTTCTGAAACCCTATAATTAGTGCAAGAAACTTAAACCTACCCAGTACTGAGAATGTATCTTTTACAAGACTCCTGAAAATGTGCAGTGCTTGCTAGTGCAAAACAAATACTCAAGGCTAGTTACCCAGATTGTCTAACATATGAGAGGGTAACCTTTACTTGCTAAGTCAGGGTGGAGAGGGAGTTAGAGCTGATAATTGAAAAGCTCTGGGATGGAGGCAAAGATAGATGAGTGTATGGACAGATAGATATTGAGCTTCTCCCTTCTGTTCAGGCTGTGTTTTTGTTAAGAATAATGCTTTTTTCCCTATAAGTCTGAAGGAATATTCAAAAAGATAGCTGTTGTGAGTTTTTCAAGCTGTTTAGCCATGTTCTGAAAGTTTTTCTTCGTGACGGTCTCTGAAGCCGGCATCTTCACAGGGTTAGGAGCTCTTTGTGCACCAGTGATCACTTCACACAATAGAACAGCTGACAACACCTATCAATCACAGAGAAGGATCACAACCCTCCCTGATTGCAGTGAAACTTCTTAATTCCTCCACATCACAATACAGTGACTAGCACCGATTCTCCTGAATAGGACAAGGTTTCCCCTTTCCCATAACTTTAAAAACCCACAATCTCACTCTTTCTATACCCCAGAGCAAAGAGAGGACTCCTAGTTCCCTGAGATCCTTGCCCTCTGAAGATGCTGGCTACAGAAACTGCCAAAATGTCAGGAAGAAAAACTTCCAGAACAGGGCCAAACAACCCAAAAAACTCACAACAGCTATCAGATACCCAGCCGTGAAAGCCTTTGAGAAGATATTCAAAAGGAGTTTCCTCTCCGAAAGAAGGAAGTAAATAAATTCTGTTTTCTTCTGAGAGAGGTCAAAATCCCCTGCACTCCTTCAGATTTTACTCTTGATGGTACATTTTGGAGACACGGGACCAAGGAAAGATGAAGAGGGGAAAAGTCTCATCTTATGAGTAGTCTGCTTATGCAGCATTAGATTCCATCCGACAGTTATATAGCATTGACTTCCTCTAGATTGCTAGCTATTGTTGATAAAGGCCCGATATGGACTAGTTTGTTTCATTTCTGACAAGGGTACAATTCTGGTCACCACATCTCCAAAAACACATGGTGGAACTGGAAAAGGTGCAGAAGAGAGCAACTAAAATGATTACTGGGCTGAGACAGCTCCCTTATGAGGAAAGGCTACAGCAATTGGGGCTCTTTAGTCTGGAAAAAAGATGCCTGAGAGGGGATATGATTGAGACGTACGAAATAATGCAGGGCATGAGTAACGTAGATAGAGGGACACCCTTCTCCCTCTCACAAAATTCTAGAACTAGAGGACATCCACTCAAATTGAGGGTTGGGAGAGTGAGAACAGACAAAAGAAAATGCTTCTTTGCCCAGCGTGTTGTTAGTCTGTGGAACTCCCTGCCACAGGAGGTGGTGATGGCACCTGGCCTGGATACCTTCAAAAGGAGATTGGACAGATTCCTGGAGGAAAAGTCCATCACAGGTTACAAACCATGATGGGGATATGTATTCTCCAAGCTTAAAACCAGGGTACTTCAAGGGCCAAATGCAGGGGAGTGGTATGAGGAGAAAGATATTTAGTCCTGTGCACTCCCAGTTGGGGCCAGTATGAGATACAGGAAGCTGGACTAGATGTGCCTTTGGCCTGATCCAGAATGGCTCTTCTTATGTTCTTATGTAAGGGTGTGTTAATTCTGACCAGTGATACTGACAGAAATAATTTTGGAAGGGAGAGCTTATAAAAGCACTTGTGGATTGTTCACCTGACTGCAGTTGGTATATTTAAGGAAATGTGAAAAGATTCAGGTGGGGGCATCTTTTCCTCTTCACTTGTATGGAAGGTCAGTATAATACTGAGGGAAGCATAAAGCTGACACTAAAAATAATTTGTATTTTGGGATGTAGGCTTGGATGAGATTGCTTAACAGGATCTTGTGCATTGTAACCAGCTTAAAGTATAGGCTGTTACATTTTAAAATAGGGGTGAAAAACCAAAGTCTTCCGTCTGTTGCAAATTCTATGCATATATTATTTTGCGAAGCTCAAAATAAAATTTAATTTCAACTTCTGTAAATTTCAAACATTGCTAAAATGCAGAATAAAAACAATCAAATAAAACTGCTTCCTATGATAGCTGGATTTCACTTTGTGCCATTTACAAATAAGGTGGGAATCTTGCAGTTAATTAAACATTAATAGGAAAACTGAATTGGATGCTGTGATTACACCATCTACAGTCTTTTTAAAGTTTTTATTAAGTATTATACAACTACAATACAAAAAACAACAAAATATCATAAAGGAAAGGAAAATAGTAATCAAAACACACACCAATATAACAAAAATAACAATATAACAGACATAAACTCTATCTACAGTTTATATACTGTACAGTAATAAGGGCCTAGTAATTTTCCTAGCAGATGGAGAAGAGATGGCACAGAATATGGGAAGAATTTTTAGTCTTTATAAATATGAATATTGTTTTGCTGCTATAGTATGAGATTTGAACTTACAAAGATTGATGAGCTTTTTCTCTTCTCTGAGTTGTACGAGCAGGGGCTTTTATGGTTTACTGAAAGTGATTTCCCACATTCACCAGTTAGGAGTAGAACAGATCAAGGAATGGGGGTGTCCCTGCCTTGATACGTAGATTAATTACCCACCTTCATTTTATTAGTTTCAAAGTGGGAGGGAAAAACACCCCGCCCAACTCTGCCACTGTGTGCTTGTTGTGCGAGGTGAATTCCCAGCACGCACACAGGCGTGCGTACACTACTCTGGGATGAAAGGAATCGCCTTCCATTCTTTTAAGAGGACTGCATTCAACAAGTTTAAACTCAGGTTAAATACGAAGTTTCGCTGCATGAAAATCAACGTTTAATCTGTCTTTTGAAGTTGGTGATCAATGGATTTCAGGTGTTCTACAGTAGTGGCTGCCAATGAACAGGGCTGGGTGCAAAACACAAAGCAGTTTAAAGATGTTTATGTTAAGCAGTCATTCCAAATTGTAAAAGAAGCCTCTCTCCTCCTCGTACTTAAACTGGGTAAGCCTGGTGTCGGGTGCAACCTTTTCTGGTCCCCTTGAACCCAATAAGAATTCCTTCCCAGGCCTATTCTGCCTGTGAGGTGAGCCTGGGTCAGATGGCCCTTGAATGGATTGAGTCAGTCACCAAAAGTGATGGCAGAGCTGCCTGGGAGTGATGGCAGCGCTGCCACTTGCCACCCCCTAAACCTCCACCACCCTTGCCCACAGCAGCCACGTACAAACACTTACCGGGGAGGAAGGATGAAGGAGAAAGGGACGGCAGGGGCTGCAGCAGCACCAGGGCTGACCGCCTGGTCCTCCGTGGAGCACGACTGGTTGATTGCCCAAAGCTTGGATCTTTAAGGCCAAGGCATTGTTGGATGCCCTCAGCCCGTTGCCTATTCCAAAGGTGTCCTGGTAGCCAGCATTGATTCCAAACAACCACTGCCTCTGTCCTCGTCTTCCTCCCCTTGTAAAGGCTCCCGCATAGCACCTGTGAGAGCAAGGGGAACTGGAGGAGACACGGTCATCGGGAAGGAAGCAGCAGCAGAAGAGAGATGGGGACAGGGGTATGTTTCTTCTTCCACTTCACCCAACAGCAGTGCTTGCACTGGCACTCCGAGTGTGTCACAGCCTGGGGGTTTGTGCTGACCCCCCCCCCCGCCCTTCTGGGGTTCCTGGCAACAGAGCCTCTTCCTCCTTCCTTTGTACAGTACTTCTGCAGGTTATCATATTAAGTATCCATTTTCTTTGCATTTCTGGAGATGGTATTTGTTGTTCTGGAAGTTTTCAAAGCCCGCATGTTTGTTTAACAGCAGCAGCAACAAAAGCAACAGAATTCTCACTTCTTTAACATGAGTTAGATTTTAGTCTATGAAACCTCATGCTGTGGAGTTTTAAAAGTGGCATAAGATTCCTCCTGCCCTCTTCTTTTTATCTCTACTCGGGTGAGCAAGACTCTCGCCAGAATCTACTCATTGTGGAATAGCTATAGTACCTGGGATCCTGTGGAACCTAAAGACTGTTGGAAACCTTAATCAAGACCAAAAAAAAAAAAAGAATGATCTTTTTTTAAAAGGAATAACAATATAAGTTCAAGGTTCTTTCCTCAAACAAATGACAGTTTTAGGTGGAAATGGGTGGTGGTGGTCTTGGGTCTCTTAGTAAATGCAGATCTGTTCTAAATCAACAGCTAATAGGTTTGGGCATGCATCTGTGATCACCTCAAGGCATACTACAGGTGCCTGGTCTTTTTTGCTGCTGCTCTTCCTACTGCCATTTTGAGTACATGGACGTTTCCAGCTGTTCCAAGTCTTAACTGTGTTTTCCATAGAGAAGAAGCAGAGCAATGGCTGGCCATTCTTGATGGCAAGTATTGCTTTTTTGTTTCCATTTGGAAAGTGCCTTTGGACCATAGTTCTGTGCCATATCTGACTGTTCCTTTGTTGCTGACATTCAAGAGATGTTGCTCATTTGTTATTTATTAATGCTCAAAAATAATTTTTCAAGGCTGCGCTTCTTCTTAGCAAGTCTTCCGTGAAGAACTGCTGGATAGCTCAGTGGTTTAAGTATCTGGCTGCAGATCCAAAGGTTGGAAGTTTGGTTTCCCACTAAGCCTCCTTGACAAGGGGCTGTACAAGTACTTGATGAATCTATTCTACAGGGTCCTTTCCAGCTTTGCAGTTCTAAGGTTATTATTATACAGTATTTTTTTCCTGAAACTCTTGCGTTTTTTTTTGTTTTGCTTTGTTGATTTTGCTTTAAACCAACATTTTCTATACTATACAAATACAGTGGACCCTCGTATAACAAACGGTTTGGATAACATAAAATCTGTACAACATAAAAAATTCCGGAGATAGGGGAAATTTGCTTAACAGAATCACCTATGGGCCGAATCCGTACAACATAAAAATGGTCTTGATTAGGGATTACTCTGTTTTCAATGCATTCCTATGGGAGATTTGTATAAAGGAAAATTTGCTTAACATAATTTCATTTGGAACGAATTAATTCCTTTATACAAGGATTAATTCCTTTATACAAGGATTTCTTGGTCTGAGTAAGTGTGGAATTCCAAACAAAAGTGGAAAAAAAAAACCCAAAGCATGCTGTTGATATACTGCCCCACAGTACTTAAAACACTTTCTGGGTGCTTTATAGTTTAGTTATACAGGCTACACTCTGCCTCTCTCCCCACAACCTGGGCACTCAATTTACTAACCTCAGAAGAATGAAAGGCTGAGTGAAACCGCAGGCCAGCTAACTGGGCATTGAACCTGGGTTGTGAGCAGAGTTTGGGCTGCAGTATTGCAGTTAAGCACTGATCCATGAGCAAAATATATCTGCCAGGTGTTGGCAAAATGGATGACTTTTAAGATATCATTGTGATCACTGTTCCTAAAAATAGCTTTTTGGCCTCTGCTTGGGAGGATATTCCATTGAACGTTAGAAAGACATACATACATACATACATACATACATACATACATACATACATATCAGGCTGGCTAAAACAACAGTCTTGAGTGATGAAATTGAAGGACTGAAATGATCAATAGTCATCTTGTGTGAGATGAGTTGATTTTCTTTGTGGCATAAGTTCTTTCAGTGCAGGAACAAATGCCATATGTACGATCTACAATATTCTCAGTTAATATGAACTGAGAATATTGTAGATTGTAGGTATGGCATTGACATTCTAGTTAAGAAACAGAAAACTACTAGTGACAGAAATGGTCTTGAGTGTTCGATCTGTGTCGATAGATTGAATTATCAGTTTATTTTTAATTCTTATTTGATTTTCTAATGTAATCAAACACATGAGAGCATACAGCAATATGCAACAAGATAAAACTTCTGTAGCAGAACATGGGCAATATAAATAGAGTGCTCCCATTGTTATTTATTTTATTTGTCAAAAGGAATAGGGAATGCAGGAAGGAAAATGGATAGGGGGAGATTTTGATACTTAATTTTTTTCCAGATCTCATATATTTCCATGCAACAATTCCAACAAGCAGAGAGACCTGGTTTAGATGGCGCTGTAATTTTTTTACTTTCCTATGCAAACTGGAAATTCTGGATTGAAGGCTTAGCATGAATATATCTGTCACTGCTAGTTTATTCTGAGTGCTTTTTTTAGAGCAGACTGACAAGAGTTTGGATCTCAATGCATTTAGGAGCCTAAAATATCAGCTGCAGTTAGAAATTTCTTGTGGGACAGCCAACAATTGATTAGTCAAGACTTCAAGCAGCAGCTGCTAGGACTTGTGGAGTTGCTGCAGAGGGCTCGAAGTGACAAATAATTTGGCAGAGAAAGGTTCACTGCAGAAAATTGCTGAACTAGACAGATTTCTATACTGAGGTTTTGCTATCTGCAGGAATCCATATTGCTTTGGAGTACCGTACAGGTATTTTATCAGATGGTTGTATAAGTCAGAATAATATATAAACGAAACACACTAATGATGAAAAGTTGTTTTAAATAACTTTCTCTGGATGGTGGAATGCACCTAATCACACAAGCTACTTGTGTTCTGGTTCGTTGGAAAAGCAAATGTGTGCCTTCAACACTTTTTAAGTAGACTAAGGTATATATGGTAATATAAGTATGTGGGTGTGCAAATGTATGGATTATTGTGGGAAGATGAATGCTGCCATCACCCCGGCATGCCAGCCCAAGTTCCAACTTCTCTCAGCTACAGGCACTGCCCTTGGGCAGCCAGTCTTCAACCACTCATGCATTGCAGAATGCAGAAAGATTGCTACCCTTATTAAAGGAAAGTGCCAGTTAAAAGATTATAAAAAAGACAAAGCCATTGACTGTTAGGAAAGGCTAGGTTATTTTGCTCTTCATTTCATTCAGAAATAAAATAAAAAGTGCCCAAGTTCCTAGTTCCTTCTACCTCTTAAAACTGGTATGTGGTAATTAATTAAAATTAAGGCCTCAAATGGAAAACAGCCTCTTCTTAGGAGTAAATAGGAGGTTTTAGGGAAGTCATGTAGAGTTTTTGGGAACAAGGAGATTTAGACAAGTAGCCTTACAGATCACAATTCACTCGCCCTTGGTTTAAACCACTACTCAACTTGAAAACTAATTTCATTAGTTTTCAAGTTGAGTAGTGGTTTAAACCTAACTCATTATAAGAGATTTCTATATTTTAGGTGGATCCCTTAGATTGGGAGGGGGAAATTTTGGCTCTTCTTATGTTTTAGATTTCAATCTCTAGAAGCCCTAAATCAGTGGTGGCAAACCTTCGGCATTCCAGATGCTTTGGACCACATCTCCCACAGTCCTTGGTCATTGGCAATACAGGCCTGGAATTCTTGGAGTTGTGGTCCAAAACATCTGGAGTGCTGAAGGTTCACCATCACTGCCCTAGATAGTATACAGCATTAAAGTATGGGTATTGTAGTACAAAATATCTGAATTCCTCAGCAATATTCTAGACATCTTCAGTTAGGTCAGTGGTTCTCAACCTGTGGGTCCCCAGGTGTTCCTGGACTGCAACTCCCAGAAGCCTCCACCACTTGCTGTGCTGGGAGGGGTTTCTGGGAATTGCAGTCCAGGAACACCTGGGGACCCACAGGTTGAGAACCACTGAGTTAGGGTAAGCATTGGACATTATGTCTTCTAAGGTGCAGTTCAGTCCTTCCCTATCTCCACTTGTCCTCTTCAGTTACTTATGGTTGTTCCAGTATGTATGGAGTGTGTGAATACGTGTAGTAGTGGTAGGAGGAAGTAGTTTGAGTAGCGGATGGAGGTACAGTCTGCCACCTTCCTTGGGTTTCCCAGCTGAGTAGTGTCACTCAGAAAAGGCTGTGCTTCAAACAAAATCTTGGACATTGGATATCTAAAATTTGAAGGACAACTAACTGTTGAGAGGAATCTTGTCAGGAAAGGCACTTATACAGAACTGAATGATGGAATTCTGCGTTCTTATGTTGGGAATGGATTTGGAAGAGTATTCATGATTCTAGCATTCAGAATACTTTTTTGTACATTGTGAAATAAATATTTTGATTTATCATGTATCTAAGTTGGGGCTTTAAAAGGAGCTCTGGGGCCATAGAGGGTATTAAAAGTGGCAAATGTTTAGCAGTCTTCCTCCAAATGGGTTAAAAGTGATGGACATTAGACATTTTCTATATTTCTCTATTGGAATCCTTACAGTGTTTTCCTAAGTATTTTATTTATTTATTTATTTATTTATTTATTTATAGAACTTATATGCCGCCCACTACCCAAAGGTCTCTTATTGATGAGGCCTGTATGATTTATAGTAATTAAGTACCATTCATCAGATTAAGATTTTGCTACCATGATATATCATGCTATGTTTTCTTGCAAACGTATAATGTGCTCTGTTTTCCCCCCTTCTGTAGCTTCTCCTCTCTTGCTTTTTGCTAACCGAAGAGATGTCAGACTGGTGGATGCTGGAGGAGTGAAGATGGAGTCAACGATTGTTGTCAGCGGCTTGGAGGATGCTGCCGCAGTTGACTTCTTCTACTCTCAGGGTGTCATTTACTGGACAGACGTGAGCGAAGAAGCCATCAAGCAGACGTATTTTAACCAAACTGGGAATCTGGTGCAGAATGTTATTGTTTCGGGTCTCGTTTCCCCAGATGGCCTGGCTTGTGACTGGATTGGGAAAAAACTGTATTGGACAGACTCTGAAACAAATCGGATAGAAGTGGCTAATCTCAATGGAACATCTAGGAAAGTTCTCTTTTGGCAAGACCTTGACCAGCCAAGAGCAATAGCCCTGGATCCAGCTCACGGGTAAACTATCCTTTCGTTAAAGGAGTTTGTTTTTTTGCATTGGTTTTCAGGATCATGGCTGTTTTGTTAGGAATTCTTGCCCCTGTGCAAAATATAATCTCTTATTTCAGAGTCTATTTTCTCAAGGTATTTTACTCTGAACATATGCTTAGATTCAAATGAAACTTCGGAGGGAATGGCAAACTCTATAAGAGCGCTGTAACTAAAGTGCCAAAGAAAACATTAAATCTACCTCGTTTTTCCAGCTCAGGCCTCTCCGAAAGCTAACTTTACGATTTTTTAATCTCCAATTAACATGGCCAGTTAAAACTGATTAAAGAAGTGTTTTGTTTGAATGAATGGTAGGTTCAGTTCTTTAAATCTTAATCCTGAAAAGTTTTGAGATTTTATGTAGGGAAAAGAAAATTAAGTAGCTTATGATGTAGATTGGTCTTTAATTGTTGGCTGCTAAAAACGTCCATGGTTGTGCTGGCAAGAGAACTGCCCAACCTAAAGACCTTCTGCTTTCGAGAGAAAAAAATCAGGCCACCTGCAAACTAGAGGTTTAGTGAGAGGGAGGTTTGGCTGATCTGGCAGAGGTTTATGACAAATGTGTGCTTGATTGTTATAGATGATTACATTACTCCATTTAAATGCATTGTTGTGTCTGTTACAATAAAAATATTAAGAAGAGACAATTCAGATGTACTGTAGTATAATGAACAAACAGGTGTGGACAGAGAGCAGAACTGTTAAAATTATTGGGTTGAATTGTGTTCCATATTTATAGATTTTACCCCTTTACACTTACTAAAAATGGTTCATTAAACGTTCGAATGACTTTTATGCAGATAATCTTGTAACCCTGTGTACATTTGCTAAGAAATAACTTTCACTGTGTTTGATGGGGTTTACTGCCAGAAAAGTGATGGTAGGATTGCCAACCATGTTATTCCTATAAAATAGTATGTAATCAACCAAAAAATGCAGAATTATTTCTGAAGCATTGAGGTTAGGATCTGAAATGTGGTCCAGGCAGCCATCTGTGCATGCCCTGTTGTCTCCCTTTTGCCCATATGTTTCTAGAACCTGGTTCCGAAATTTAGTAGACTTTCCATAAAAGTGTTTGATAAAGCACAGAAAGAGATGCTTTGGAAGTTTTCCTGTACAAAAAGTCATGTAAGAGTGGAAAGGAAGTAGCATATATGAGGCTGCTTAGAAGCCTCGTGGCACAATGGTTAAATGGCTGTGCTACAGCCAAACTCTGCTCATGACCAGACATGTAAAATTTCCAGAAATTTTGAAGGTTGGAAAGAAACACGTTTTTTTCCAGGGAGAAATGGAAATTTTAAGAAAAAATGAAAAAACCGCTGCATTATTCATTCATATTGCTACCCTTCATGTGTCATCCTTGCAGTCCATGAAATCCAGCAGTAAATGCATGTTTCAGATACATACCGTATTTTTCACTCCATAAGATGCACCAGGCCATAAGATGCACCTAGTTTTTAGAGGTATGTATATGTGGGGAAAAAATGCCCATGCTTACATACTAGGGCCCTGGTACATCTCCAGCCCCAGTTTACTTTCCAGTCATGCTGCCTTTGCAGAGGCCTTCGGACCCAGTGGAGGTCCTGGCACCAGTGGAGGCTTTCCAACCTGGCTGTTAAAAAAAAAATCCCTTGCACAATTGATATTTTTTATTGAATAGAAGAGGGAGAGTAAACGGTCCTATTGGAGACCACAGAGACAAGAAACGGGCTAGAGAGTAACTACGCACTATGATGACCATAATGCTGTTCTTCAACATGGTCTGAATGTAAATCCAGGGGGCAGAGCTCTTCCATTCTGCCCATCTTGAAGAGCAGCTCTATGGTCGTCATGGTGGGAAGTTGCTCTCTAGCCCATTTCTCATATCTGTGGTCTCTGGTAGATCAGTTTACTTTCCCTGTTCTATTCAATGAAAATAAATCAATTGTGCAAGGGAATTTTTGTGTGTGTGCAGTTTGATGTTGTTATAATTGTATCAGAATAATGATAAAACACATCTGAATACCTCTACAGTACAGTATTCTGATTGACCAGACTTACTGTATGTGGTTGTACTGCCACCTAGGAGCAGCTGATTCCCAAACACAACTTTCCCCCTTTTTATGCAATCTCACAACACTTTTATCTTCAAGCCCAGTTTCCATGGGACCTTCAAAATGTCACTTTGTTTGAAATAATTTGCCTGACTTACCTTTAAAACGTTCTGTCCTTTGTACTGGCCCCTAAGGCCTGGCCTAAGTTTTAGCATTTTCACAGTTACTGTTTCAATTTTTCCATGCCAGTGATATGGGACATAATGGCCGGAGTCAAGAACTGTTTTCGTGATGTGTAGGGATGTGTCTGGCATGCTGTTGCAGAACCTTTGTGCATAGATTGTGATTGAGAAGCTTCCCATGTAATTAACATGGATTCAGTAACACTGTACATACAAAATTATGTTATGTGAATCTGTAGGGGTATAATTGTGTTGCGTAAGAATGTTTGTGGGAGAATGTTATCATTCAGTTGGATTTCTCTCACTTAGTGGATACATCCAATTTTGACACTGTGCACTCCATATAGATTTTTTTTCTCTTTATTGAAATGGCTTTATTGCTTTTAGTTGAAGCCATTTTTGGCAAGATGTGCAGCAGGTATCTTTGGTATCTGCTGGACTGATAACCAGTATTTGTTGCAGCCCTAGATAAAATATAAAATACAGCCCTTCTGGTCTTCATCCCACCCCTTTGGATGTTACATATTGGTTTCCCTTGAATCCATGGTTTCAGGCATCCCTGGTCAATTGTGGAACCAATCTCCCATGGATAGGGGGATCCTGTTGCATTTGATAAGGTGGTTTCATTTGCTCCGTGCAGTGTTTTCTGAAACTGGCTTTGGCATTCATAGTGGGATGTCTTCTAAAAACCTGGTTTGTCCTCTTGTCTTTTCTGTTTCGGCCCCTAATGGTGAAGGTTGCTCACACAGGTTGTGAAATCTATCAGATGCTGCTGGACAAGGTACTATCCTTGACTTGGTGTTTTGTGAACTTATGCAAAACATTTCTTTCATTCTCCTCCCCACCTCTTGTCATATAGATAGGTAGGTAGGTAGGTAGGTAGGAAGGAAGGAAGGAAGGAAGGAAGGAAGGAAGGAAGGAAGGAAGGAAGGAAGGAATTTTAATTGACCCAATCATCATATGCACCAAAAAGGTATTTGTTTTGTAGAGTAGCTGTAAGGCATCTTTTAAAAATAATTAAGTTATCCAGTATAAACATTAGCTGTTGTGCCCTTTGTATTTCAGTGGGAAATATTTCATTTTCATTTTCAAATGATTGAATTGCCATCTTGACTAGAACCACCATTATTATCCTTTTTAAAAAGACCAGCAAAGTAGATGGAATATAACACTGAAGTCTTAACTCAGTTAAATTACAGCATCCCACCTCCCCACCCCGGGATGTTGTCATTTCTAGAAAAGAAAATACTTTTGTGTAAGCAAAATTTTGCAGTGTTTTTTGGGGGTGGTGGTGAGGGGAATCTTTCCTTAGAGCACTATTTCCAAGTATAAACCCAGGACTTGTGGAATTCCTCTAAACAACTCTGCTGGCAAAGCTTGACTTGTAATTCGCAGTTGGATCAAGTGCTGTGCAACATTCTACCACCCACTTGTAAAAAGAGAAGATCCTTTACAGTTTTTCCACCTTATGTTTTCAATATTTGCAGTACCATCTACTTTCAAACTTCTGGTTTTAATCTAACATTGGCCTGACATTTAGGGCAAGGAATATAAGATTTGTTCTGCCAATGCATTGTCCTTTTGCCTAGCCAGCTCCCAGGCAGGTGGTCTTTTTTGCCTAGATTCTTGGCAAACAGCTGTCACACTGCCTTTGGTTTCCATTTACAGTGGACCCTCATATAACAAATGGTTTGTATAACATTAAATCTGTATAACATAAAAATTCTGGAGATACGGAAATTTGCTTAACAGAATCGCTTATGGGGGTTGTGATTAGGGATTACTCCGTTTTCAATGCATTCCTATGGGAAATTTGTATAAAGGAAAATTTGCTTAACAGAATTTCATTTGGAACTAATTTATTCTTTTATACAAGGTACCACTGTATTTCACAGCTTGTAGGCCCTCAACATTGCTTAATCATAAATACATACCACAATGTGTTTTTTTTTTAAAAAAAATACAAATGCCTGGGTTCAAGACTGTGTGTCATCTGGAGCTAGGATGTAAGTCTTTACAAATAACCAGTTAATTGAAAATTAATTTCTTGCAAAAACTCTTCTTTTTCATAACTCATTTTAGGAGAAAGAAATAGAGTACATGTTAATTTACTGATTTTGGTTAGAAATTACTGATTTGGGAAGTGCCTTCAAATAGTCCTTGCTGGCGACAAGCTAAGAGATTTGGAAGATGGATTCATTGGAACACCTTATTAGCCTTTTACATTATGATGAATTCCCAGGGATTTAGCTATACTTGGGTCATAAATTATACAGTTCAAACATGAACTGTAAATGACAGTAGCCTTCTTCATCATATAAGTGTTGCTTCAGGTTGACAGGTTCTGGCTATAGATATTTAGCATGGTCAGAGAAGGTTGGATTGGAAAAGTTACATAAGTAACTAAATTGCAGTCAGTAACAACTACACTGGATGTTAATGTAAATTGTCTTGCACTGGAAAACTGATGGATAGTATCCCTTTGTCCCAGTTGATTCATTGCAAGTGATTTTTCCAACTGAATCCAAAGTTTGAAAGACTTTCTTGCTGTTTTCCTTGTTTTTCTTTTTAATATTTCTATTGCTGACATAAGATTTGTCTCCATTTAATCTTTTGCATAGAGACTGGCCAATACTTCTCATATAAAATGCAGTAGATGTATATACCCAATAATTTCTGAGAAACATGATTAGGTTCTAACAAGGGTGCCAGAATAAACATGGGTTCAGAGTTGACATCTGGTTCTGCCACAGGATCTGGTTCTGGAGGCTGTGTCTCTCTGTTGAGAGAATTGTTGTTGGCTTGTGAGTTACCATTCTTAAGCTGAGCAGCTATCTGCGACCAAGGATAGATCCACCCTCTAGGCCTGCAGGATGGTAGTGTCATTGTCCAGGTTGGGCTGTAGGTCACCAATGGCACTTTTGAATAGCATTTTGCTCTCCAAACTGGCATCTCCAATCGCAAGTGAGGGATCCGATTTAGCATGAAGAGCTTCTGGCTGTGTCCTTTCTAGATGTGGATAGGATCTAATGAGATAGTTCCACTTATGCAAACAAGATTGTCAGTAACTTTAGGAGGAGATGAATCCCCTTTAAGGCAAAGGTTCCCCCCGCACGTGTGTGCTAGTTGTGTGCTAGTCATGCTCATCTCCGTATTCAGTCCAAAGAGCCAGTGTTGTGCACGTCCATGGCCATGTGGCCAGCATGGCTGCAAGGAAACGCTCTTTTACCTTCCCACTTTTTACACTGGTACCTATTTATCTACTTGCATTTACATGCTTTCAAACTGCTTGGTTGGCAGGAGCTGGGGTTAACAGTGGGAGCTCACTCGGCTGCGTGAGTCACACATCTGTGATTCGAACTGCTGAGCTGCCGACTTTGTAGCTGACAATTTTCAGTACTTTAGCCCATTGAGCTGCCACCACCCCATCCCTTTTAGAGGTGTAAAATTTCTGGAAATTTTGAAGCTTGGAAAAAAACCAATTTTTCTGGGGGGATTTTGTGTGTGTGTGGGGGGGAGGAAATGGAAATTTTCAGAAAAATTGAAAAAAGTGCAACTTTTTTTTCAGCTTGAAAGTCATTATGTTACTTTAGGAACATAAAATATGACTGTGGATAATTTGACTTGGCAAATTTGTTGCTCTGTATTTTCTTCCAATGCTTTGAGTCCTAGTGAGAAGAGGACAGAGCAGAAGCAAACATGCCCACCCACATGCCAAAACAAAAGTGAAAACTTTTCTTGTGACAATAGTAGCACCTCCTAAACAAGAAATGGATCTTGTTCTTGCATTGGAGAGTTCAGTTTGTAACCTACCGTAGGACTTGCTTGTCCTCAGTGCGCAGAAATTAGAATAATCTGATACGATGAATATTTTTTAGAAATGATTTGGAAAATATTTGAACACCCTGACTTAAAATATTTTATCCATCATGTTAAAATAAAACATTCCATGATCATTTTTTTCTTTTTTCAATGTTTCCAATTTTTCAAGGGGGAAAACCCCCCAAAAAGGCTTCAGGAAAGAAAACAGAAAAAAACATTTTTTCCTGAATTTTTCCATTTTTTCCACGCCTTCATATCTCTAGTCCCCTTCCCCCTACAGTTCCTTGTGCACCCCAAAAATCCCTGTTCTGGAGACTTGGAGGACCCTTCCCCCGAAGCTCCTAAGGGGAAGTGGGCAACTACATTTTGAAGCTACCATGAGCCTGGGTTGGATTTACCACAGGGGCTGTAAGAGACATGGCTTGCATAATTATTGGTGGAATGGTGTTTAGTTGATTATGTTTACCTTAGATTGGGGGGGGGGAGGCAATCTGGAACTAGGAAATCTAGGCCTACCAGCATCCTGTGGAAGTGAACAACCCACTCACTCATTCTAAAGGAATGCTGGAAAATATTCATCCTTAAGAAAAACACTATTACTGTGCAGTATAATGGTTCTTAGCTTCCATAATTACCAAAAGAGGAGTTCCCCCCCCCCCCAGAATTCCCCAGATTCCTGACCCACAGTTCCAGTTCTTTAGCTTGTTCTACCTCTTCCCCATTTTTCCCGTTTATATATGAGCTAATGAGTTGTGATGCACCAGGCTGTTTCATGAAGATACATTAATGAAGTGAGCAATGTTTTTGGAAGTTCCAATTCCTTATATGAAAGCTAATTATTAACATGAAGGACTTTCTGATTTCTTCATGTCAGTGTAGGTTTACCTTTAGTAACCCTTGCTTTGAGTTTTCAAACCATGGCTATACCCCTTTTCTGTCATATAGATTTTCTTTCATCATTTAAATAGGAGGCATCCGCTTAGGTTTAAGTGCTTAGATGAAAAGTAATTCATGGTTCAGTTCTGCAGTTTTTGAGTACTGTACTTATGAAAAAAAAACTTTTATTTTAAACATATTTATACAATTTTTAAATTCTCTTTTCTACGATGTCCATTTTTATAATGATAGCTAATTGCATGGTCAGTTGTGTAAGACCTCTCTTGTTGCACTTGTCTGCCTCTTGTGTTGGAGGTAGAAAGCTTTCTCTGCTATGGCTTGATGGATTTCAAGCTTTTTGCCTGAAATTTTTGAAAAGACGGACACGGCTACCTTCTCTGAAAGCTTCTAAATAAAATCTGTACTGTGTCTTTCCTTTCCTTCAGCCTCTCCTACCTTTCTATGGCAAAATTTGTGAGTTAGGAATGTTACTGCTTTTCAGAATACTGTATAGCTTTTCAGAATATTTTGCCTCATTTTTTTCATAAACCTGTCATCTTATCAGCCTTACAGAATATTGGGGTGTTCATTTGAGTTAATGTGAAATTGTTTCAGAGGGTTGTTTTGCCTTATGTCCTTTTGATCAGGTTTAGTTTTGTTGCAGCGGCATTTATTTATTTATTTATTTATTTATTTATTTATTTATTTATTTATTTGTTTGTTTGTTTGTTTTAAAAAATTGTCACCATCCATCTACCCATAGGGCACTCAAGGCAGTTTACAGTATTTGCTACCATTATATCAGTTTTTCCGTAATAAACAATCATTCTTCCCCTGCCACTTTGAGTGTCTCAATGGCTGCATAAATTTTGTAAGACAGCCCTCCATAACCTGGTACACTCCAGTTGTGTTGGGCTGTGTAACTCCAATCCTCCCCTGGCTGGAGATAATGGAAGCTGTAGTAGAGTGTCTCTGGAGAGTACCATTTTAGGGAAAGAGGCATACCATCAGGACATAGAAAGTGTTTTCTTTTCTTTTTCATGTTCACTTTAGGAATGCTTGACCTTAACTTTGGACTGTTTACTTAGCATCCTTTTGTGTGACTTTTTAAACAATGCTGCCTGGGTAATATTTCCAGCTTGTTTTGTCAGTCTCTGTGTATTATGTGTAGTCTTCATGGAACCTGAACAATGCTTGGTTATTTAATAAAACACCCACCACACACACTTTCCAGTTGATTTTTGCTGTTATGTAAATGTAATTGTTTATACTGTATTCTTATTTATTTCATCTCCATATTCATAAATTGACTAGTTAAAAATATTAGTGGCTTTCTTTTGTACACAAAGTACATGATGCTTGGGGTGCAATAACTTTTGCCTAAAAGAAACAATTCACTTTCAGACTCTCTTAAAAATGCTCACCTCAATAGGTAGGAAATAAAGTTGAAGTTATCCCTCTTAAATACAAAGTACTTATGACTATTGTGACCAGCTATCTCCTTTGCAAAATATTTTTTCTTTGTTGGACATGGTTCTGGAAGATACCAATCCCTGCTCTTGATTCTGTGTTCTTTATATCTATGTGTTTTCATAGTGCTTCTGTATACTGGGTTCTGTTTGCAGAACTCTGTTTATCAGGATATTGTACCTTATGTGGTACAGTTAAAAAGTATGCTTCAACTACAGTATAGGTTTGGCTAGGAATCTCTTTTCTTCTTCTGGGTGTTGTTTCTCAGCTTCCTCATTTGCTTAATCTTCAGATGTGGTTGAGATTTTTTTTTTTACAGTTCCATATTCATCCTGTAGAGATAGGAATAATCCTGTATGCTATGACCTATTGATTTAAATGGTGTTCCCAGCTAAAGTAGACCCATTGAACTGGTGGCGTTATTGTGTTGATTCCCTATTTCACACTTCATTCAGTGGGTCTACTCTACTGGTAACTAGTGGTTTATACCAATGAAATGGCCTATTGAGGAAGTTGGAGAGACATCATGGGTGGTGCAGGATGTCTTTATGGGGAGGGAGAAAACCCATAAATAGCTTTTTTCCCCTTGTTTCATTGGTGGAAATCTCCATTGGATCAAAAATTGGATCAAAAGAGAGGCAACTGACAGATGATATTTTTTTTTCTTATGGAACAGAATTCCTATTTATTGAAATTTAAAATTCCATAAGCACGGACAATAAAAGTCATTTCTGTCATTCCCTGTTGTAGAATCTCGGCTTTAGGAGAGAAGACGTGAAATTAACTTCATTGTGTTTACTAATTAATGTATTATTAATATATGACAGAGTTTGTATACAGTATTGCACAGTTGTGATAGAAATGGAAAAAGATGCCTATTTATAGGAAATTTGCTGTTATGTAATCAGATATGAAATCTGATACATAAGCATTAATATGTGCCAATCATAATATATTCCTTGTATCTTTATTTTTGTTGCATACATGGCTTCAGTGTTATTTGCAATTTGTAGATTCTGTGCTTAGTGGCCAAACATGAATGGTAAATATGATCACATTCTTAGCACTACCTTGTCATAAAGAACAATCATCCATAGTTCTCTCTTTCAGGTGCCCAAAGGAAGGGAAGGTGGCCGGCTATAAAATAAATGGCCTTTTAAGTGATCATGTGAACCCATCTGTGGAATACCATCAGAAGCCTCACCTGGCTTTCAGATTTTAGAGCTTTCTATTACAGTTTGAGTGTTGAACTAGAAAGAAGGAGCTGTATGGGTTTAGATTGACATTGAGTCATGAGGCTCATTGCATGGACTTCAGCCTATTCTATCTCACCCACCCCCATCCTGTCTGTTTGATTAACTTTCTACACAGGGGTATTGTGCAAATAAAGTCGGAGGACAAGCTAGGTGTGTTGCCTTAAACTCAGTGAAGGGAAGGTGGGGTGTAAATCTCTGTAATATGGCTTATAAACCGCCTAAAAGGCTTCAGCACTATTGGGGCAGTGTATATCCTATTTCCTCATCTATAATACCATATTTTTCCATCTATAAAACAATGCCCCCCCACTTTTCCAACCCCAAATTAGAATCATAGAATCATACAGTTTCACAACAGCACAGTTTTCTCCTTAGCTTACTTCCATGTATAAGATGACCCTCAATTTTTGGCCTAACAATTTTAGACAAAAAATATTTTTAAACATGTGAAAATATGGTAAGTTAAACTAATAAATAAATAAATAAATAAATAAATAAAAATACAATGAGTCTAGAATTTGCAGTATTTCTCACTATCACTTCTGCCATGACATGCTTTATTTTAGTTTTATATGCTGCACTACTTTCCCCTAGTAGTACAGGTTTTCACATGGTTTGGTTTTGTACTAGTTTTATCAGTTTTATATATATATATATGTTTTTCATGTACTGTTTATACAAGTTAAAGAACTTTGGTATTGGACAAATGAAAAGTCAGTAGTAAATTAAAGTAACTATAACTTGATAATAAATTTTACCTTACTTTGCTATTAGTAAGATGTAATTGGAAATTTTATTGCACTGTTTTATTGCAGTGACATGCCTAATTATTTTATTATTCTCTGGTGAATGCAAGATTGTTGATTGAAAGACTGAATATTATAGGTAACAATTTATTCCTTTTATAAATAATGCTAATGTATGAATATAGTCCCTAAAGCAAGGGTGCTGACTCCTGTAGATGTTTTAGACTACAACCCTCACAATAGCTAGTTCCCTTTGGGGATTCTGGGAGTCATAGTCCAAAATATCTGATGTGTCAACGGTTTGCCACCCCTACACAAAAAGGTCCACCAGCTTAAGGGGGAGCCCTATGTACAGTAGTGAAAAAAGTAAGAAACATTTTTCAGCTCCAGGACGTAAGAAGGCAACATATTTTTCCTTCTAATCAATAAGGCTGTAACATTACTTAGAGGCAAAGCCCAGTGTACTATCCAAACCACCTCAGACAACAAGAAAAGAATACCTGTAATTATATTTTAAATAATTCTTATTTTCTGATAAAGTTTGATTTGTCTCTTTTTAAATTTCAGAGGTACAGTATATGCTAGTTCAATTCAAAAAGAGTTCCATTCTTTAATCATAACACTTGCATTTTTAATTTCTAGATACATGTATTGGACAGACTGGGGAGAGACACCTAGGATAGAACGTGCTGGAATGGACAGCAGTGTCCGGAAAATAATTGTGGATTCTGACATTTATTGGCCTAATGGACTCACCATAGATCTTGAGGAACAAAAGCTTTATTGGGCAGATGCAAAGCTGAGCTTCATTCACAGAGCAAATCTAGATGGCTCTTTCAGGTAAGTGTGTGTGTATATATGTTTTCTCCCTTCCATCCCTGGCGCACAATAACTTTTGCACTGCTCAGTTGTCTTTTTCAGTTCAAATGTATTTGGTGCTAATGCCCTATTTGGAAGCCATAGCGGTGAGGACCACTTGATCCCCTTCATTCAGGAAAGCCTTTGGTTTTGGGGTCCACGGCTAAAGGGGGTTAGGGTTAGGGTGAGGTCTAAGCTATTTATTTTATTACTGCCTATTTAATTGTGATTTTAAGTCACTTTGGGATGTGTTTTATTTGAGATAAGCTGTTTTTAAATGCCTTTTTTGGAAATAGCAGGGATCCTAATTAATTCATTAATCAGATCTTCCTGAATCTTTATAATTAACCCATTTGTTTATCGAGTATTTTAGTGTGAGCCTCTCTTGACAGAGTATTTTACTGTGTTTTCCCTTCTTATCTCCCTGCATCCTTATTGTTCACAATTTAGGGAGACCTGATCTCATTACACATAACCTCAACTCAGCATGTAGCAGAAATTGCCTAAAAAGATGTTTAAACTTAACAGAAATTTGCCACTAAAAGTTACTTTTTTGTGCAACTGCAACAGAATCTCGGCCAGAATATCAATTCAAATCTTGAGAGTGAACAGATTGACCAAATGTGTAATATGACAGTACAGTAAACCCCCACCGGTTGCAGGGTTAGGGACCCGACCCAACCCGCAATAATTGAAAATCCGCAATATGCAGATGCTGGGTCAGGTCGGGACTGGGCAGGCTCTCTGGGGGCTCTTGTACTTGCCCCAGGCCTGGTGCTGCCCCATACGTGCCTGCAAGGGGCTTTCCAGTCCCCCAGAGACCCCCAAAGTGCTTTCTAGTGATCTGGAGGTCACTTCTGGTTTACCGGAAGTCACTTCCGGTTTGCAGGGAAGCACTTTTGAGGCCTCTGACGGGCCTGGAAAGGCTTTTCCTCTTTACCCCAGGGAGCCTTTTTTTTCTTATACTGCGAACCCCTGATATACCGGGACCGCGGTATATGAACCGCGAAAGGGCGGGGGACAACTGCATGAACAAAATTTCGCAAGAGTAGGAAGAAAACAATGCTGCCTGCACCAGTGAAGATGCTGTGAGTAGGAGGGGTAGTTGGCAGTGGGGGGAAATCAGAGCTGTAGACACACCTAGTCACAACAACTGAATTCTGCAGCCACCAGTATCTGCCTATCCTTCCACAGGACATACATGTGGCAGCCTCTAATTATCTTGTTGATCATACAGCATGTATGACCAAACTGCAGGCTCATCTTCTACCCTTAAAATCTGTCTCTGGAAATATAAATAAAGATGTCAGAGTCCAGGGTACATGTAGTACACATCGATGGGAGCCACCCCTGCCCCTCATGTGCAACTGTTGAGCAAAGTTATTAGCTCATGTGTTGTCTAGTAAAGTCAACTTACAAATCCCACTATGCTTCTATTGTGGTCTGGATTGTTTCCTTTTAGGATAAAATATTCTTAATAAATTGCCTCAGCTAATAAGCTCTTTTCTTAGAAATGCCTGGGTTAAGCAGTTGAACATTGTGCACCGTTCCAAGTTTTGTCCACAACACCAATAATTTAATTCATTCTCATTAAGATGTTAAACTGCTTTTTATATCACACTATAGATTTTTAGAAAATGAGTACCCAGCTTGCTGCGGGGGGGAGGGCAATGTGTAGCCTGCGTACTGTAATTAAAACTGTAAACCGCCCAGAGACTACTTGAAGTGGTATGGGGTGGTATATAAGCAGAACACTTTGCTTTTGCTTTGCTTTTGAATTGTTTTGGACCAGTGGTGTAAAATATAAGTGGATTGTTTTTGGTCCCGAGTGTCCTTAACTATAACAGGGCTAAATAAATTAAATCTGAAAGAATGAGTCCTCAGTGCTAGAAATACTGCCACTCTGACTAGCTCTGCCTTAATGGCATTGTAGAGTGATTTATGTTCTTCACAGTGCCTTAAACCTGCTGTAGTAGGTTGGTTGATGAGATTTACACTGGAACCCGTTTCATTTGAGTAGTCTCAGAGTCCTGGTATTTCCCCCCTCAAATGCAATTACAGTTTGAAGAACACGCATTAATAAGCACAGTGTATGTGTGCACTACGTTGATAGGATGATCAAGTGCCACACCCTAATTCACAGCATTTTAAATTTAGAGGGGGATTTTGAAAGGTCACCAAAGTAGAATTGTGGCATTTACTAATGTGACTCCATGCCCCCATGTCGGTTTGCGGTATATGCATTTTGTTAGAAATTATAGGGTTGTCTTAAAATATAGTCATTTGCTCATTCCCCTCATCTCCTTGTTTAATGCATGAATATCAGTGAAGGTCCTCATTAATTGGAGAAAAAGGGGATTGAAAAAAGTACTGCTTGGTCCACCTGGGGGATTCCCTTTCTCCGTCCACTCAGAACTTTCTCGAACCTCCTGATCAGAAAGGTCTCCGTTGTACTTCAAACATGGGGGTTCCTTGCTCTGCCCTCCATTGCAGGTTACCAAGGAGGGAGGGAGAGAGAGAGAGAGAGAAAGAGAGAGAGTTAAATGATGCAGGGAAACCTTTGACCTATTTAAATGGTGAATCTCAGCTCCTGGAGAATTCCAGGAATGGCAATAAACATTTCTCTTGGGGAGGATTTATTTTGCAGCAAAGTTCCAGAGGGCAGGGGCTGCAAAACAAAACAAAACAAAACAAAACAAAACAAAACAAGCTTTGGGGGCTCCATATGGCCTAGAGCTCCACTTTGTCCATCTGAATATATACTACAGTCAAGTACAGTGGAACCTTGACTTACATGCTGCTTGACTTGCAGCATATTTGACTTGCAGCAAAAAGGGGCCTGTTTGACTTGAGTCGCAGGCTTTGACTTACAGCACAAGGCACTGGAATCGGGTGGCAGCCACGACCCAGTCTTCTTCCAGCAGCGGCAGCTTCGGCAAGGCCAGCTCTGTCCACCTGGAGCTGGTCCTTGGCCTCACCGAAGCTGCCGCTGCCACCGGAGGAGAAGAAGGGCTGGGAGCTCGGGGCTGGCCTTGCTGGTTAGACAGTCGGCTCAGTCTTGTAAAAAATCTGGCTGCAGAAGTCTGGTCCACAATGGAAGCATTTTAGTTGGGGAGCTGTACAGTTGTGGGACTCTAATGGTAGGCATAGGGTTGTTCAGAACTTGGAACGTCAGTGGAGGCGTATAACTTGTAGACTATAATTCCACTGACTCCTCCTCTCTTTGAGGAGACATTTCATTTACATCCCCAGAAGGAATCTCCTATCCCAGTCAAATCTGTGTTAAATTGCTCTTTTGGGGGGTCTTTTTCATTGTCTGGAACAGATTAATCCACTTTCCCATTACTTTCTATGGGAAAAGTTCGTTTGACTTAAGGCATGTTTGACTTATGTCTAGACCTCCGGAACAGATTAATGACGTAAGTCAAGGTTCCACTGTAGATGTTTCTTCAGGCACGGTTTAGGAAATGAAACAAAGAGGGGGTTCTGAAGAAATAAGGCCAGAGATGGCATGAGCACGATGGTTTGGAGAATATATTGTCACTTTGGGAGGGATCCAGTCTTGTGAAAATGGGGGAAGTTCTCAAATGCGTATTGGCTACCTGTGTGGAACTGTCCATTCTGAAAATATATCACCCTGAACTCTTCAGTGATGTTCAGGTTGTCTGTTGTAGCATGTACTTGGGTATAAGTCGGCCTGAGTATAAGCCAAGGCCCCTAATGTAAACCCCCCCCCAAACTGAAAAACTTATTGACTCAAGTATAAGTCGAGGGCGTTTTTTCATTACACTTGAGTATATACGGTATACTGGCCAAGCTCTAAAGGGGCCGGGGGTAGTAATTGCCAATGTGTGCTGTGATTGTGGAGGCAATTAGGGAGTTAATACCATACAGTAAACTCCCTGATTGCCTCCAGGCTCCCAGCACACTTTGCCAGTTACTACCTCCAGCCCCTTTAGAGCTTCATAACTAAGTCCCCTTACCCCCAAATCTTTCCAGATTTCAGGAGGTTCCCTAAAATTGCTTCGGGAAGGTGCCCATGCTACTTTGGAGTCCCAAGGGAAGTAAATTTTGACGGCATATTTTTAAAAATAATTTTGAGTGCATATTTTTTAAAAAAAATATGCACTCAAAAATTACTTACCTTTGGGGCACTAACGTAGCAGGGGTACCTTAAGAAAGTGATTTTAGGGAACCCCCTGAAATTTGAAAGCATTGGGGGGATAAGGGGGCTGAGTGATGAAGCTCCAAAGGGGGTGCCCCTAAACCTTCTTTTTGGAATCATAGGGGAAGCTGCAGCCGCCTTATCTCCTGCCTGATCAGCTCTGGAGTGGGTTTTTTCCTAGGGACTTGCCCTCCACTGTCATCCCCAAGCCCTCCGAGCACCTGGGGAACTTATTGACTCGAATATACGTCGAGGGCTTTTTCCCAGCCAATAATAAAGGCTGAAAAACTAGACTTATACTCAAGTATATACAGTATATTGTTCTCTGAAGTGATTCAGTGGACAGCGGCTGTAGGGTGTGGGAACAGTGTTGGCTTTATGGTTGCCCTAAAGGCTTTGCATATGAAGTCACCTTTGAAAACCCTTTCTTCCTCATTCTTGCAGGGAAAAAGTTGTGGAGGGTAGCCTCACTCACCCGTTTGCCCTGACACTTGCTGGCGATACCTTATACTGGACAGACTGGCAGACTCGCTCTATTCATGCCTGCAACAAAAGGACAGGAGAGAAAAGGCGGGAAATACTGAGTTCACTGTACTCACCAATGGACATCCAGGTTTTGAGTCCTGAAAGACAACCATATTGTATGTTTCCTACTTTTGTCATTGCTTCTTTTTACTTACAGATGGAAGTGGTGCATTTTTCTAGTGATCATTGTCTTGGCTGCTGTGAGGTCAGAGAGGCCAGAGAAGTCAGAACTTCACATTTGAATACTAAAGTGGAAATGGGAGAATCCATATTCTTATAGTTCCTAATTTACTTTTAAAAATATGGTCGCTAATTATTATTTTGATACTATAGATCTCTGCACAGAATATTAGAGCAGAACATTTTGATAATTTCCATGTTTTAAGATTGGTTGTCACTAACTGCTGGTGCACCTGATTCCTGGTGCACATCAACATTTTGTGCTAGGAAACAAAGTAAAAGACATTTCTTTTGAACGAAGGGATCTCCTTTTGCCCGCTTGTGGGAACAAAATTCCACCTAGAGCTTATCGCTTCAACTTCAGAGTAGCACCTTCGTGGTTTTGAAAAGCCATTTTCAGTGAGCGTCTTTAAGGAGTTACTTTGTTTACCCTGCCTAATTATATATATGATGCTTTAGTACCAAATGACCATTGAGATTCTTTGCAGCAGGAAAAAAAGTGTTATAGAGGAGAATTCTTCCTTTTATTTCATGTGGGTGGAGCTTGCATTTTGTTTGAAAACCAAAGCCTAGAACAGATAGTACACCTTAATAGTCCCCTCCCTCTCCATATGACCTTTGCATTGTTCTAGAAACTAGAGGTTGTGGATTTTAAATGTTGGGAAGGTGCATAATTGTGCCTCCGGATAGACACTAGCACTGTGCAAATCTTAATGTTTTGATCTCTGTATGGTCTGTTCCCTGGACTTTAAAAAGTTACTTTAGGTTGACTGTAAACAGTCATGGGGTAAACAAAGGAATTCAGTATCTGCTGCCGCTGAGAAACAGGTGCCGTGCTTCATTAGAAGGCACTGGGTATGTGCGCTGCTAGTTTGTCCTTGCGTTCCAGATGGGATTGTGTGGTGCTCTCTGGATTCCTGACATTTCTCTCAGCTGAGGGAATGTCCCACCCTTGGGTCGTAGTATTTCTGGACAGCAGCAAGGAAAACCTGGCACAGAGGGAAATACTATCTGTTAGAAATAGTTCAGATAACACTGTCTCTTTGCTGGGATTGGATTTGGATTCCATATCTCCCTAAGCTGTTCTTGAATATTCGTTTTTCGTTTTTTTGTCTGTCGTTATACTGATTTAGGGGGGGTAGCGGGCTCCTGGAGGCACCTCTGTGGGGTGGGTGCCTCCGGCGGCCCGCTATAAAGGGAAAGCGGGCTCCTGGAGCCACCTGTGGGTGCCTCCTATCCTCACCAGCTAGGAAGGGAAAGCAGGCTCCTGGAGACCCCTCATGGCATGGGGGTCTCCTCTCCTCACCTGCTGCTGCAAAAGGGCATGCATAGCCATATGGATATGCATACCAGTTGCAGACTAGTGAGACCAGTGCACTGGTGCATGACCGTCCGTCCAGGAGAACCCTGAGTCAAGACTGGGTCACTCGCACCCGCTGTGTCTCACAAAGAAGGGAATCGTACTTGCGTGTAGTGCAATGCAAGTAGATCTGGCTTAGGGGACAGCAGCTTGGCGCAAGGGCTAGGGTTAGGCTAGTTACTGGTGAGGTTAGAGTGGGGTAGTGGGGTGCACCTCTGGGTGCCTCTCTGACCCACTAAGAGGACAGTGTACTGTGGCGTATGGGTAAGGAATCAAGGATTAGGGTTAGGGGGCTAGGGCAGGGTTTAGTGGGCTTTTTGGCACATCCCAGAAGTCTCAGTGGCCAAGTGGCCATGATGGCTCCAAAAATTTGCATGGTCACTCCCACATGGCCACTTGGCCAGCCCATCATTGCGCAGGTGTAAATAAAATAAAATAAAATAAAATCAATGGAGAGAGGACAGGGGAGGAGACATTTTGTTGCAAGAAAAACCCACTGCTACTGTAAAAATTCTGGCAGTTTTATAATAGCAATTAGCATTTTCGCATGTTTCTGTGGTGCTTGTTGTGTGTTTTTGGACCACGATTTCAAAAAAATATTGCGGTCACTGCCCCATTTTGGATCCCCCGCCTGCACCGCATGGCATGGCGACTCGAGTCCGGCTGCCCAGGACAGGAGAGGGGGGGAGGCCGGGGACCCCCCCTTCAGAAACCACCCCTCCGGTAGGTGCCCTGAGCCCTCACTCAGGCAGGCATATTTTCGCCGGCTTTTTGGCCCGGGATGGGGGGGGGAGTTTTAAAACTTTTTTTCTGTGCTTCTTCTGCTTTAATTGTGGCGGCCGGCGGCCGGCAGCGACTTTGGCGGGATGACGAGGATGCATTGCCCGGCCCGCCCCCAGCGCAGCCCAGGGCCAGGAGGGACAGGAGGAGGGGGGAGGCCGCGGGGACCCCCCTCCAGAAACCGCCCCTCCGGTAGGTGCCCTGAGGCACGGCAGGCATATTTCCGCCTGCTTTTTGGCCGGGAATCAGGTTTTTTTTTCTTTTAAAAAAACTTTTTTTCTGTGCCGCTTGGCATCGCAGGATCGCCGTGATGCCAGGAACGACCACGACAAATCAGACCCATTTATTCGTTCGTCGGTTCGAGTTCGAGTTCTGGCGGAGTAATTCCCGTTACCGTTTCCGTTGCGTAACGGAAACGGAAACAGGAATTCCACTAAGTCGTGCCCATCTCTAGTGCCTACAGAAAGGGCTCCGAGTGCCACCTTTAGCACCCATGCCATAGGTTCGCCAACACTGGTCTATACTATGTATTGCTTACAGATATATGTAACAGTTATGTCATTAGTTGATATTTTTTCCAGCAGAATGCAGGGAAAACTTTCTGCTTAGACCTGTATGGGGAAGGGGGGGAATAACATGTTTTATTTCACTTTGGGGGGATTATACAGTTGTTGTAAATGTCACATGCTTTTCTCTCTTCTCCCCACCTCTGCTTTCTGAAGTTCACACGCCCTGTGAGGATAATAATGGTGGCTGCTCTCATTTGTGCCTGTTGGCTCCAAGAGACCCTTTTTACAGTTGCAGCTGCCCCACCGGAGTCCAGCTTCAAGATGATGGCAAAACTTGCAAAGCAGGTAAGATGTCCCTTTATCTAAGAGATTCTTGCTTGAGGGAATTCAGGAATCCTGGAAGATGAAATACAGTGGAACCTTATGTCATTAATCTGTTCCGGAGGTCTAGACATAAGTCAAACATGCGTTAAGTCAAATGAATTTTTCCCATAGAACACAAATTTGACTGGGATAGGAGATTCCTTTTGGGGATGTAAATGAAATGTCTCTTCAAAGAGAGGAGGAGGCAGTGGAATGATAGTCCACAAGTTATACGCCTCCACTTTTTAATGTTCATAGCAACAATGTCTAACAAGTTTTACTGATTTTTAACCTGACGTTCCAAGTTCTGAACAACCCTATGCTTACCATTAGAGTCCCACAACTTTACAGCTCCCCAACTAAAATGCTTCCATTGTGGACCAGACGTCTGCAGCCAGATTTTTTTACAAGACTGAGCCGACTGTCTAACCAGCGAGGCCAGCCCCGAGCTCCCGGCCCTTCTTCTCCTCTGGTGGCAATGGCGGCTTCAGCGAGGCCGAGAACCAGCTCCAGGTGCTTGGAGCTGGCCTTGCTGAAGCCGCCACTGCCGGAGGAGAGGAAGAAGGCAGGAGCAGTTTGGAGGTGGTAGCCCCGATGCTGGGTTGCGGCTGCCACCCAATTCCGGGGCCTTGCGACGGGGCTCCGAGCTGTAAGTCAGAGTCCGCGGCGCAAGTCAGACAGGCCCCTTCTTGCTGCAAGTCAAATATGCTGTAAGTCAAGCAGCATGTAAGTCAAGGTTCCACTGTAAAGGAATTGCAGTTTGAAGTTTGAAGAGGATTCTGGACAAGTTTTGTTCCTCATTCTTTCCCTGCTCAGCTGCTATGCCCTTACCTCAGCCCCAGAATATGGAGCCTTTTTGTGTATGTGAATTCTGTCAGTTTCAATTAAATTGCCTTGACAAGAGCTCAAGACTCCAAGCCTCCAGAGAAAATGCCTAAGCGCTAGTAAGTTTGAGGATAGCACAGGCTACAAAGCAAAGTTGCTACGAGGTATATACTAACTTCATGCAAGTGAACACTTGGTGTCTTTAAGAAGGGTGGATTCTTTTATTGCAGTTGCTTCAAATATATGCAGGATCTAGAAACTGAGTGCAAATATCTATATTGGAACGTTGATTTTGGAGTCTGACTGTGCCTCATTTAAGAATCTAGTTTTGGTAAAAACTGCTTCTTTTTCTTTGCTGACTTCTTTCTTACTTGAAATCTCAGCAGGGAAGCATGTGGAAGTTTGTGCTGAATTTGTTCCTAAGCATACATAGGTAAACCAGCTCACTCAGAGATCAGGAATGAACACTTTATTTTTTACGAAGGAAAGATGGTTTGGTTATTTGAAGAAAAAATCGTGTTTTATATGCTTGAGAATGGTGTTTGCCAGGAAAATTTGTTGGAACTTGGATTTCAAGTGAGAATGTCTGGTATTTTGCATATGATGAGGTCCTAGGATTCAGATATCCAACTAGTGAAGTATTCTGGATTGAAAGAATTTACCTTGAATCCCTGTGTATTGATGGTAATAGGGGGGCTCAGAAATACATGGTGGAAAATCGCTCACTGATTCAGATTGTATTGCCATATGTAAAGATAAAACAAAAAACATAAAATCCAGGAGCCTTGCAAATTTCTCTCTCTCTCCCTCTCTCTCTCTCCCTCTCCCCCCCCTCTCTCTCTCTCTCTCACACACACACACACACACACACACACACAGAGAGAGAGAGAGAGAGAGAGAGAGAGAGAGAGAGAGAGAGAGAGGAGATTAATAGTGACCTGTTTCTGTATTACAGTTATAAAGAAGAATTTTAGCCATTTTGCAGTGGAATGTAGCATAATACAAAATTACTTGAGTAGATATATGCGATAGATGAACAAGGTCACTGGAAATTGCGGCTGAAAAACTCAGTGACTTAGGTATCTGGACCAAAGCAACAGAGAGAAATGTAGGGTCTTGCAACCAGGCAGAAAAAAAAATAATTGCATAGATATAGGATAGAAGACACCTGGCTGGAGAATAGTACCTATGAAAGGGGATCTGGGAATCTGGGTGGACCACATATTGAACATCAACCAGCAGTGTGATGCGGCGGCCAAGAAAGCCAATGCAGCTCTTGGTTGCATCAACAAAAGCATAGTTTCTGTATCAAGGGGAGTGATAGTACCACTCTATTCTGCTCTGGTCAGACCCCACCTGGAGTACTCTGTCCAGTTCTGCTCAATTTAAAAAAGATGTTGACGACCTCAAACGGGTTCAGAGGAGGGTGACCAGAATGGTTAAAGGGCTGGAAGAAATGTTTTATGAGGAAAGGCTTAGGGAGCTGGGAATGTTTCGTTTTACAAAAAGAAAGTTGAGAGACGATATGATAGTCATGTTTAAATATTTGAAATGATGTCATATCGAAGGCGGGACAGGTTTGTTTTCCATGGCCAGCTGGTCTTTCCCCAAATCTCTAGATGTAGCACTAATTAATTCCATCCATGAAGAGGAACAAGGACCTACATAGGGGCTGTCTCCTCGCTAGCTTCCACAGCCCCATTTTCACTGGTATAGTCAGAAGGGAAAGCACCTTCATATGTGGGTTTTGGGTATAGGGCTTTTGGGGTGGTGGTAGTGGCGTAGTTTTGTGTGGTCACAGGGAATACTCCAAACCAAATTTGTATCCGCCCCAAACCAAGACCAATTACACTTACGTCTGCTGCAGTCCTGTTACTGACATGCTTTCTGAGGTACTGAATGAATGTTTCTGTGCCTTCCTGGAAAGAAAAGAAAAAACCCGGGGTGGGGTGGGGGAGGAATCTGTCTTTCAGAGCTTTAGAAAACCCTTACTGAAAGCTCAGAACAAGCTTTTCAAAACATTCATATTGACCTTGTGTTTCTGGCAAGGGGAAATAGCCCCAGTAAGCATTTAGTACTTTGGCTAAGGGCACAGAAATGACTGACTATTTATATGGCGTTAGCACCTTTCTATTGTTGAGCCAGACATTCTTTCAAGGGCTTTCTGTAAAAAAGGGGGAAAGTGGGATGGGAACAGGAAGTCTGGTTTTGCATAAGAATGTGGCTTTTTTGGTTCAGGTTTATGGATTATTTCTTTCCCAAGCTCTGCATCTTTTGTGGCCCTCTCTGCCTTATGCCAACATCCACGCACTTTGATTCCTTACCCTGGTCTTATTAACTAACTATTTGGTGGCCAAAGACTAGCTATAAACCATTACTCAGAGAGAGGAAGTATTTGAATTTCTATTTTTATTTTTTAATTTGATTTATATACTGCAACCATCTAGCAAAAAAGCTACTCTGGGCGGTTTACAAACATATCCAAAATATAAAAACAGATTAAACAACTTAAAATAAAAATAAAAACTAGTCAATCAAACCAAATAATCAAATCATAACAATAAAATGAACAAATAAACAAATAAGCACAAATACAAAAAATCAAAATGCTTTAAGAATTCAAAATAAGAACAAATGGGGAAAAAATAACTAATAAATTTTTTTCATAAGGCGGGGAAAATGACAGCGTCCTATTTATATTAGTTGGTTGAATCAGAATAGTCAGGGAAGGCCAACCCAACCGATAAAGCCAGGTTTTCAGCAGTTTCTTGAAGGCTTGTAGTGAGAGCGCCAGGCGAATCTCTTAGGGAACCTCGTTTCACAGATGAGGTGCAACCACCGAGAAGGCTCTTTTCCTTCTTGATGCTTTCCGGGCATCCCTCGGGGTCTGTACCTGCAGATAACCCGCCCGGCTTGACCGAGTGATTCTGGCAGTTCTTTTTGGGAGGAGCCGTTCTGTCAGATACTGAGGGCCCAAACCGTTTAGGGCCCTCAGTATTTCTGAGTGAATTTGTATGAATGCACAACCTGTATACTGTAGAATATTTGACTTCCTTTAGGAATAAATTCTTTCAAAGAAGTCAATTCCTTGACAAAAGTATTTGCACATACCTGAGAAATTTTGGGCACAGAATCAGCGTTTTTGTTTGCTTGTTTGTTTTTTTGTTTGTTTTTAGGATGCTGCTAGTTATGATACAGGAAAATAGTGGTAAAGAATTTGGTGTTTTTTATATTTAAGCGCTGGATAGATGGGGCTCAAAGTGAATAGGGAGCAGAATTTGTTAATCTTCTCCTCCAACAGTTGTTCCTAATTTTAAAATCTTCTCCATGATAGAAACGTTAGCAGAGTGTAATCTGATTCCATCTTAAGTAAACAAATAAAATGTGATCTTTTTGAGTAAATCTTGTCCTTCACTCCCTATTTTATTGTGATTTTTTAAACCATCATTTAAATGATACCCATCATATTAAATATGTCTTGTAATTTTCCAAAGATCTGATGAATTGACACTTGCATTAAGTTTGAAGTTGTTTTAGTAAACGACCCCACCCCAAATACTTTCTTTGAGATATGGAGAGGCTTAATGAATCTTGAGTAATTGGCTCATAAGATCATTATTCATTATTCAATATTCATTGAGTAATTTTGAATATTTTGAAATGAGGAAGGAAGGCTCAGCTAAAACACTTAGGCCAGAACTCTGTTTGGATCATGAACAGCTATGCAGGTGATCCTACTTTTTATACCTGTCTGCCTCTGGCAGTCCCCTGCGTGCTGAGGTTGAAGAAAGGGTCTTATGCCTAGCCACACCCACATCAGTAGGCTGGGCAATGAGGAGGAAGAGAAAACTACATACATAATTGCCCTCACACATACAGTTTTTATAAAACAAGATCTCCGCTTGGGGAGCTTATCTTAATTTCTTATTGTTTTGCAGTTTTATTGAAACCATCTCCATGTTCCAGTAGTTTTTGTCATTTAAAATTGGCTAATATTTTTAAAGCAACTGTCTGAACTGTTTGTTGAATTGTAAAGGTTGAATATGCATGAATGAGCGGGTTTTGTATGTAAGGGCTGCAAATTTTAAGGGAAGGAATTCAAGATAATTGTTTCAGAAGAAATGTGAAATAAATCACCAAGGGCAGCATAGCTTGACATTTAATTTGCCTGTTATGTAAAACAAAAAGCAAAGCAAAGTGTTCTACTTATATACCGCCCCATACCACTTCAAGTAGTCTCTGGGCGGTTTACAGTTTTTAATTACAGTATGCAGGCTTCACATTGACCCCCTGCCCCCAGCAAGCTGGGTAATCATTTTACCGACCTCCTGGTTTGAACCCCAGGCCATGAACACAGTTTTCCCCGCAGTACAGGCATTTAACCACTGCACCACGGAACTCCATACTACTGTATTATACTGACATTTATCAAGCGGTTCACTCTAGTAAAATAAAACCTCTTTCAAAAATCCAGTTATTCTTTCTTCTCAGTGACACAGTATTGTTAATTATAGTTCAACTTAAAATGTTGTTATGTTGAATTGTTATTGTTTGAAGTGATGGCAAGAATAGTATAAGGATCATGGTCATTTTTTGTGATTCTCCCCCACTTTTAATGATCTGCTACAATGCCCTTCTCTACCATATCTCATGGGGTGAAGCTTGCCAGAAAAGTTTTATCTGGCAAGTTGAAACAACTGCAGCTACTGGTATATGGTTATGTACAGCGCATCTATGCATTGCTTTTAAAAAATGGTTTGGCTTCAATAAAAATGTGTATTCAGTATTTAAGGGTTTAGTACAGAGTAACTTTGCATTCAAGGCACAGTAATCTGTTTTCAAAATTTAGTAGTTGCATGATTTGCTGGGCAATGTTAAGAATTCGCTTTCCAAAGGCATTCCTGGCAAAATGGTAGCTATAAAAACTTAGCCGTCTCAATTGCTGGCGGTTGTCGGTGAGGGAGAGGAAGGAATGAGCTAGAGACGTACCTACAATGGAGCATTGTTCAAGTCTGGTTGGTAGACAGACAAATGGGAAGGGGATTGCGTGGAATTTTTTTGAAATGGATTAGCAAAGGCAACCAGTGCAGTCTACATTTGTTTAGCTTGGGGTGAATAAATTGGAGCATTTGTTACTGTATTGTAGATGTCTTGTCACTTGTCAGACATGAAGTGGGCCAAGGGGGAGAATGCCAAACAGCTCTTGTTGAGCGGGCGACAGGGGCTGCTTTGCTGCTGTCAGCTCTGATTGGAGTTAATTTTGTAAATAGGGTGCAGCTGCCATTTTCAGAGGGGAACACGAATTTTTAATAATGGCAGTGGAGAACAATGCCCTTGGAAAGTGCTGCACCTAGCGTGGATACTTGAAATTTAAAAACTAATACTGGCAAGGGTAAAAAACATCATGCACCCACAGAGCTTTCTGTGTGGCTTCTCCTGTTTCAGGGGCTGCGGACAGAGATTTCTGTTTTGTGAGGTGGTTTTGCTCTCATTTTTAGTTACAACTCGGAATTGTTTTTTAAATAAAAAAAACATGAAGCCACGCTGCCCTTGGTGATTTATTTCACATTTTATTCTGAAACAATGATCTTGAATTCTTTCCCTTAACTTAAAATTTGCAGCCCTTATGTACAAAACCCGCTCATTCGTGCACATGCAACCTTTACAATTCAACAAACAGTTCAGGCGGTTGCTTTAAAAATATTAGCCAATTTTAAATGATGAAAGCTGTTGCAACATAGAGATGGTTTTAATAAAACTGCAAAAAATCGTCACCATCATCATCATCATTTTAGTTTTGATGCAAGGAAATGTAGAGACAGCCAGGGATTTCTGCAACTTTCTTAACTGACTGAGCGAGTCACATAGCGTTAAATATACACACTTCCCACATGTTTTTTTTTCTCTAGTCTGGCAAAAGAGGTTGATGTTGAATGTAGACACGGACTCTGGAAGTATGCATGCTTTGGATTTTTTTTTCTTGGAAAAGGAGGGTACTTTCCAGTACCAAATCAAATTGGCTGGTGATAAACCTAGATTTGAAAAGGTCCCCCCCCCATATGCTGTACTGTTGAATCGCTGGCTGTTTATCTTCTTTAAGTATCTACATGGGCCCCACTGGGGTCAGGGAATTGAATCAAATAAAATTTTATAGGCTGTTTTAAATGCAGTGAGCTCTACTATGAGGAACTTCCAGTGGGAGAATTTCAGGTGCCTTCTCGCTGTTGACTGCTTGTCCACATGTGTGAATTGGAAATAGAACTACAGCTTTTCATTTTCATTGTATAATTCTTCCCAGGGATCTTTTGTGACTTAGGGGTCTGGAGAGATGCTTTCCTTGATCAAAGCAAAAGATGAAACTTTTGACTATATTTGGTTGCAATTAGTCTTAAAGAGTATAAAGCACCAGGCCTTAAAGAATAAATATATGCATGTTTTGGTTAATCATGGCTTTAGTGAGAAGCAGTAAAGATAAGACTAATAACTTCTGATGTCAAAGTGAAAAGCCACAGAGATAAACAGATAAATAACTGATCAATGTGAAATGAAAACCATACAATAAGACTAAATTGTGCTTTCATTTCAGATTTGTGGTTTGAACTATAGTTTAAACTGTGATATGTTTCAGTTTTATATGATGAAGTTGCAAGCATTTGATAGTGGGAACACTCTCCATCGCTGTGGTTTATATTTGACGGGAAACTAGGAGAGTGCATTCTTGATTAAGAAAGCAGTAACCCCCCCCTTGTTGTAATACAAGTGGCACAGAGCATGTTTCTTGGCTCTGCACTGCTGGAGTCAGCATGAGTCCAGTGTTGTCTGAGAGAACAGAGGTCAGAGCAACAGCAATTGAGTCCAGCTGTCCTATATCAAGACCAGAAAGATCCCAGATTTGTACTTGCTGCAGAATTAAATAGGGATCGCATGCCCCTGTGGAACATACATCCCCTGTCTTCCTGTGTATTTACAACCTATGCACAGTGTGCTGTGCGTTTCAGAAGAAAGCCTGTATTTGCAGTTCTTTTTCATTTAAGCATTGGCTTTGTGCTTGAATTCCCTAAACATATACGTTTTGTTCAGATTTGTGTTTATCACGAGAGACTAGAAGTAAATCAAGAGATTGATCAGACAAGGTGGATTTGGTTGATAATGACTGATAATTAAGGATGGGACTTTGTATTTAATGAATACAAAATGAATTTAATCAAAACAGGAACTTTGTATTTTTTGAATACAGGAACTTCCCCATCAAATTATGCGAGAGAAAGCCCCATAGCGGCAGCATTAGTAGAACAACCTCTCTGTCTGCATTCCTTAGTGTGCAATCTGGTGTGTGTAGCTCATGATGGAGATGGAAGCCCTGTTTATGTGCTTCAGCTTCCTCCCTTGGAACTGTCTCTTCGCACTTCTATTTGTTATCCATGGTACAGTAATTGTGAATGATCTACACATTAATATCTTGTATTGCTATTTTGTAGGAGTACTCTTGTGAGGTAGTAAATGTTGTTTTGAAGGTGGACCAAGGGAATTTAGATGAAAATCCCTGTGAACTTCATGACAAGATAGGATTATCAAGTTTAATCTGTGCATGTCAAATAATGTTAAGTGGTTTTAAAAATTGACTTAACATCATTAATTCTAGACATTGGAAAGACCAGATTGATCCAATGCAACAACAAAACAAAGATCAGAGCAACCCGACTTAAGTGATTCCCTCAAATGTAGGCTTCCTACTTCCTGTTATTTGCCATTCAAGCATGTCCTCTTCTCAGGTGTAAACTTTAGCTGTTTAAGAGATCTAATTGAAACAGGGGACCGTGTCTGTTTGGAGCACATGAAGAAGTATGTTAAGAAATACTGAATCAGCAAGGAGCATGCACATGTATCTGAAACCATACTTAACACTACACATCTGGAAAACAGGCTTGTTTTAACCTAGTACTTTTAAAATGAGAGCACCCAACTAGTTATTTGCCAGGAATATGTAAGTGCCTTCATGAGAGGAGTACCTCAATGAGGTGAGTACTGCCCTGCGGCTTGACTTTGACCACTGCCATATCTGGCAGAATATCTACACAGGATAGGGGTGCCAGGAAGGACCTCTTGAGCCATATGCTCTATCAAATTAAAACTCTTGTTAACACAGGAGTTCAGCTTTATTACCCATCCAGGTGGTCTGCAGGGGGAGCTGAGACACCTCCACTAAGCCTCCCACTAAGTCTAGTCCTCACTGAAGACTGAGGTCCTGTCACTGGGTATGTAGAGTTTACACTCCGTGGCTGAAGTGTAATTTTCGATACACACCCGAGCCAAGTGACACCTTTTAAAGAGGGCTGCTAGCGTTGGCACTACAGGCTCTCATATCCCCTGCATCTTTCTAGCCACTGGTGGCTGTGTCTAATGTGCTCCCTCTGGTGCTTCCTCTGTCAGTGCCTCTACCGCGTTTGGGATGGGACCTGAGTGCCCAGCAAACCTCCTTGGTCTCCAGAGTGTTAGTGTTGAGCTGAGGAAAAGGACTCCTGCTCTGGACCATCATTTTTAGTAGGTTGAACCTTGGTCCATCAGTGGTCCATGAGTGAACAATCCAGGAGTGCCAAATACTGGGTCTGCTTCTTCAGCCGCCTCTGCCCACTGTTCTGCTTCCCTCGCTTTCAGCGTTGATGAGTCCCCTCCTCCTCCTCCTCTTCATTTAAGCTGAGGTTCTGCCAACATGGCCGGTGTCCCCTTGTCCAGGTATGTCCATTGACCTCTGCTGTCTTCCTACCACGTGGGTGCTCAGTTTCCCTTTATGCACCCACCTGTCACTGTGGTCTCCATCAGGTCTGCAGGGGAAGACTGGACAAGGACAGACAGCATCTCACTCACAGCAACGGTTCTCTTTCCCCCTTTTTGATAAAAGCAATGAGAGGGTTCACTCAGAAACAGAGGATTGTAAATAGAAGACTGTACCTTTGGGACATCCTTAACCAGTAAAAGTTTGTGAATGGGGCAGGACGATTCCAGAAGAAAAGCCTGCCTTAGAAGCACTTTTGGATGGCCAACACTCACTCTACCTCTCTTTTTCTTGGTCAGATTTAAGCATGTCAGTAGCTGTGACTAGTTTCCAGCCTGTCTCCACGCTAATGCCTGAGCATATTAATGTCTGTTTGCCTCTTTCCAGTTCTCCAGTTGAGCCAGTCTGGCAGTAGTGGCTCTGTTTTCTCTCATCCATTAAATTAAGCACCACCTGTCTAGTCCACTGTGAATGTAAACAGATACCCAGGCGTCCTTGCATTTAGGGCTTGTATTTAAATAAATAATGCCTCCAAACTAGATATGCTTTTTGGGGCATGTGGTAGGGTTCATGCATTCCCTGAAGCTTATAATGTAAGGAATGCAACTGTATAGCTCGTTTTATGGAGAAGCTGCGTTTTGCTTCTCCATCAGGGTGCTTGAGGCAGTTTTTGTTTCCCTTTCGGAGTCCTTCACGTCTCTCTGTCATGGCAACCGTGGTCCCTGTTGTTAGTTTGGTTGAGCCACCTGGACTTTTCTCAAAGTTATGAGATTATACATAACTTTGCAGAGCTTAGGTGGCAATGCCACAGTCAGCTGCCATGCTCTGCAGGGATATATTTCAGGCAGTGTGCACAGCAAGGGCTCCAGCTAGCCAAGGATCCCTAAAAGGCACTTGGCACCCTGCATCTGGTATGTGGGCTATAAATTACTTGTCCTGTGTGGCATTATACAGAGCGTTGCATACATTTCTTAGCCAGTAATTAGGGCTGTGGTCTCTCCCATGTCATCTTAGCTGAGAATATTAAAAAGCAAGATATGAACAGCCAAGGGCAGGGCTCTGCATACACATGTTCTGTTCCTTCTTATTCAAGTCCTTTTGACTCTCTGTTCCACCACCACCACCCCAGTCCTTACTTCCTTGAACTGGAACAATACACTTCTCCTGCCCCAAGGTGACAAAAAGCCTTAACGATCTCTGGCTAATATGTAAAGGCTGTGGTTTTCTTGCTAGGTGGAATTAATTAATTATAACAAAAAAGCAACCCTAACTACTTCTGCTGTGGCCTGGAAATCTAAATGTCAAGGATGGAAAGTTACTTTTTCAAAAATCTGAGAATTTGGAGGAAGCAAATTATTTGAACTGGTTAGGCTACTTGATCAATTTTAAAACCAACAAGCATGATATAATTAATTACCTCTTAATTATTTTAATATTCAGAGCTGAAATAGTTTTTATGTATTTGTGAGGCTGTAACCAGCAGAAAAGGCAAGAAAGAGTCTGAGCCATGGCCAGAAGGTGAAGGTTCGGAACCAGGACCCACCCTCCGGAATGAAATCAACCACTGACTTACCATCCTTTGGGTCTTTTGGGGTGAAACTCCAATGAGGAAGCAGCCTCCGATGTGTCATCTTTCCTTCTCCCTGGTGCTAGCTAATTAGGAGCTGTGCAAGGACATGTGTCATCCTGCCTCCCTGTCTGATTGGCCAGCGCCAGGGAGAAGGGAAGATGAAGCGTTGGAGGCTGCTTCCTGATTGGAGTTTTGCCCCACGCAACCCAAAGGAAGGTAAGTCAGTGGTTGATTTCATTCTCGAGGGTGGGTCCTGGTTCCGAACGCGTGTTTCATTTCGAATCCAGACCTCTTCTAAAATGAAACATCAATCTCTAACCAAAACACATTTAAGCAGCAGAGCACAACAATCCATACAAAGGATATAGGAATATTTCTTATTTTCTCATTTCATTATGATGTTGAATTGCTACTTCCAACTCTTGTTTCATAATTTTGAGTGGATGAGGAGACTCAGGACCTAATTAATCAGTAATATAGAAAAATGTTCTGCACATGCTGAGAGACATTCAAAATATTTCTGGTTAAGAATTTTCTACCACTGATTTACTCATATTTTTGGTAAACACTTACAGGCGATAGATATGTAGTGTTACTCCTATCTTTCAAAACTCACAATGACTTTAATATTTACCTTACTATACTGAATACTTAGCATAATTTGAGTTAATATAACGGAGTGTAGGCTAACATTTAACTTAACACATCTAAGTATGAATTTATGAACGTTACCTACTAATGTTAATCTGAGGTAAATTAGGTTTGAAGGTTCTTTGGCTACAGTCTTGGAATTATTATAATACTGTAAAGTCAACCATAGGTGGAATGGTGATAGGATCATGTTCATGAGTCCCAGAGGAGCATCCTACCACTGCCTTGAGGGATGCCTGCAGCGTGTCATGATTAATCTCCAAAGAAAATTTCCACCTCTGCCAGAAGCATTTCAAAGCTGCAAGCCCAAGGAGATGTTGGCAGTTTGTTTTGAGTCTGGCACACAAAATCTCTTGAAATCAAAGGATCTATTTGAATTATCTTTTTTCTTTCTTTCTTTCTTTCCTTTTTTTTTTACTTTTCTTTTTTAAATTGGAATCGTTTTCACTTTGTAGATATCTTTTTTCTGTGGCCTGACATGGAATGGCTCCAGTTGAGAAGTTCCTGCTTGAGATAAGAGACTGTATAGCTAGGTGACATTGAACTCACTGTGGCCATACTCATGTTTTACTATGGCCTGCATATATGGCAGGAGTGGGCAACTGTAGTGATGCTCACAGCCAGTTTTAACACAAAGAATCCAATGGTTTGCCAAGGACAGGGGAGCCGTTTTATTCTTTCCATCCTTCCAAAGGCTGTTAATGCATTCACACCAATTCCTGGCAGTTAGGACTGGAATGTTGCAGCTTTTGGGATGGGTGTATGCATGCTTCTTGTAATACCATCTAAATGTGAATGCGAATTATACCAATTTGGAATGCAGGTGGGAAATATCACATCTTTAATGCTGCCTTGTAACAATAGCTAACAAACTGGGGAGCAGCTAGGTTGGAATCTCTAACCTGTCATAGATTTCACTCATTTGTGAATTTAGGGTTTCTCCTAGCATTTTTAAAGGGGCACAGGGGTCTTATGAGAGGAGATGCTTTCAGTAGGAATCTAGTTTCCATACTGCTCCATTTCTCTGAAATAGTGGTCCCCCCAACCTTGATTAACCCAGATGTTCTTGGACTGCAACTGCAAGAAGCCCCAGCCAGAATAGCTGTTGGTGAAAGCTTCTGGGAGCTGCTGTCCAAGAACATCTGGGTTACCCAAAGTTTAGAATGCCTGCTCTAAAAGATCACATTATGAAACTGGAAAATGTATGCAACTTTACCTATTTGAGTAGTTCATTGATTCTGTTGGTGTAGTTTTAAGGCACATTGATGCAGGGTAGTTGTACAGTGCTTTTCTTAGAAATATTTCACTTTATTCTTTCTTTCTTTCTTTCTTTCTTTCTTTCTTTCTTTCTTT
>JAHTLZ010000016.1:76032046-76042370 GCA_023846285.1 Phrynocephalus versicolor
GGGAGAACACGGGGCGCCCCTTCCCCCACCAGAGGCACACGCACACGCCCACTCAGCCCCATTGGCAGAGAAATCAGGGAAGGGGGAAGGAGGGGGGGCAAAAAAAAATTCCGTTGTACGGATTTTTCGTTGTGCAAGTATTACGTTGTACGAGGTATGACTGTACTCTTATCAACTGTGGAATCTTGTGAACTCTGGACATAGAGGATTCTTCATGGTGCTAGTTAATATGAAAGTTTTACATCAAATGTTACAGCTCATAATTGCAGTGATTTATTTTTTGTATCCATGTATATGAGTATAAAGTAGATTTTCATTTGCTCCCACCAGCTACATGTATTGGACAGACTGGGGTGAAAATCCGAAGATTGAGTGTGCTTATTTGGATGGCTCTGAGAGGAAGGTCCTAGTCAACACCTCTTTAGGATGGCCTAACGGTTTGGCATTGGATCTTGAAGAAGGCAAGCTTTATTGGGGTGATGCAAAGATCGACAAAATTGAGGTAAATGAGAACGTGCCTTTTGCCAAAAGCTGTTTCTACAAATCTTTCTGAGCTAAAAGTGTATCACTGATGGTTGGTCTTCTCCCCTCCCTTAGAATTTCTTAATGGGTGGAAATGGTCAAACACAAAATACTTACGTAAACAGGTGTGGGGAGGAGAGTTCTGCTGTTATCATGGCAAAGGCATTCACCAGATTAGACTTCATGGGCAACCCTATGCCAGGTTCGCTGGCAGTAATCCCCACTGAATTCACTGGGATTTATTTTTTAGTAGAGATGTATAAGATTGTCTCTGTGGGAAACAAGAAAGAGAAGAAGTTAAGCTGGTAGACTGCATTTGTTTTATTGAGCTTTGGTTTCATCTGGAGTTCATTATCAGAGACATTTCTGTTTAAAATTCTCAGCAGAGAACGGTGTTGCAATATTGTTCCCTGTGAGTTGCTCATGTAGCTGTTCTTATGGTGTCTAGATGGAGGAACTTTGTGGAACGCCAAGGCTCGCTATCTTGAAGCAACGCGTGAAAAATATGTTCTGTAAAATTTTTCTCGCCATCCAGCCTTTTCTCAACCTTAAACCCTCCAAAGGCATTGGATTATGACTTCCCTCATCCCTAGCCAGCATTGGCTCAAGATGATGGGGACTGTAGTCCCAAAGATCTGGAGCGTCCCAAGGCTGGAGAGGGCTGTTATCACCAATAGAGCTTCACCCCATGACAGGGATAACTTCTTTCCCCAGAGGCTTTTCATTAAAGGCCTTCTGGGAGAGTGTAAAGGAAAAATAGATTAGGCTGTTAAGAACAGGAAAGTGAGCTGATGTTTCTATTTTGCATACTTAGGAAGAGAGATTTAGCATTTCCAAAATTCTATTCTCTCCCTCCCCTCCATCCTTCTGCTCAAAATTACCATTAATTTTGAAAATCCAGCAATGCCAGATGTTATGGCTTAAGTACAGCTTTAGTAACCCTTTATTACAATTAGTTGCTCATGTCCTATGCCACTGTTGGCGAGCCTATGGCATGGGTGCCAAAGGTGGCACTCAGAGCCCTTTCTATGGGCACCCAACATCGCCCCTTCACAGCCACCTGTAAAGGTACAGTAAAGTAAAGTTTCTCCCCACACAAGCGTACTAGTTGTATCCGACTCTAGGGGTGGTGCTCGTCTCTGTATTCAAGCCGAAAAGCCAGTGTTGTGCAAGTCCATGGCCACCTGGCTGGCATGGCTGCAAGGAAACACTGTTTTACCTTCCCACTTTTTATGGCAGTACCTATTTATCTACTTGCATTTACATGCTTTCGAACTGCCAGGTTAGCAGGAGGTGGGGTTATCAGCGGGAGCTCGCTCCGCTGCATGGCACCCGGGATTTGAACCGCTGAGCTGCCGACTTTGCAGCCAACTGTTTTCGGAGCCTTAGTCTGCTGAGCCACCCCACCCCACCTGTATTTCAGGTTAAATTACTGCATTGGCACTTTGCAAAAAAATTAGTGGGTTTTGAATCGCAGTTTGGGCACCCGGTCTCTAAAAGTTTCACCATCACCATCCTATGCAGTAGTCGGCTGCTTCCTAAATAAAAACATTCCCAGAAGAATAATTTGACCTTTTAAAGTTTAAAAAAAGGTACTTTGGCAAAGTTACATCTTGGGAACCTAACTCCTGAAGCTTCAGCTAGCAATGAGTTTTCATGGTTGTTTTGTATTTAGAGGATGAGAAAAGAAAGGGAAGCTAATGAAGCTGTGAAGATGTTTTATCTCAGACTATCGGTCTACCAGTCCTAGTAATCTCTCTCCTGCGACTGAGAAAGCCTTCCTCCTACCTCTGAACCATGTTCCTTTGCTTTAAGATCTTGACATTTTAAAATAACAGGAAGCACATCAAGCCCTGTGCAGCCTTTTCAAAGGCAGTCTGCAAACAAACAAGCAAAAAACACTGACTGTACTTCCAGATACTGTCCAAAGGATATGGTTCGACCTCTGCTATTTGTTCTTTTGACAAGAGAACAAGTAAAGAGTTTTGATTATCATGTTTTCTCTTTAAAGGAGTATTTTTTCTTGAAGTAAAAAACAAACAAATAACCCAGAGACTTTAATAGTTCTCAAGTTAAAATTCCCTTGCGTCTCTTAACATTTGAAGCATTACCATAACTACATTAATTGCACTAAATTGGCTTAAGGTGGGCAAAGAGCTGTGCAGCAAAATGGCTCCTGAACATCACAAGTGTTTGAGTTATGAGAAATCTGTTGTCTAAGATGCTCAGTGGATAATCCTTCCCTTTCTGGAGCATATTACAGTCATTACTGAATACTACATTATTCCTTTTGTATGGAAGGCTTTAAAGGGGAAGTGCTAATTTATTTGAAGTGATGAGGTATTTGCATATTTAGTTGTACCCCCTTTTCCCACCAGATAATTCCCAACATGGCTTCAGGTGGAAGTTCCCCGAAAGCAGAAAAATGCTGCCATGTGTGTCGGAACTGAGTGTGTTCCTTAGTTATATGAGTAACACTTCACATGGCAGAAAACAGCAGTTACCATTTTCTTCATAGAAATCTTCCCATCTGCAGCATTTAGCTGTAAATACAAAGGACTCAGTCACTTCACAAGCAGTTTTATATCCTGAAGAAACCATTTGGCAAGCCCTGTCAAACTTTGCGTGACAACAGCCTTTGGGGCTTTCACTGCAAATTTGGCACCCTGTGGTAACATTGTTCCCAGCTTTTGAAACTTTCTGCTAAGTTAGTTTGGCAGCATGTGCCGAGGGTGGGAGCGTAGAAGGGAGGGAGAGAAGAAATACAGGAGAATTTCACATATTATATACAGTATGTGGAAATCGTATATCTGACTCAACTCGAGTCAGTTTCCACAAAGTAAACAGCATAAATGAATTGAAAGCACATTTAGGATTTTGAAAAAGGTACTTTCCAGGAACAAACAGATTAATGCGGATTCCAGGATTCCAGCCGTGAGTGAAGCAAAGAAGCATTTGCTCCCACGTGTATACATTCCTAATTCATTCTCCTTTTTTCAACAGTTCCACAACTTGGTATTATCTGTTCAGCACTTGCTTAATAACCATGAGGCATAATTGTGTAATTAAACTATGTTGGAAATATTTGTTGATTATTAAGTGTGTTTCTAATTCCTCCGTTTTGATGAATAAAATACCCCATTGGGAACTATTAAATATGCATTTCTAGTCTCCCCCTCCACATTTGTAGTTTCAAAAGCATTGCAGCAAATTTCGCAAAGGATCTAGACTTCGTACCCAGATGTTCCCTCAACTATTGTGCTTTGCTAAAAAGTGTCTGTGAAGCATGACACTGGTCATTAGCGTCAGGCTGCAGCTAGGCCCCTCCATCTGCAAACACGGAGAAATTCACTTAGCACTGTAACTGGTTACAACTAGTTTATCTTTCTTTCTTTGTAAACATGAAAATATCACAGACATGTTTGTATATACCTTAGACCAGTAATGTAAAGATACTTACCTAATAAACATTTATTCTACTTAATTTTGATTGTGTCTAAGATGATATTTGAATTAATAATCTTAATAAAGCTAAATGAATGAGAGGCCTTCTCCCTTTATAAAAAACAGTCATATTATTTGTTGCATGATGCTCTAAATGGCTGCAAAATTAGAGTACTTGACTTTATCCTAGTATTTAAACTTTGAAATGTAATGTTTTGTGGGGTTTTTGTTTGTTTGCTTTTAAAAATAAAAATTGATTCAGAACATTAATGGCAATAGGATTCGCAGACCTTTTCCCACCTAATGCCCAGAATAAATTTTCCTAGCTACAATGCAAGGGAGAAGGAATCCACCGTATTAGAATTAGAGGAGTAGGTGTGAGTGAGGCTTTTTTTCTCCTATAGTACTGAAATTTTAAAGTTTATACCAATGTGATATTTCCAATTTGTTGAAATGTTTCTGGGTTTATTTTATTTTATTTTATTTTATTTGTTGGTTTAGGCTTTCCTCTGTTGTTACGTAAGTTAGCAGGTTCTTATTTAGCCAGTTTTTAAAACATTATTAGGCAAGCTGCATTTTGTACATCAAGTCAACTGTGCATTCTTTATCCGTGGCCAAAACGAACCTTTATTTCAAAAAATGGAATGGGGAGGAGGAGAGCCTTGGGACCTCTGAAAAGGAGGAATCTGACCTTTGATCTCTGAGGAGGCTGTGTCAGAAGTAAAGCAATTCCCTTCCCACATTCAAAAGAGAAACGGGCCTTGATCCTCATGCTTGCTACTGAGATGACTGACCTCCAGGTAACAACTAAAGACTGTGGGCACTACAACAGCTAGAGCTCCTGTGGAAGGCTGCAACTCTGACAACAGTTCAGATCACTTGCATGCTTTGAATGAAATAAAATGCTCGATTTCAGTCACTTCCTATCTGTTTTTGCCAATCTTTGTGCTTTTTAATTGGAATAATAGCTGAAGATCTGGCATGTAACAAAATGTCACTTGTATGAGTAGAAGCTCTAACACTCCATGGTACATTATTTCTCTAATGTTTAGGTTCCCACCCAACCCTGATAGCTGTGGCCCCAGTGTGGTCTCTGGTGGTTCTTTGACAGGCCTTCTGATTTTCTAAAGCAGCTTTTTGGGGGCAGGAACAGTGAAGCCTATGTGGCAGTTGGTGGAATAATCATCTTTGGAAACAATTTGTTAATAGTAATGCTGTTGTCAGTAATATATCAGTTGTTTGGGTAACAGAGCATAAAGAGGTTACTTTCGTAAAACACTGTAAAAGCTTGTAGCATTGTTACTTCAGGTAATATTGTTACTCCAAAATGTTTGGCATGGGGGGAGAAAATTTTTAAATTAAGAAGTTTTTAAAACTTGAAAGTAACTCGGTAGTAATTTGTTATTAATGCAATTCATACAAATTAGAAAATAATGAAGATTTTTAATTTTAAAAAGGTATGTATTATGGTAATTTTTTTTTAAAAAAAGTGTCTCAGTGGTTGGATTCTCCATGCTCCTAAGTCAGTGGAAGTGTTTTTCTTTTTTCCACACTTGTATAAGAGGGAGCTTGGATTCATGCCAGAGGCTATATTTGAGATGTGGAAATATGTCTCCTGTTAAATATAGTAAAGCTGGTCCAGAGGAAATCCTGAGAACTCATTAACCTAGAAAGCTGAAGTATATGTATGAATTATGTAGTACTGAAGTGGTATTGTTGTTGTTGTTCAGTCGTTCAGTCGTGTCTGACTCTTCGTGACCCCATGGACAAAAGCTCGCCAGGCCTTCCTATCTTCCACTGCCTCCCAGAGTTTGGTCAAATCCTTGCATCGATGACACCGTCCAACCATCTCATTCTCTGCCGTCGTCTTTTCCTTTTGCCTTCAATCTTTCCCAACATCAGGGACTTTTCCAAGGACTCCTCTGTCCTCATGAGTTGGCCAAAATACTGGCGCCTCAGCTTCAAAATCTGTCCTTCCAGTGAACATTCGGGGTTGATTTCTTTCAGGATGGATAGGTTTGATCTCCTTGCAGTCCAGGGACTCTCAAGACTGTCCTCCAGCACCACAGCTCAAAAGCATCGATTCTGCGGCGATCAGCCTTTATAGTCCAGCTCTTACTTCTGTACATCACTACTGGAAAAACCATAGCTTTGACTATCCTGACCTTAGTTGGCAAAGTGAGGTCTCTGTTCTTTAGGATGCTATCTAGGTTTGCCATTGCTTTCCTCCCAAGAAGCAGGCGTCTTTTTATTTCATTGCTACAGTCGCCATCTGCAGTGATCAGGGAGCCCAAGAAAATAAACTCCGTCATTGCCTCCATTTCTTCGCCTTCTATTTGCCAGGAGGTGATGGGACCGGTGGCCATGATCTTAGTTTTTTTGATGTTGAGGTTCAGCCCATTTTTTCACTCTCCTCTTTCACCCTCATTAAGAGGTTCTTTAATTCCTCCTCACTTTCTGCTATCAGAGTAGTATGATCTGCATATCTGAGGTTGTTAATATGAAGTGGTATACTTCCAGTCAAATATTATTTTTACCCACATAAAGATCAGTTGTGCTTTCATGTTGCTTTTGAAAGAAGGCAAAGCATTGTTCCCTTCATGGGGGAAGTATTTTGCATGCTCTTGGTTCTCCATCGTGGCCTTCGTGAAGCCACACAGATGGGTTTCCCAGGCGCCCCTGCGCCAGAGGTTGAACTTCCCTAGCAATGTGCGTGGGTGTTCCCGCCTAAATGCCTCAGTTCCTCATAACTGCCACGGCTAGAGGTTCTACAGAGTTAGTCTTCATGACGATTTTTCAAATTTCAACTGGATTTGCGTCTATGTCTTTCTCCCAACCTTTCAAAAAGTGCTCCGGTTGCGGCGGCAAGATCCCACATACGGACGGCCACGAGAAGTGCCTCTTTTGCCTCGGCAAAAATCATCGCCCTGAGGCCGGCCCCATCTGCCGCGGGTTCAGCTCCCAAGCCCTGAAGAACTGCTGCAATCGGCTGGCTTCTTTTTTGGTGGAGCATATGGAGCAGAAAAAGACCCCTCTGGAGTCTCTCCATAAGTCTGAGGCATCAGGGCAGGGGGAGAAGCCCAAGAAGATCCCCGTCCTCAAGGGCATTTCGAAAAAGAAAGCGTCACCCAAGGCCCCAGCAGCCAAGTCCCTCAAACCGGTGAAATCACTGAAACCGGTTTCGGCCTCAGCTGCGGCTTCGCCTAAGGTGCTGACTGTCGAGATGGAGTTCTCGGGTTCGGCGGCGCCCATGTCTACCCAGTTCCAACAACTCCTTCCGTCAGACACCTCGGATTTGTCATCCAATGATGCCATGGCGTTGCCTCCGAACATCAGCCTCATCAAGCCGGAGGGCACACCGACTTCGGAGGCTGCAACCCGTTGGTCCCCTGCGCTGCCTGCGTGTTCACCGTTGGCCTCGATTCCATCGAGAGCAGCATCCTCGCCTCTTCTGACGGTCGAATTCGAGGATGAATCCAATGCTCTTGAAGACGCCGCCGGGACCGAAAGGAGAGAGGACACCTCTCTGGCAATGTAGTACTGGCGGTAAACGCAACAGTACCACCATGTACTACATCAACAAACAGGGCGGAACACATTCAGCACGCCTGCTGGACCTCACCATCCGCTTCTGGGACTGGTGTCTCAGCACAGCATCCACCTGATAGTGATGCACCTGCCGGGAGAAGAAAACATTGATGCGGACAACCTGAGTTGCAGGCAACGCTCCTCCCACGAGTGGGAACTCCACCTATCAACATTCCATCACCTGTGCACCAAATGGAGTCATCCTCAGGTCGACCTTTTTGCCTCTCACAGCAACAGGAAATGCCAACTGTATTGTTTGAGGGCAGGCAAGGGACTGGACTCTCTAGGGACCGCCCTACTTCTTCCTTGGAAGGACAAGCTGCTGTATGCCTTCCCACCAATTCCCCTCCTCCACAAGGTGATGGTCAAAATCTTTCAGGTGCAACCAAATCTTATCCTGATTGCCCCTTGGTGGCCCAGGCAGCCTTGGTTTGCCTCCTTGCTCAAGATGTCCTGCTACCACCTGCAACTCCCTCAGTTTCCGGCCCTCCTGTCCCAAAATTCTGGCCAGGTCCTTCACCCAGATCTTCCGCGCCTACAACTAACGGCATGGAGGATAGTGAACTCATAGACTCCATCATTTTTGCATGCCGTAAACCATCCACCACTAAACTCTGTCACTACAAGTGGAGGAGGTTTCTGTTCAAGGGGTTTGACCCTATCAACCCATCTCTTACCTGGGTGCTCCAGTACGTCTTACATCTTAAGAGGTCTGGCCTCACCTTATCATCTCTACGCGTCCACTTATCTGCCATCGTCACACACCAACCGCTGACGTCGCCTGCATCCTCGTTTTTCCACCATCCTTGTCTGAAGCTTTTCCTGCCGGGCTTAAAGAACACATTTTCTGACCGGAAGCCTATTCCCCCGCAATGGTCCCTCTCTCTTGTTCTCAGGGCTCTTCAATGGCCTCCCTTTGAACCCCTTGCCACCATACACCTCAGACTGCTGATTTAAAGACTGCTTTCCTGGTGCCAATTGCTTCCGCCTGCAGGGCGAGTGAACTATGCACCCTCCGTTGCGATCCCCCTATTTGCAATTTTATCGAAACAAAAAAAGTGTTCTGCTTCACAAGGTGATAGCTTACCCTGATATCACCTTCCTACCTAAGGTGGTGTCATCCTTTCACATATCCCAACCCATTATCCTTCCTACTTTCTTTCCCAACCCTTCCACAAGGGTAGAAAGGGATTTGCATTCTTTGGACGTGAGAAGGGCTTTGGCCTTCTATATATCCAGGACTAAGACTCTTCGGAATTCTCAGAGACTTTTTGTGTGCCATGACCCTGCGGTCGCGGGTCGTCCAGTCTCCTCCCAACGTTTTGCTCATTGGGTAGTGCAGACTATCAAATTGGCTTATGACTTGGCAAAACGGTCTTTGCCACCCAATATTAGAGCTCATTCCACCAGAGCTATGGCCTCCTCAGCGGCATTCCTCAAGGGTGTTCCCCTGGATGACATGCCACACGTGGTCCAAACCTGAGACCTTCGTGACCCACTACAGGTTGGATGCTCGCATGAGGTCGTCCACTTCCTTTGGGAGGGCAGTGCTTTCCTTTGTGATGGCGTGACTACCCTCCTGCTAGTGAGTACTGCTTACAATCACCCATCTGTGTGGCTTCACGAAGGCCACGATGGAGAAGAACCAGTTACTTACCTGTAAAGGTGGTTCTTCAAGTGGACCTTTGTGGAGCCACACAGCACCCGCCTGCCTCCCCTCGGACCGTCACACCTTGACTGGAACTTACCTGTGATACTGGCAGTCAAGAGGAACTGAGGCGTTTAGGCGGGAACACCCACGCACATGCACAGGCTGTGGGGGTGGAGACTAACGAACTTTCCTATTGATAAGGAAGTCCGACCTCTGGCGCAGGGGTGCCAGGGAAACCCATCTGTGTGGCTTCACAAAGGTCTACTCGAAGAACCACCTTTACAGGTAAGTAACTGGTTCTTTGAATTTCATTTAGTTAGTGGACAATTACTGGACAGTAGAAGGGCAGTGAACTTTTGACCTGAGTTTGAATGTGAATTTTTAAAGGATCTCCAAGAGATCAGTGTACATTCCTTGTTTACTCAAGTCAGTTGTGTGTTGTCTAGAGCCATGTTTGGACATTCATTTCCATTTGAAAAGGACTTGTGTATGAAGTGACTAGGAGAGGAATCAAAGATGAACATTTTGGAGGCATCCTCATGTTCCATGCATTTGTAGGGCAACATGTGCACACAACTTCTGTGCATGCAGCCTGAACATATGTGGGTTCCTTTGTGCATGATCTCCATAAGCAGAACACTTTCCCTTTAGAACAGAATGCACTTGTAACCACTCATGCATATTTGCATGCATGTACTGTATTACAGAGCTGCCTAGATGCCCTAAGCACATCTGATCTCGCCTGATTTTGGAAGCTAAGCAGGGTCGGCCCTGGTTAGTACTTGGATGGGTGACCACCAGGGAATACCAGGTGCTGTAGGCGCCTGGAGTAGGAACTGGCAAACCACTCCAGTATTCCTGCCGAGAAAACTCCATGGACATGGGGTCACGAAGAGTTGGTCACGACTGTAACGACGCAACACACACACACACACACACACACACACACACACACACACACACACACACACACACTGTATTATGGGTTCTGTGAACATTTGACACCTTTAAGGCTTAAGCACTTGAAGATCAAGAATGGAATCAGCAAGTGCATTGATGCAGTCCCTTCTCCGTTGTTGTTGTTGTTGTTGTTGTTGTTGTTGTTGTTGTTGTTGTTGT
>JAHTLZ010000016.1:76042380-76053512 GCA_023846285.1 Phrynocephalus versicolor
TTGTTGTTGTTGTTGTTGTTGTTGTTGTTGTTGTTGTTGTTGTTGTTTTAACATCAAGTTGTCTGCAAATTATTGTGTCCCTGTGACTGAGCGATTTCCAAAATGTCCTGTCCTCAACCACCCTACTCAGCTTTTGTAAACTCAAGCCTATGGCTTTTCCATGTCCCTATTTAAATATTTGTTACTCATGAGTACAGTGGTACCTCAACTTACAAATTTAATCCATTCTGAATGCATGCTCTTCAGTCTAACTACTATTAAGTCGGGGTAGCTATCTAAAAAATTGAAAAAATAAGTTTTAAAAAATGTTAAGAAAAATTGTAAGTCGAGCAGACCATATCTAAAATTTGTAAGGCGGCAGTTAAAATGGCAAGAGTTTTCCACTCTTAAGTCGAATTGCTCTTAAGTCGAGTTGCTCTTAAGTCAGGGTACCACTGTACTAAACAAGTGATGTCTAGAGGATTGTGCGGTTGTCCATGGGTGTGTGGAAGTGTCTGGTTCTGCCCCTTTTGTCGTATGTATCCCAAGGAGTCTGGATAGCTTAGTGGTTTAGGTATCTGGCTGTAGAACCAGAGGTTGGGAACTTGATTCCCCACTATGCCTGCTGGGAGGAGAGCCAGTCTGTATGCTCTTGGGCAAGCTGCAAAGCCCCTAGATGAGTACCTGGTAAAACCTTGAGTACCTGAAGGAACCCTGAAAATGATTGCTGTAAGTCAGAATTGACTTGATAGATCATCATCATCATCATCATCATCAATGCATGCGCAGCTATACTCCAGGAATTGTAGTCCAAGAACATTTGTGGACTCAGGGTTGGGAACCGCTGTCTTAGTTACCGGTAATAGAAATTGCAACAAGCTGAAACTTTACTTTTAAAAATATGGCCACCAAAACAAAAACAAAGGGAAAAAACACCAAGCAAACAACTACCCGCTCCCCAATACAGTTTTTGGATTAAAAAAAAAAGCAATCTAAACATAAATCAGAAAAGCTGGTGAGTGTGAACTTTCCTGGTTGCTCAAGGCTTTTACATAGCTCTGAAGAGTTGAAGAGATAACAAAAGAAGGACTGGTGTAGGCTCTCCTAGCCTTGACAAGCTCCTTTTTGGGCTGCATCTCCTAGAATTTGGTTTAGGCATTATATTCTGTGCTAAGAGATAACATGGGGTAGGGTTATTTATCACTTAAGTATAGGCAGTGTAAGAAAATGATGTAGAACGCATGTTGCTCTGTTGCTTTCAAGTATGGGTTTGTTTGGTTTTTATATGAATTTTTTTCATTTTAGAACCACATCAGATGAAAAGGTTGGGAAGTTGTTGTCAATGTCTGCAATTGAAAAGCAGAAAATGTTTCTTCCTGAGCATGGCTATTCTCATTTGGAGTAACTGAAGAACTTTGCCTTAATTCACTAACTTGCACATTTTCTCAGTCGTCTTAATGAATACTGACCGCTATATAGCACAGAAATAGGTCAATTCATCTCTTCAGTCCTTTCAAACATGATTCTCCCTCCCTCCCTCTTTCCTCCTCTCTCTCTCCCTCCCACAATGACAACGCACCCAATATTGAGCAAATTAATTCAAGTGATATTCTATTGTGTAGTCTCTCATTGACTTGTCTTTTGTTTGTGAAGTGACATCAAAATGCAAAAAAAAATCTGTCTGCGTTCTCCATGTTTAAGACACTTGCATTTTTCTATTTTAACTTTGTTTCACTCTAAGGTGTCTCTACATTTAGAATGTGACCGATGTTTAATGCTTTCTTTCTCACTTGTTTTTAGATGAACATTAACTTAATACAATTTGCGACCCCCCACCAGCTCTATGTTGTCCTTTCAACAAGGCAGATACCTAGTGGGAGCTGAATTTCCACACAGTTTGGGTTGTAGATAACATTTTAGTTTTGAGTCCGTCATTCTGTGACTTAGGTTGGAAAGACGGCCACTTAGACAATACGATGCAAACTTTTGTCAGCCGCCAGAATTCCTCTGCCTCCCTACTTTATAAACATAGCCAGACCTGTTCCATTCTAACGGGTGTCTGCCGCGGTGGGAAGACTCTGTGTTGTTGTTGTTTTTTAAAGTGTTGCCTTCAGCTTTTCAAAAGCGTTCAGAGTGCCCTGATGAGACAGCAGTCACTCAAAAAGGAAGGCTTTCCTCACCCTGTTGATTGACTCGAGTCATCCTGTGGGAAAGGAAGCGAACTTGCTCTAAACTGTAGGTGACCCTTGCCTTTTTTTTGTGAGCAATAAAGACATAATGGGGGCCCAGCTAAGGTTTAGCGGAACCCCCACCGCCATCTGCCCACTCCATTGGCGAAGTGGCTTTCACTTGAACTTGCATTTGACAAGTGTGTTCTGTCTTTCTCATTCAGGAGCACCCTTCAAAGCCCACTAATTGAAATGCCTGCGCTCCTCCTTTCTTTCCCCCCCCCCTTGTCTCCCCCCCCAAACACCCCACCCCACCCCACCCTGCTCAGTTTGGCCTGAAGTGGGGGACGCTACCATTCAGTGTTAATGAGCACCAAAAACATGCCCACCCTCATGTTAGTTCTAGAGCTGCATTTCTTTCAAAAAAGCAAAACTAGGCTTAAAAGTAAGGAATTTAGAATCCCTGCTTTCTACCTTTCATGCCAAAGTCTGAGAATTTAGATGAGTCTAAGAGGGGAGCTCTCCCTCCTCCCATGTTTCTGTTGTACACTTGTTAAAAATTCTCTTCTCCCCCCCCTCCTCCTACTCCTTGGTCTTGCTAGTCCTGGACTTGATGGAATGAAGCACAAACCAGGCCCTTCGGAATAAAGGTTCCATGTATGCCTTGTGGCATTTGGAATGAAACTATTCACGGCCTGAATGACTATAAATAGAAAGCCAGGAGCTGCCTATTCCTCTGTTCCTGTGGCTCCCTGCAAAGAAGCACCCAGCTCTCTCTCTCTCTCTCTCTCTCTCTCTCTCTCTCTCTCTCTCTCTCTCTCTCTCTCTCTCTCTCTCTCTCTCTCTCTCTCTCTCTCTTAAAGAGTGACTTCTGAAAGAAAACTTTGTTCTCTCCTTGTGAGAATTGAATTGGTCAGGAATTCTTTTTCATTTACATTTCTGGTTAGGAGGCATTGATCTCTAATTTATTTTTAACAGCGGCCTTCCCTGTAATAAATGTGGATCTTTGGACCTGGGGCCAGATATGCCATCTCATCTGTGGAGTTCCATGTAAAATTCTGAATGCAGAACAAACACGGTTCTCTTTACATTTTGTTCCTCAAAGGTTTCTATTGGCTTCCTTCCAGCCGTCGGCTCCTTTTTATCTTGTATTCATTCATTAGTAAGAAGGCTAAATTAGTGGTGCACAGGTTTCTCTCTCTCTCTCTCTCTCTCCAGGTTTTGAGAGACAGAACAAGAATTGTAGTTCGGTTTTTTTCCCCAGTTTATAAAAGATTTTATTCTTCCAATGGACATCAGAAGTTGCCGACAGAAAAAACCCAATAGCTTACTGTTGCAGTTCTTCAGGCAATTTGTTTGGTTGATTTGGCCGTGATGAATGCTTAGAAATCCCCTGTGTTGTGCACTTATGCAAATGTGCTGTCAAGGTTCTTTCTCCTCCCCTTTTAGGTTTTTCTAAAGAAACCAGGAGATGGTAGAGGAGGAATCAAGGGGAGGGGGGTGGAGATTTGCTCACTGAGTAGTATACTTGCATTGGCTTTGATGGGATTCTGAGCGAATGTCCTCAATACATCATCTGCCTGAGCAGGCAATTTTTATAACTGTCTGACAGCACAATTGTTTGTGAGTAGTGAGAGAAGGAATTCATACCCTAACTTTGAAGTTTTCTGCAATAGTAACTTGAAAATTTGAACTGCGTTATAGTTGGACATTTTGCTTTAGTGTCTTCACAGCTTTGTTGTCCAGAGTGTGAATTTTTGAGGAATACTTTCTACCTATTTGCATTTTATACTTTCTTCGTTCCTTTGTTTGTGGTTCACAGGCTTTTAAATATATACAGTATAATGAAGACTCACAATTGAAACCTGTAGAAAACCACTTCTAAGCTTTCTAAAAAAGAAAAACAAAGAAATATTTATTATATTTTTTATTTTTTATTTTATTTATATATTTTATACTCCGGGCGGTTAACAACACAATCAAACAACAAATAAGAATACAACAGCATAACAAACAAAAAACAAACAAGTATATAAAATAAAATAATTATACTATTAGTAATAAAATAAAAATAAAATACTCAGCAAACAGTTCCTGAGCCCTAACACACTTTTGTACAAAGAGTTGATCGAGAACTGATTTAAAAAGTAATGTTTCAGCCTATTGGAAAAAGGTGTGTGTGTGTGTGTGAGTGTGTGAGTGTGTGAGTGTGTGGTTTTTTCCTTGAGATAGCCTATGAGAAGTCTCTAGATGGGCTTAATTAGTTATGAATTCTCCAAATTGGATCATACATGCCAAGTGGTTAAAACTACTGTCATAGGAAATGATAACTCCTTCCATTTTAATTTTGACCATCTCACAGTTTTCATTGTTGTGCCCTCTTTGGTCTGCTTGCACGCTGATTTCAGTGTGGTGGCCCATACGTTACGCTTGTCACCTTTTATTGCAAGACTTCTTCACCTCAGGTGCCGGGCACCCCTGCTGCCTTTATGCATTGACAGCTCCTGGAGGTATTCCTACTGCCTTTCCCTTTTCTAACTTTCTCTTGGGAGCCTGTTGTGAAGCATTGAAGACACTGAATTCTTTGTTACTTTTCATCCCCTTTTGTCTCTGGTGACTTTGTCCAACATTTATTCCAGTTTTACAGTGTTTTTGTGCGTGCAAAAGTTGGCTATCATCCATTGATAGATGTAATATTTTCCCTTAATTTGCTTACAGAATCATTCTGTTTACATTGTCTATGTGCTGTGGATTGCAGCAGCTTAATTTTCTTCAGAATTGCAGGACTGTTGTTATTTTGTCTTCTGAATCTCCTGCTATAATTTTCTTTATATATAAAAAAGTCATAATGCAATATCAGTGATAGGTGAGCATTGTTCAAGTCCATACATATAGAACACTTTTGGTAGCTATGATGTCTGAATATTTAATTGAAAATGTTGCCATTATTGTGTTCATTGCCCAAAAATAGTTGTCACAAAAATATGAGAGTGTTTTGAAAAACATCTTTGTATCTGTTTATTGTTAGCTTAAATCATGTTGTACAGCTCCATGTGCACAATAGCAATGGCAGATTATGACTGATTAAAGCTTTTCCCTGGGGATTTCAGAATTGCACCCAGCTTTATCATTTTGTGTACACACCCCAAAATTGTCTTTAATAAGCAGCGATCTGCCTTCAGTCACTGGTAATTTGTTCACTGTTGCACCTATGGAGCAGCACAACACAATTTCAGCTAGAATTATGTACAGTACTCTCCAAAATGAAAATAGTAGAACTTATATGCCACCCACTACCGAAAGCTCTCTGGGTGGCTTACAATTCAAAATTAAAATAAACAATTAAAAGCAATTAAAAATATTAAAATGCAATGCAATACAAATTAAGATACATTAAAATACAATACACTAAAATTGCCACAGGGACAATTGTCATATCATTTTAAAAAATTCTAGAACAGGAAAGAACAAAAACATCATTAATATTGGAGCCCGACAGATCTCACTCCAGAGGGCCTTCCATAGCCTGGGGGCAGCTGCTGAGAAGGCCCTGTGTCTACAAGCCATCCCTCTCACCTCTTTCAAGGCGGCAGGGACCACTCCCTCTCTCAAGTAGGCGTTCACAGCCTCCTGGATCCAGGTGTGAACACCTCTCCAGCAGATCTTTCAATTAGCCAAAAGGCCAAGGATTGAGTGGCGTGGTTGTAGAATGGACAAATCCAAGCACCCTGTCCACATCCTTGGGTCTCAATAACTGAAACTCATCCAATAACACATGACTGCTTTTAAGCATGGTGCACTGGACACATCCCATGATTCTGTGCTAAAGGTGGAGTCCAATTCTCTGCAAATCTGAGTGATTTCCACCTCAAAGTGGATGGCAAACTCTTCACAGTGATCCAACGAGTGGTCCAGGATCTCCACTGTAGCTACCCTAATAGGGCTTTCAAAGTAAGTGAGATATTTTAAAGAGATATTTTAAGGAGTGGTTTTACCAGTTCTACTTACCTAGTGAGATTCCATGACCAAGTGGGCATTAGAACCCTGTTTCCAGAGTCCTAGTCCATCACTACTACACCACATTAGGAATCCATTTAAGTATTACCATGTATTTATATTTTATGCTAAATTCTGTAAGTTGGTAATTGTAAAAATGTTCATACAGTGACCCGCTGCCTATCGCAGGGGTTAGGGACCCAATCAGACCTGTGATAATTAAAAATCTGTGATATGCGGATGCAGGTTGGGTCGGGCTTGGGGGTGCCTAGCTGTACTTACCCCCAGCCTGGCACTGCCCTGAACAGGCCTACAAAGGCCTTCCTGGGCCTTTCGGAGCCCTCAAAAGAGCTTGCGTGAACCAGAAGTGACTTCCAGTAAAGAAGGCCCTCGGAGGCCTCAGAAATGCATTTCAGCGATCCAGAGGTCACTTCTGATTCGCATGGAAGCCCTTTGGGGGTCATCGACTGGCCCGGTAAGGCCCTTGCAGGCCCGATTGGGGCAGCTCCAGTCCTGGGGTAAGTACAGGAGGCCTTTAACAGGCCTTTCCCCTGGAGTATTGTGTACAATTCTGGTCACCGCATCTCAAGAAAGACATAGTGGAACTAGAAAAGGTACAGAAGAGAGTGACTAGAATGATTACTGGCCTGGGGCACCTCCCCTATGAAGAAAGGCTAAAACATTTGGGCCTCTTTAGTCTGGAAAAAAGGCGCTTGAGGGGGGATATGATTGAGACATACAAAATAATGCAGGGTATGAGTAAAGTGGACAGAGGGAAGCTCTTCTCTCTCTCCCAAAATACCAGAACTAGGGGACATACACTCAAATTGAGAGCTGGGAGTGTAAGAACTGACAAAAGGAAATACTTTTTCACCCAGCGCGTTGTAGGTCTGTGGAACTCCCTGCCACAGGATGTGGTGATGGCATCTGGCCTGGATGCCTTCAAAAGGGGATTGGACAGATTCCTGGAGGAAAAGTCCATCACAGGTTACAAACCATGATGGAGATATGTAATCTCCAGGCTTAATACCAGGGTACTTCAGGCGCCAGATGCAGGGGAGTGGTATCAGGAGACAGATATCTAGTCTCATGCGCTCCCAAATGCAGCTGGTGGAGCCGCTGTGAGATACAGGAAGCTGGACTAGATGGGCCTTGGCCTGATCCAGCATGGCTCTTCTTATGTTCTTATGTTCTTATGTTCTTATTCCAGGGGGGGCTTGTACTACGGTCCCATGATATAGTGGGACCACAGTGTATGAACTATGAAAGGACCAGGGGGGAGGGGCTACTATAGCAAATGTTGAATCTAGCTTTGTTTCTCAGTTGTATCAAGCTATAGTCTTTTTGAAAATAACTTTCAGGTTTTTCACAGTACTGCAAATGGCTTGTTTTAAATCTTCCAGATTTAAGTAGGTGAGTTGCAGATAAGATTACAGATAGTATCCTTGCTGATTGCTGCTGTTATTAGAATGATTGCTTTACCATTTACTCCCTAGTAACTATCACTAGAGGAAAGCATGGGCATTTACAAGGAAAGTCTAGCTGCACAAGCACAAGCATGCAAATTTTCTTAGCCCACGATCACCTAAGCATTCCATTAGTTTACTACAATATTAATTAGCATCTTTGGATCTCCATCTCAACATTTCTGTAGTGTGGTCAGTTTTTGAATATGTTGCTGTTCTGGAATAGGGATTGTATTTAAAAGCTCTAGTGTTGAAGTCATATCGCCTGCTAACAACACAAAATAATTGTTGTGAATTCTTAAAGTTCATAAATCTATTTGTGAGATGTATAATGATTAGATGGTCTCTAAAATACATTTTGTCTGTGCTGGGAGTACACGTTGAAGCCATTTGGATGACTTTCAAAGTACAATAGTGCCTCATAAGATGAATTTAATTCATTCTACAGGTCAATTCGTCTTATGAAAAATTCATCTTAAGAGGCATGGGTTCCCATAGGAATGCATTGATAACCAATTAATCCATTCTAGAGGGAATGGTTTAATCGGTTTTCAATGCATTCCTATGAGAAGGCTGTCTAAAAACCCCTCAATCAACGGAGAATGGAAGGCTGTTCCCCCTGCAGCCAACAGACAGCTGATTTTTACAGCTCAGCGATGTCAAAATCAGATGTCTGTCTCAGCTGTGTGGAGGAGCCTTCAGCTGCCAGTGATTGAGGGGGCAGCCACCTCCTCTTTGCCTGCGTTTCTGCGCTGAGACTTGGGTGAAGAGGAGGAGGGGGCTTCTGTCCTACCTTTCCTTCCCTGTAGCATCTGATCCGTGCGTGCTACAGGGAAGGGATGGTAGGATAGAAACCTCTACCACCTCTTCTTCCCTGGGACCAAGGTAAGTGGTGGAGAATAACCGCCCCCGCCACTTCCCTTGCTGGGTCCCTGTTATGCCCACCATCCATTGATCTTGGCCCTGCCTCGGCTGTTTGCAAGAGAAGCAGCGGCAGTGGTGATTCGCCGTTATCGCTTCTCTTGTAAACAGCCAAGGCTGGATGAGGATCAATGGTACCTCATAAGATGAACTAGACCCATAGGGGGAAAGGTTTTAGTTCGTCTTACAAACTAAAACACTTCATCTGATGGGTTTTTCCTATTCTGGGAAATTTCATTTGTCTTACAAGTTTTTCGTCTTACGAGGTACCACTGTATTAGATTAGAAAGAAGGAAATGCCCAAGGCACTACTTATTGGACATCCCTGGAAACCCAGGAATTACGTTGTTTTCCATTGAGCGACATTGAAAAAGGAAATTCAGTGATGTTGTACATCAACACATCTCTCCACTAATTAGTTTGCCTGGTAATATTAGGATGAGTATTTGTCTCTAGTTTGCCTGGTAATACGGTAGTAGGATGAGTATTTGTCTCTTTGTTGATACTGTACAAGTATATGGAATAGAAGGAAGAATGCTGGCATAATTTTGACAGGCACTTCAATCAAAGGTAGGAATGCTGTGTAACCCTCCAGCTGCCATTGGGCTCCCACACTCATTGGCCTTAGGCAGCGTGGTCAGTGGCAAGGGGCTATGGCAGGCCTGCCCAAAGTCTGGCCCGGGGGCCAAATCCAGCCCGTCAGGCCATTCTGAGTGGCCCACGGCTGGCTGGCCCACCCCTCCCTCCCCCTCCTTCACCCCATGTTTTTTTAAAGAAAGTGGGTGGGGCTTACAGTGGGATGGCAGGGTCGAGGAGCAACCGTCCCCTGACACATTCTCAGCCACCAAATCTGGCCCTCCTTAAAAAAAGTTTAGGCACCCCTGGGCTATGCGAATTTTATTTCAGCAGCATCTGGAGAGGCACAGATTCACCGTCTCATCTTAAATGTTTCAACTTACAATTAGTGCAGTGGTTGTGGGTCAAGGAAGATAGTTGGAATCTGTGGATGTTGAAGTCTGTGCTAATTAACTTGGAGAACTAATTGTTACTTATACCCCAAGCAACATTGATTTCAGAATGCTCTGACAAAAACACCAGGGAAAATGTTATAGTAACGGGGAGGGGAATAAAGGTGAACAAAGGTGGATGTTTACATGAACTGTTTAGTACTATGCCAATGATACAATTCTTATTCATATTTTTATTTATTGGATTTCCATACTGCGCCATCTGGCAGCACGGCCACTCTGGGGGGTTTACAAAATAAAATCATAAAAATAAAACAATGCACCATGTAAGCAACATAACAAATAAAAAAGAAGACACATGACTAAATCTAGATTAAAATAGTAAATATTCAAAAAACAAAGTTTGGCAGATGGCATAAGAATGATAATTCTTAGATAATTTGAGCCAAAGGTCTTAAATGTAAGGTGAAGAATTCCTTAATCTTGATTAAAATAAATAGATGATGTTGCATTAGGATACTTATTCAGAGGCATAAAATATTATGTCTAATGTCTCGGCACTTGCTAAACTTCACTCTGATGAGCTAAACACTACACCTTGAACTTACTTGGCAACACAGTGATTTTGCTGCTTTCCATGCTGGGACATTCTAGAAGAAAGTTATTAAAGAGATAGCAGTTATGTAGCAGAAATGCTACTGAAACAAGCAGTTCCTAAAATTCTGTTCACTAGAATTGTTGCTCTGTATGTCTTATTTCCAGTCTCTCACATTTACAGTATTTTAATATGACATAAAAGCAAAACCAAATTGTGTTGGTACCAGAATCAGATGGAGGTCTTTTAAGATACAGTGGACCCTTGTATAACAAACAGCTTGTATAACATAAAATCTGTACAACATAAAACATTCCGGAGATAGGGAAAATTAACTTAACATATTCACCTATCTATGGGGAGAATCCGTACAACATAAAAATGGGGTTACTCCGTTTTCAGTGCATTCCTATGGGAATTTGTATAAAGGAAAATGTGCTTAACATAATTTCATTTGGAACGAATTAATTCCTTTATACAAGGTACCACTATATATGCAACATTTCACCCCCCTCAGCCCCGCCACCCTCACCAACAAATTTCTTGAAGACACAAGATAAGTCCTTTTAAAGAGCAGAACTAGATGTCCCCTCAAAATAAGTTAGTAAGGTAAAGAACCTGTCCAAGGCTCCACACAATGTCTTTTGAAGCTAATTTTCTCTGCATAGGGCAAATACAGTACCTTAGGACGTGCCCTCCACCACACTTCGCCAAATATCACTTTGGCTATAAGAGAAATAGGTCAACAGAAGATGCCATAGCTACTGCCTTTCATTCCATAGCAAGCCATTTGGAGAAACCTGGAAACTATGTCAGGATGTTTTTTGTTGATTATAGCTCAGCATTCAATACTATTCTGCCAAGCATTCTTATTGAAAAGTTGACTGACTTGAATCTACTATCTTCTATCTGTGACTGGATTAAGGACTTTTTGAGGGACTGGCCACAAATAGCGAGGGTTTACCTCCCTGAGGCTCAGCACTGGCTCCCCATATTATTATTATTATTATTATTATTATTATTATTATTATTATTATTA